>JAFBJU010001593.1:64852-106714 GCA_016785305.1 Colistium nudipinnis
TTATTATTATTATTATTATTATTATTATTATTATTATTATTATTATTATTATTATTATTATTATATTTGCAAAAAAAGCAGCTGTTCCATGCGAGTCCAAAATGTTCCACTTCTGAATGAACCTCCTCCAACATGCACCTACATGATTCGACTCAATAATGAAGTGCCGTCTGAATGATTCAATATTTCTCATTCTCCAACATCCTACATGCCCTGTTCTCCTTTACTCCCTCCCACACCACTCTTCATTCAATGTTATATAAAAGCAGAGCTGAAAAAAATTTTGACTTTTTTTTTTTCACATGTGTAAACTCAGTACAACACAGTAGATTCATTTTAAGTTTCATGATGGTTTCAATGAGCAGAATTAGGCCAGAGTGCTAAACTGTCCTGAAAGCTTCCGGACAGTAAACGCAAAAACACTGGCGGGGGAGTACAGTGTGGGATTTAATTATACTCTCTTCAATAACTGCACAGTGCTGCAGCAGAGCAAACAATAGTATATTAAACAACAGCTGTTGTGTAATAAGGCTCTGTTGGATAACGTTGGAAGGGACAGAAGAAACATCTTTATTTATTTTTCAGGTCGCTAAAAACAAGGTGATATATTATCTGCAATAATAATATTCAGGAGCCGCCCTGTTATGGTCCCTGTTGTCTGCCCGCTAACTACATAATAATAGGTATGATGACAGGAATGAAGATTTCCAGCCAAAAACACTCACCAGCTGTATGGTGGAGATGGACTTGCCCCTCTGTGACCCACCGTTGCAGTTGAGCTCCAAGTGACAATAACTGGAGTTTTCCTGCAAACAAAAGAAAGCCATGGCATGGACAGGACATGGCATGGCATGGGCAAAAAACAAACAAACATGCAACCTCTACCAGGTTTGTGTGTTTCGCTTTATCAGTTTAGATTTTGCTTATTTTATTGATAAACTTTGAAAAAAAAATACTTACATGACAATGAGAAGGAACAAAGAAGGAGAAGATTTTTTCAAGTAGGAAAAAGCCATAAATGCCAGCGATCATGCCCAGAATCTTCCACAGATACTCCTTCCCTTCGGTGTAGTGTTGATCATCATGGCCGTGAGTGTTGTCATGGAGGCCCAGAATCTCCGAAAGAGACAAAAAAAAAAGGGAAGCAATCAAACATTTATTCCAGGACGTGGGCGTGGTACAGGTGGTGAACTTGGTGCAGGGTGCGGGCGGGGTGGTACCTGCGGTATGAGGTGCAGGAGAGCGTCTCCGGAGAGGGTTCCCACTGCCAGGCCCACAAACAGCTGCAGGAGTAGAGAGTAGGTCTCCTGGCACGAGTTGAAGAAGATCAGGCAGATGCCGAACATGGAGCCCACCGTGATGAGCAGCACGGCAGCCGTGCTGTATCCGTACTCTGCAGGGAGGAGGTTCATGTCCAGGTAATTAAGATCAATTGTGATTGCGATCCATTTGATTTTAATTGAGATTTGAGGTCAGTCTGAAGTTCAGTTGATATTTGTGGATTTGATTTTATTCTGATCCCCGAAAAATAAAAGATTTATTTGAAGGTGACTTTATGCTATACTTTTATTTCCCCATCCTCCCTTCACAATAATGCGAAATAAGAGCAACAATAACGGACTGAGTTTCTTATTATATAACGTACATTACGTTATATAATAAGAAACTCAGTGCATTTAAGAAGCAGTTTAGAGATTATTACAAATCTGAAAGATATTAAGAAATGATGAGAGTTTTTTTAGAGGTCACGAGTCTTACTCTCGAGAGCAGTGGGCGGTGATCCTCTGGTTTTGGCCTCTGTAGACTCACAGGCATCGCCTAGCAACTGCTGAATAATGGCTGGGCAAATCTGTCTGAAGTGATCCTTGGAAATCGGCAGAAGAGGATCCAGAGCAAAAATATCCACCAACTGATTGGCAGAAAAACAAACCTGCTTGGGTGCAAAAGAAAAGACACATTGGAGGGTTTGTGATATGTTCAAATAAAGCTTTACAAGATATTTGTCTTGACCTGCGCCCAGTCTCTGCTCATTCCTCCGGCTTCATGGTGACAGACGTCCCCCTGATGTCCCGCCCCTTTCTGCGAACTCTGTCGGATGCTGCGTCTCCTCCTGGCTCCCTCCTGACCCACGCCCAGCTGATGAAGCAGCTCCTCTAAATCTGAGCGGACACCACACTGGATTAGATTTTATTAAGATTCATCTGCACCAGTCAGTTTTTCAGGTCATAGTTTGTTGTGTGATGGTTTTTGTAGGTAACAGACTCATCTACTCACCCATAATCTGCAGGTTAGTTGAGCGGTTTAGGGATTGGAAGATGTAGTCGGTGAAGAAGGCGGCTGACGGGAGGTTCCTCTGTGTGAAGCAGTGGCCCTGCAGGATGTGGCTGATGATGGCGGAAGCCACTCTGGGCACCGAAGACTCACCGGCGCCTGGATTTTCTTCTATATCGGCATGTTTTAGTAAATGAGCGGCATCGATACACTGCGGAATGAAAGACAGCAGTTATTTGTATGCATCCGTTACATGGGATCGTGTTTTAAAAATCGAAATAAAATCCCTTACTTGCGAATCCGATGAAGCATCTTTGTCGGAGGGGTGATAGTGCTGGCTGATGAGCTGCAGGATACTTTCGGTTTCATTCAGGGATAGGACCTGTCTGTCCTCTGCCGGGTGCAGATTGGTCAGGGCCAAAAGGTAGAACTGATAGTTTCCAGATGAGGCGGAGGAAGGGGAGGCAGATTTGGACGCACACAAGTCTTGCAAGTTAATGATGTAGTACAGCAGAAGGGTGGAGATCTTCAGGAAGTCGTCCTCGGTGAGGTAGGCCTTCCCATCGTCCTCCAGCACAGAGAGGACTGAATCTGACGTCAGGCACTGGAACAAGAAGAAATGAGAATAATGAAGTTAAGTTTGATTATTTTATTATTTTCTCATTGCACTCACTATGCTCCTTCTTAGAAAATGGCCAGCTTGGTGCTTTTGTTTCCCAATTAAACCCACGCAGAGAATACAGCAGGTTAAGAGAGTGGGTGAGGGAGCGGAGCATTCAGCCAACAATGCTGCAGAATGTCCAAAGTTGCTCTCTTAATTTCTTAATCTCACTCTCCGGTTGCTTGAGCAACACGTAATCCCATTCTCAGCCCACCTGGGCAAACATGTGAAGCACCTCTGACACGGCTCTCTGGAGTTTGTTATGTCAATCTGAGGGTTGCATAGCCACTCGGCATTAATGGCCCACAGAGGTCGAGGACTTAAGCCTCCACAGTCACTCGCATTCCACCCATAATGAGCACATCTCATTAAACGGGCAGACGGGAACGGGGCGAATACATTCAAATAATGAATCATACCGGATGCAAAAGTGGCGAAACGTCACATGAAGACAAGCGTGTAGATGTTACCTCGTCACAGATCTCTTGAGAGCTCCAAGTCCTCTCTGCACAGTGCACAGCCCGGAGGAGAGCGGAGATCAGCGCCTCCGTTTGGTTCCTCTGCAGCCGAGGTTCGCGGTCCACCCCGGGGGGAAGGTCCAGGGCCCGAAGAGCCTCCGTCAGATGACCCCGCTCCTCACCGTTCACCTCCAGCACACTCCTCAGTGGGCAAAGCAGCAGCAGCAGCAGCAGCCGCCAATAAGATGGAGGGCTCCTGAAGTGCATGTTCATGCCGGGGACGTTCGACTCCCTCGGGCTCCCAGGACTGGCCAACGGCTGGAGACGACAGGGAGGCGATGGAGAGGAAAACACAGACGCGCACGAACGGAATCAAGGTAGATTGAGATAGAGAGGCTGGGACAACGAAAAATAAAATAAGCCTCGAAGAGAGAAGAGCGGCGGATGTGTTCTTGCCGAGGGAGGCGTTAATAATAGGCCCAGCCAGATCTGGTGCAGGACACAGGAAGGCTCGGCACCCTCCGACCCTTACTGTGCCGAATGGCCCGGCCAAAGCCTGGGCCCCTCAGTCCACAACAAAAAGATTAGTGCAGGCGAGTGGGAGAGAGCACGGGGGCAGAGAGAAGGGGCATGGGCGTGGAGAGGCAGGCGGAGAGCTAAAACAAGAAAGGTCCCTCTGAGGTGATGATCATGATGCCCTGTAGCGAAATTGTAGTGAAATTGGCAGTTTTGTTTTTGTATGTCATTCTCACTATTAAACTAATTTCCTTTTTACAGCGGCATCTGTTGTTGACGGGCGTTTACTCCGATAAGCATAAAGCACCAGAAACCTTCAGATCTAATGTTCCCAGGCGGCTCTGAACACTTTCCAACACACTCCCACACTGCGCAAGCCTGCAGGTCACCACGACCCAGCTCACGAGAGGACAACTGACAGATCCTAAAAGCTACAGCAGTACCTGGGAAGGAGAAGACGCAGAAAAAAAAAAGTTCCGGATGAACCAGGCTCACCATTCGACCCTTGTGCTCCTCTCAGCCGCTGAACCCAGGGAGATCCAGTTGTTTGGGGGGAATTCTTGGGCATTGGTGCCGTTGGTTTAAACCGTCTTACGAGAAGTAAGATGTGAGTAAGCCCCTAAGGATTAGCTGCGGGTGCCCTCAGAGGGCCGCGGTTGCCATGGCGAACACTGCCTCATTTTCGGGGTGAGGTGAGGGAGGTAGGCCCAGCTGCTGGTAGGGGTTAACGAGAGGCAAATATTTCCTGGCCGAGCAAGTTTTATTTTTTTTTGTTAAACTTGAAATTCAGCATCAGATCTGATTATCTCTCATCTTTAAGAGACACAACAAATAGTGAAAAGAAAACAATATTCTCAAGTTGTTTCCAAAGCAATGAGACTGTAGCTGGAGTTGCCAAGTAATAAGGTGGCAAAAAGTACTCAACGTTTTCATTAAATTAAGCTTATATGCCCTGTTGTTGGTCTTTTTAGAAGAAAATGGAGGACAACTCAGTTTTGTGTATTTCAGTCTTTTATTATTATTTTTTTAAGCATCTATTTACAATGTTGTAAGCTGAAAATAGTTTAGTGAACAGCCCCCTTGAGAAAAAGAGCAAGCAAGCCAGTAGAGAAAGCCTGCATTCAAAAATGATCTTCACCTTACTTTCTTTCTTTCTTTTTTTCTTTTTTTGATGTTTTCGGTTATGTTGATTGGAAAAAGTAAGAAAGAAAGGAAAAAAAAAAAAACTGTACAAATGTATCAAATCACGTTTTGTTTTCTTCATAGATTGTTCACTTGTATTACGTTGTCTGTAGTTTACTTAGTGAGGGGCCAGTTTTGGCAACAATTATTTCATAATATTTAGTCTACCTCAAAAAAAAAAAAAGGAAGAAAACAAATTTTTGGTCAGTTGTGAGATTTGGTTGCCACTGATTAGATCATTTCTCCTGAGCTGGTTTCCAATGATCGCGGGGACCTTTCTAGGCCTGTTCGTTTTGCTCGATGTTTGCCACCAGACCCTTGGTGTCTACGGGGGCTCGGATGGGGTTGTTGAAATATAAGCTGTTGTCAAAAGTGCATTCTCCCAGGACAGGGGTGGGTATCCGCTTACGGAAGAGGAAGGCACCCAGTCCAACTATAGCAATAACAACGAGCACGACAGCCACCGTGATGCCAGCCGACGGGTGTGAAGCCTCTTTTATGACGTGCGCTGAGGAGGTAAAACGTACGGAAGTTCTTACAATGACTAGATTTGTGTTTAAAACATGAGACATCTTGTGCAATAGATATTGTTATAAAAAAAACAAGTGACTTACCAACAGCTGGTGGCTTTTCTGTAGGAGTAATAACTGTAAAAAAATATATATAATTTACATTTAAATTTACTGATGGGACTAAATTAAAGGTGACGTGACAGCGGATTCAATTTACCTTTCGGTGTTTTGCAGATGTAAGACCTATATCTGTTGCAGCTGGTTGTGCTCCACTCTCCACTGTCGGAATTGATATCCACACACGAGTCGGACTTTGGCATCCCCGATTTCCAGTTGGTGTAGTCCACCACGCTGTTATCGATCCACATCCACTCTCCTGAAAAACAGAAAACTCATCTTAGCCCCAGTCGGTCACCACTAATGGTTTATTAAATAGTTTTTTTTTTTTCTGCGCTCACCCTCATGGGTTTTGAAGAGGCCAATCCAAAAGGTTTTGGCCCCGTCCTGCAGAAGCTCCAGGTTCTGCTGTATGAACTCCTCCTCCTGAGGGTCCTCAATGCTCACCAGGGACGCACCTGACCAGCACAGCCACGGCCACAGACTGTTCATTTTTTATTTACTCTATATTCATAAATAATAATTCATCAGTGGACATTTTTAATCATGTACCCATTTTCAAGCATTCCACCGAGGCATGGGCCCAGTTGTCCACCATGGCGCTGAGGAAGGAATAACAGTGGCCCCTGAAAGGTATCCAGGTTTTCCGCCTCTTGGGTTCTGGACAGTTGCCCGGAAGCTGCGGGGGCTCGGTGGGAGCTATGTCTGGAAGGGAGACAGGAGAGGGCAGCCTCGACTCAGGAAGTGCTGGGTGACCGCGCTTTGATGCTGCGTGTACGGCTATGCCATTGTCTGACCTTGTGACCTCTTGCAAAGGGAGTAATAAGTATTGGTGCACGGCGCGGTCTTCCATTTCTTGTCCACATCCATATACACACAGCCATAATTATTCTTAGGTTCATCTGGGCCCCATTTGGTGAATGACAGAACCCAGTTATCGACCCACTTGAACCGACCACCGGTCTGTGAACAACACATCAGCATTGGCGTGAATGCACAGCTAATAGATGCTTCCCTGCAACTGTGGTATGAGAATAATGGGGGAGGAGCTTTACCACATTGTTGTTGAGGCCGATCCACACGGGCTCCTTGTGCTTGGAAACCTGCAGGGAGATGTATGCCTCAGTCACGGGGCTCAGGATGCTGGCCAGATCTGCGTCGTCCGCCTGGCACTGCCTCCTCGCCTCCTCCCATCTCATCTTCTGGACCACCACTTTGTAAGAGTCATTGCCCAGCTTGTAGAAAGACTTTGGGAACGCGGTGGTGGGCGGAACGGCAATCTGAGAATCTTTGTGGACACAGTCAGGAGTTAGTCACCAACATTAAATGAACTTTCCCCTCAAGGCTCCGTGACCCGGGCCTCGCTGGTATATTTCACTCACCGATGTTTCTTTTACAGATGAAACCTCTCTTTGCGTTACAGTCTTCCACCTTCCAGAGCCCTTTGAGTTTGGAAATGCTCCCCACCATGATCACGCAGTCAAAAGACTATCAGGTGGGGGACAAAAAAGGCAGCACAGTTTAGCTTTCTTCTACCATTTTCAAGTGACACGTTGCTTTTAGTATGCTTTTGATTATAAAGATAAATCCCTGCACAAAACTCACGATGAATTGGAGAGATGCATGTACATTTACGATCAAGAGAAAACTTGGAATACAGAAAGCGAAATAACCTCATCCATAAAACTGAAACGTGCATCAGGCACTGAGGCCGGGTGTCCTTTGGCCCAGTTCGTGTACGAGATGCCTTTGCCGTCTGTCCACAGAAAGTGCATCTCCCAGTTGACATCATTCATGCCGATCCAAAGGTCTTCGTTGTGTCCCAGCATCTGTGTCGTTAGGAAAGCTAAAAAGAAAGAAACACATTACTGCGAGTATAATTATTACAAACTCAAAAGTGTTGTGTTTTTTTTTTTTTCATACGGCAACGTTGTTTTTACAAGTTGGAGTGTCACTCTATCACACAGCCACGATGGCAAGTTGTTTTTGAGCATTAGTAGCCCACTGCTCACATTACTCGCCTTGCTCTCTGTCATTGACGATGGAAACCAGATTTCCTCCCTGGTTTATGCAGTGCGTCCTGGCGTCCTGCCACTTCTTATTGTCATTCCCCACAACCACTCTGTAGCACTGTATAAACAAGACGACTCGGAGGTGAGTGCTGGGATAACGAGCAAATGGACGGCAGATAACCAGCGTCCCCTCAGGCTTGGGCAATATACGGCGACACCAATTTTACCAGAGTTCTATACATCGGACATTTTAAATCACATCCCGAAAAGCAGGGGTGAGGCCTCGGGCTCAATTAAAAGAAAAACACCTGGTGCACTGTCAGCGTTATATTAAAGCCTACCGTGTCACAAACAGTCAAAAATAACTACCTTTCCTTGGAAAGAGATCCACTCTGGCGCACATCCTCCCTTAGGAATAGCGGTGGGGGCCATTGTTGTGTTGGTAAAACTGCTGGTTCGCTTGCAAACAGAGGGAAGCTCCCTACCACAGTTGATGTCGTTCCAGTAGCCTAAAATGTGCCGATTACACAGAACGATGACCAAATAAGGAGCAAACACGGATCATTGGCCAGCAGCTACCAAATCCACACCGTACGGATCGTCTCTTATTCACACTCACCCATACTCCTGTACATAGACACACAGGTTTCGTCGTTGTTGGCAAAGTTGGGCTCATTTTGTTCCCAGGCAGTGTAGGTTACAGGGGTTTCATCCAACCAGCTGAAATAAGAAAAAAAAAACGAATTAAAATCTATGGTATCATGAACACCAGACGAGAGTGTTTTTTTGCTGTATTTATTTAATTTGAGGTGTTTTTATTTACCTAAAGGACTTGTCCAAATTCACCACCATGCCAATGTAGTACTGTACTTCTGAGCCTTTCACCAGCTGTCGGAACACAATGGCGCAAGATTCGATTGAGGTGAAATCTAAAATATTTGTGACACTAGGTTGTTTGCGCTTTTGCCAGCAGATCTTTTGACGACACACACAACGTGTTGCCCTTTTGAACATAAGCCATTGTGACTTTCTTGCCTGCTTCCAAAGGAACTTCCTCTCACTCTCCGCTGTGATGACCACAAGTTCACCAAAGTTTTTTTTGCAGTAGGCCCTGGCAGCCTCCATGGATAAGGGGTCAGTGTTGATGAAATACTGGGTGTCATTGTATATGGTCCAGCCGTCGTCTGTGGTGTTGTACACTGTGAATAGAACAACAGGTACATAATAAATAATAAAAAATCCATTTGCATCTATGTGGTGTTGGAATAAGGAGGAAAAAACGGAAAATGACTTTATATATAATTATATATAATCATCATTTAAAGTTACCTGTCGCAACTATGGTAGGCTCAGGCTTTGGAGTCGTACCTGAAAACATAATAACCATGGAGGAAGAGAGAGGAGGTAAAGGTTCGATTGTAACCTAATATAACTACTTTGGATAAATGGCTCAGTGTGGAACTGGAGCTGGAGCGGTCACCTTTGGGTATCTGGCACACCCAGTTGTTGTAGGACTCGCAGTGCAGGTCGTTCCAGTAGTAATACTGCACCTCTGCACAAAGCTCGTTGTCATTGTGGTTGTTCGGCTCTCCGAAGCCCCACTTCTCAAAGTCGTTCTAGAACACAATTTATTGATATTAAATGTTATCAGGCCAGGACTGAGGAGAAGAGCGAGGAAGCATTTCAGCGAGAGCAGTGGAGTGCTACATACAGCAGACCCATCAGTCCAGACAAAACCTTTATTGGTATCCAGGGTGTTGAAGCCAATCCAAGCTGCATCCGAGCCATAAAACCTTTAAGAAAGCAGGGAAAAAAAAAAAAGTCAATTCATATTGATGACATGGTTGTTTGGCCGATGCGATGCAAAATCCGACATGTGCAACATACGGTGCGTTGTTTAAGTCCTGTGGGCCGTGGATGCTTATCAGGTCTCCACCAATGGCCTTGCAAAAGGTGTTTGCTTCATGCCAAGTCTTCTTCTGATCCTTTTGTTTTTTGTAAACCTTTATCGAGTGTGAAGGACAAACGCGTTATGGTTTTTCAGAAGTAAAAAAAGCCTCCCAGGCCAGTCCGGTTTGAGCTCCTACCTTGTAGCACACGTTCCTTTTGGCAGCGGGGGTCCACCCGGAGGCACAGCTCAGGGCCGGAGTGGTGGGCGGAACCGTCGTCATCTGCACCCCCTCCGCCAGCTTCTTGCAGAGATATTTCTGTTTGTCGCTGCAGCTGACCACATTCCATAATCCGGCCGAAATCCCAGTTGTCATGGCAACGCATCCTTCTTTCCTGCCTACGGTTGAGCACGTAGAAGAGAAAATCACATGTAATCAAGGATGCCTGGTGCTTTATGGACCAATCCAATAAAAATACACAGATACCAGGATGCACAGTACAACTGAAGAGGAGTGTGCTGTACCTGGCATTCCCACGTGGAAGTTGGTGAACGTGACCTTTTGTTTGGTGGTCCACTGGAAAGTGGTTCTGTCTTCCGTGTTGGACAACCCGGTCCAGAAAGACTTCTCCGGTCTCAGACCCACCAAGCTGATCAGGAAGGCGTTCTCATACCTGCGTGCACATGTGGAACATGTAGGAGGAGGAGGAGGAGGAGGAGGAGGAGGATCAGTGCAGTGACTCAGATTTACAGGCGAAAACCTCAGACTCCCCCCCTTGGGGAGCTCACTGTACCTGTTGGCCACGTCCACCAGGTGAGCGCCGGCCGCCGAGCACGCCTGCTTCGCCTGATCAAACGTTTTGGTCTCAGCTCCAATGTTGTAACAGTGTGAACCGTACCTTATTGAGCCCTTAAGAGGGTTCCAAAAAGATCATAAATAAAAATCCAACCTCAGAACGCAGTTAGTCGATATGTGATGAGAAGCATTTTTATTATTTAATCACATTTCAACTGAAAAAGGGAAAACATCATCACTCACCAGCTTGCATCCAGGGTTGGCCTCCTCTCCGGCGCCCTCGGCCGGTATGGTGGACGCCTTCTTCTTACACATATACCCATAAGCCTTCTCGCACATGTGATCTGCCCACTTCCCATCCTGTGTGAGAAAATGCAGCAGGTGAGCGCTCCGAACTCTGGCATCGTCATGATAAATGAACTGCCTGATCATTTAGCCCGTCACCTTTCCCCTGATGAGAACACAGTCCTCCTGGAAGTTGGTGTTGTGAGAGGGCTCACCGGTTTGCCACCGAGTGAAGGTGACGTGAGAGCGGTCGGACCATTCGAACAGCATTTGGTTCCTCTGATCGTTCAGGCCAATCCACAGCACGTCTGTCGGCACTGTGGGGTTTAAAAGGCAAATGTAGACCTTAATGTGGTAGAAAAATACAAATAAAAAATTAAATTAGGTCAGGACAAAGGCCTATCAACCAGCCCCTAACCCACACGTTTCAAGTACTTGGATCATTTTTTTTTTTTTCCTTAAACACAATTTTTTATTTATTTATTATTATTTACTTTCCATAGCCACTGTTTCAAGCATAGGATTTGTGTTAAAAAAAAAGAAAAAAAAAAAGAGGCAAGTCAGTGGAGGAATTGGAATACGCGTCAGGCTTACAGTATCCTGTTTGAGAGATGACGAAGCTCTGCTCTTCTATATTGTTTATGCTGGCCAAACTGGCCCCCTCTTTGTGACACGCAGACAAAGCGTCCCGCCACATCATCTTATTCCTCTCCAGGTAGTAGCAGTTCCCCGCGTAAGGAATCCAGTGACTGGGGCAGAAGCTGGGCTGATTTTTGCCTGTGGATAGGGAGCGAAAGAGCTGAGAATATAAGACTCGCTTTAAAAAAAAAAAAAATGGATTTTGAATATCATTTTGATAAGATTGTTTTTACTCGGCGGTGGAGGCAGAGTGGAGGAGTTTCCTTTTCTGCAAATGTAGCCGAGTTTCTTGTTGCATGAGCTGCTCTCCCACTTCGAGGCCTTGGCAGCGTTCAGGGTCGCACAGGTCAGCCCGGGCTCTGATGATGGATTACCTGTTGGAAACAGAGATCGTGCGAGACGTGTGTTTAGTTTAAACGGCATTACACATTGTAACATAAGAATGCATTTTTATTTTATTTGAAAGAAGCCCGCCAAATCTCTTGGTTGAAAAATGATATTATATATTAAGTGCGTTTACTGACCTGGGGCCCAGTTTAAATATCTGAACGCGTCTCCATTACTCCACTGCCATCCACTCTCATAATCCAAGGAGTTCAGTCCAATCCACAGAGACGTTCCGAAAGCATTTGTCAACCCTGCGTCAGCACATGCGTGAGAAAGGTGTTTCTACGCGACATTCTAACGTTGCACAATAGATAGTCAAGTGTCACTTAGTACCCGAGATGTACGCCTGCTCGTGGAGCTCCACGATGCTGAGGAGGTCGGCGCCCTGCTGCTGACAGCTCTTCCTGGCCTGGTGCCAGGTCAACACTGACTGAGCGTTCCTCTGATACTGGACCCCCGTGACCGGGTCGGTGTCCCAGCCCGACGAGACTGGGTTCAAGACACCAGATAAGAAATACCTCAAATGATTAAAGGGAGTATTCTTTCAAACTTGTGAAAACCAGAGGAAATAGAGTTGACCTGAGAGGCTTAAAAAGTGTATTTTGATGAGTAAAATCTTTCTTCCCCATTCTTAAGAAAAATTGCTTCATAAAAAAAATACTGTAAAAGTGTGCTTTTACAAGGACAACTGCCCGGAGGAAGTGGTGGTGGGGATCAGATTTAGAGATTGAGAAACACTCACTCTGGGTGGGACAAAAGCCCCACTTCTTGGTTTTGTCGTAATCTCTCTCCGTGGCGCACCACAGCTGTCCGTCGGATCGACCCTCCTTCGTGCATTCGGCGAACCACTTCTCCCCAAACTTATAAGGGAACTGACAGGGGCCTCCGAACGCGTTGCCCCCTATAGTGAAAACCTCTGAGGAGACATGGGGAAGAGAGTGGAAACGTATTCATTACAGCAATACGTGATTGTTGATGGCAGTGCGCGAATTGTAGTGACGGCCTCCGCTCATCTGGCAGGAGATTTTTCATGAGATTTTGGAACGGGACCATGACGAGAACATGAGGGACGTCAACTACTGATGTTGGTTGAGGAGGCCTGGCTGGCTCCGTGGTACAGCTCATCCAGCAGATGTTAGTGGGGCCAGTCTCCACAAAACCAGGTGCAAGCTGTTGTTGTAAAATGTGTCTCATTGCAGAGATTGCACAAAATACCAAGGTTTTAGACATATACAGTAGCATTTATGATCCGTTTGCTTGATTTACCCGAAGCCGTTTCTGGGTATCGAGCCCTCTTTGGGAAATAGATGAGAAGTAGTATGGGTAAAATAATTAGATTCCCTTCACATCAAACAAAGCTTGCTATTTGTGGCACACTGATTAAGTCCAGCGGCGAGAGCACCACTTAGAACAGGCAACTGCCAACAACAGGACGAGTATCTCCATTTCGATTTCATTTGTAGCAATAGGATACGTGGTCTGCATAAGTTACAATTCGACAGTTGCCATAAATTGTATAACTTCCACACCGCTCGTTTTTCTGCCCTTGGAAACGAAACAATCTTGTAGGCATGGAAAGGTCATTAACAATGTTATAAAGTATGTGTTTTTGCAACATTTTTCCAATCTGGGTAGAAGGCCGAAGCATTTTCCCAGATCAGACGCTGCTCTATACGTGGTTGACAATTTTAAATGGATTGCACACGCGGGACTCCTACCTTGATAGCCCTTTGAACAGAGGTCATCCAGGGTGCCAAATATCCTCCAGCGGCTCCAGACCCCCGAGCCCTTATAGATCATCATGTTCCTTTCATTTCGGTTGCCATAGTTTAAGTGGAGGTCCTGGTCTTTTAGGCCAAAGAGAGTCTCGTTCTTGCACTGCCAGTGCTGCAGTTCACTGCTCTCGTCACAGTCAAAGAGGAGGACTTTCACCCAGTCCTGTATCGCCGTGGCCCCCAGGCACAGCTTGAGGGACAGACTGAGGAGGCGCGACTCGGAGGCCCAGCGAAACTGCTGCTGTTTGGAATGAGGGTCACAGCGAGCCACCGTGATGGAAGAGGCGCTCTCCACCTCAACGCACATGTTCTTTTCCTGGTTGAAAATCAGGAAGGAGCCGTTGTCTGGAGCAGAGGAGGACACGTCCAGGATTGGGATTTCAGTCCAGTGAAAAAATACATGAAGAATACAAAAAATGTGCAGGGGGGTACGTACCTATGTCGGCGGTGACGCAGAGAGCTTGCAGGAGACAGAGGATCGCGGCAAAGTTTGGACAGGGTAACATTATCCTGGATGGGTTGGCGCTCAGTGGTGGGAGAGGGATCCGGTCATGAGAGAGGAGCTCTGGTGAGTGCCAAGGTGTGCGACATGGAGCAACAATGACACACAGACGTGGCACTTTTCCTCCCTTAATCACAGTGATGGGTATCCTGTCACATGGGGTGGCCAACGTTGGTCAAACGACAGCAATTTCACAAGCGTCCACAGGATCTTTTTTTGTTTTGTTTCTTTGCGCAGAGGAGAGGCAGGCAGGCAGGAAGCGGGAGGCGAGCCATCACAGCTCACTGTTAAAAGAGACAAGGAGACACAGATGAAAGCAAGAAATACATGTAGGAGGTTAGGGCAGCGAATCTATTTTGAACAAATCAAAGGCTGATTGATTGTTTGTTTTTTGGGTGCCATATATTTCCTGTGTCGGGGATGTTTGATCTTTTATAAATAGACCTTCACTTGGTGCTAAATCTGTGCATGGAACCCAAAAGGCAGATTTCATTTGGCGAGCCTGAATGGAGAAGTTTAAGGGGGTTTGCTTCCCTCACACCTGTTAAAGGAACGCAGGAGAGTAAGCGAGGATTAAATGGCTTCCCCCCCCTACCCCCACCCCCCCAGCAGCTTTGCTGACGCGCCTCTTTTTTGTGGGATAGTAGCCCCCAGGAGATGTGCGAGGCTTCAGATGAGGAGGGCAGCGATGATACAGGTCAGGAGAAAGAGAGGACAGGAGGAAATCCTGCTTCCTATCGGGGGAGGTGAGTGGAGATCAGACCACTCGGGCCTCAGACCGCAGCGATGCCCATTGTGCTGCACACACACAGAACACAGACAAATATCTGTAAAATACCAACAACACATTAAAGCACCAATTTAAATTTTGCCTCTGGCTTTTTGGCAAACCAAAAGCAGCATGAAACAATACAGCTCATACCTCCCCTCTTTCCTGGAAATGATCATTTCCATGTTTGCTGCAGAATTAAAGGAAGACAAGGTATTTTAATGTTTTTTAGAATAATAGTGACAGGAAACCTTTAGCTCATGCGGAATTTTGGGAAACACCCATTGATCAATTCCAGCGTTAAAGGTTTAAATGGGGGTCAAAAACCATATTACCTTAGTTTATGTATGTGTTGAATGGTTATTCAAACAAGAAAAACCTAAACATATTTAAATGTCTTTATTAATCTTACCAAAATATATGTATCAATGATACAATCTCACACCTTTGGTTTTCTTCTTTTTGGAATATAGCTTATCAAAGAAAAAAACTAACATAAACAAACATGAATGTATATATATATATTTTTTACATATTCACCGCACTTTATGATGGGAGAAAAAAGTCTGTCAAAAAAATCTCATGTGACATCACAGATCGGTTTCCCAAAGTGACGGGATGAGGGAATTTGAGTAGTAAAAAAAAAAAAAAAAAAGATGATACGTGTCAAAACGTTAGATTGCAATCAGGGAAAAGCTTTGTCATTTCAGGAGTTATTATTTATAAACTATTCTGCAATGGGTTAATAAAAAAAAAGTGATTCGATGCAAACGGTTTTATTTTGTGAATCTTGGTCAGCTTGCTTTTTGGCCAAGTATGAATCAATGGTGCAACCCACTCTCGACGGCATTGTACGAAGGGTGGGGAGCTATTGCCGGGACAGGATGTTGTAAGCGCTGCGCTGTCTTTGCTTGTAGCGGAGGTCCTAAAAGAACATCCTCTCTGTGTTGAAGACCCTCAGCTTGGTCATGAAGTTGAAGTAGACAAAGGCCAGGCACACCAACAGGTTCTTCATCAGATAGAGGAGGGGTGTGACGAAGCCAAAGAAGGCGATGAGGCCAACGCGCACAAAGAAAAAGGGCAAGTCCTGCAGAGCTACCCCGAGCGAGGAGAGCAGGGGGCTGTGCGGCATGACCACCACACGCAGGCAGGACAGGTAGCTGAAGATGTAGATGGGGAACACCCAGCCCGAGTAGTAGACCAGGGGGTCCCCCGCCACCCGCACCATCTCCACAGTGTCGATCCAGAACATAAAACTGTCCACAAACACGTCGGCCCGGGCGTCACTGGCACACAGGAACCTCAGCGGGCCCGTGTAGGCGTACGGAGACATGCGGTACGTCGTGGTGCTCACCGATCGGGAATTCGACCCGGGGATGTTGAACGGCCTGCCAGAGTTACCTGGCATCCCAGGCAACGTCCTGTTGGTCTCTGGTCTCTGGCCCCCACCGTTGTGGTTCCTGTCGCTGTGCTGGCTCGACCCCGGTTGCACGGAATTGGGGTGACCCTGCCCGGGCGCAGCTGGCCCCGGCACAGCTGGACTGATGGGGGTCACCGGCGCTACCTGTTCCACGTGCGTGAGGACGGTGGAGGGAATGTCCGCATCTCTGCCCATGTCGTTAGCTGCAGAGACAAACAAGATTATACAATAAATAAAATAAAATTGATACTGAAACCCACAGCTTCAATAAATAGTACTTTCAATACTCAAATTGATTTGTTTCAAAGTAACTTTACAGCAACAGCAGTTTACCTCGCTGCAGTTTCGTCAATTCAGCACTGGAGAATAAGAATCTTGAATTGTCTCTCAATGATTCCAGATGAATTATCTAAAGGAGCGTTCACTGCATTTATTACCTCCAAGCTCCTACAATGTTACGCCAGATGGGCATCGATATATATATATTTATGGTCGGCGATCCCCCGGTGGGAGACGTGTTACCTGTTCAGAGAGTTCACTGTCCTGTGCTCACCTTGGCCAGTCAGTCTGCAGTGGCGTATCCTCTCCACAACGTCAATACAGATGAGAGAGAAGAGCACCAGTGATACAGGGAGCTCCGTGAACAAGTCGTGTCTCATGTTGTTATTTATCTGAACCTGGGAGGCCATCCAGAAAGATAATCACTGACGTGCATTTTCCATCATTTATCACCTCAGTTTACCTACAAACAGTAACAATGGCCCTTCGCACCATACGTTTACATTAAATTGTGTTGACCTCTACTTTGACCTCCTCTGGCTCTGGGCTAAATCACTTGCAGCTTTGGGATTTTCCTGAGTCAGGACTTCATTCCAACAGGACACAGAACAAAGCAGGCTGGCTGGTTATCTTAGCAGAATTTATGGCTCTTATGCAAAATGCACCAGATAAGCAAGGGGCCAAAAAGTCATGCTGGGCTTTTAGGAAAGGGCCACAAAAAACAGCAAAGGATCTCGGCTGCAGCCAGTAAGGAAGTGGAAATGTGCCTCATGGACAGATGATTTGACAGGAGCCGCCTGGACAGGAAGAGGAACCAAGCTGCTTATCAGTAGCTCCTTATCCATATAGCTGGATATATCTCCCCTGAGAACCTAAAGATTCCTCCCAAATCATCACCTTTATGCAACTCAAAGGCCCTCATGCTGAGAACCCACTTATCAGCAAATATTTTTCTTATTTTTCTTTATTGGAAAGTTGTGACAAAATATATATATAATATATATATACTGTATATATATATAAAGTATGTATACCTCAGAGCTGGCGATGAGGAACGCAAAGCAGGGTAATGTGGACATGACCACATATACAAGGGTCACAGGCCTCCTGAAATACAAAGGAATGGGGGGGGGGGGGAAAGTAAGGAAGCAGTTGCTATATAATAATTGCAGTCAAAACCAGGTACAGGCCAATTCAGACTACTGGTTCCGGCCTCACCAAACACTCACCACTTCTTTCTCCCAATGAGAAATTTCTTTTTAACAAAGACCATGTACTTCAGGGGGACCCAGACCAGCAGGGCGGTGGAGGTGACATAGGCCACGGAGGAGGCCACGATGAGCCAGTAGGCCGTGCTGCCGTCTCCGGGGGGCTGGCTGGAGGTCTTCATCAGTGCCACGATGACGGCGAACCTCTGCATGACGATAAAGAGCGGCACGCACAGAGCCGCAAACTGCAGCACCTCGCACACGGCGAACTTCAGCATCTTGCCCGAGCCCATGCTGGAGCAGCTGAAAAAAAACAAAAAAGACGGGAGGGAGACGGGGGGGCTGTTGTCGCAGTGAGGCGACCCCTGTCCCTCTGAGGGCTGGTCGGGCCTCGGCCCAGGGCATTGTCTGCCTCCACTAGCATTTTCCACACACCGCAGCACCGGCCCTGTGCTCCAACCAACTGCTTACACTGCACTCGGCATTGTGTACCTTGGTGTGACGGTGTTGTGACTCTATGATCAGTGTTACAAACACAGGTGGTCTGACTCTGCACCCTGAAGGACAAGTACGCACGACGAGCATCTTCAACGTGACACTTGTCGGTATGAGAATATGAAACACATGTTGAATCTGAACACGTGTCCAAAACCAGAACACATTAGTGAACTTGATAACATCCCAAATAAAAACCCATATCCCTGACAAAGACATAAGATAAGTAAACTACAGGGCGATGTTCGTATTGATTCATCGCCATCTAGTGGTTAAGTTTGTTCACTGTCAAGTGGAGACCCCTGATGACAAAACAAATGAAAATCCTAAGTCAACATAGTATTTCCTCTCAAAATCAGACAATGATAGAAGATGGTGAAATGATGAAGGCTAAATAAAGAATAGAATACAGTGACAAAGTTTTTTTTTTTATAAAATAAAACATTTACAATGATTGTTCTTGAGTTAAAGGAAGATTAGGTGGCCTGGACTATATTTGGTTGCTGTCTTTACTTTACACACGTCTGTACACGGTGCCACTAGAAGAACTCATTTTAGATTTAGCATTAAAGTAGTTTCTCAGGCCATGACCCCTGTAGGAGCAGATCTCAGACTAGTGCAGATAAAGAGTCCCATAGGACTATAAGAAGTCCACTGGAGTTGTAATCCTAATAATCAAGGCGGGTGAAACCAGGCCAAGAGAGAAGAAAAGAAAACGCACACGCGGCTAAGCTAGCCAGCCCTACGCTGCTTACTGTCAACAAGTGTTTCAACAAACTGACAAAAAAGGGCAAAGAAAAGCTAAACATATAACAGACCAAACAAAACTTCTACCTCATCAGGTGTATTGTGATGCATGATCCAAACTTCACGCCCCGTATTAGAATGGACGTTCAACAAACTCTGAGCACATCCGCCCTCCGATGGGAAACGGAGAAACCAGTTTCCGGTTCCACAACTGCTGATTTGAGTGAGATCAATCATCTCGGGGTTGAGCACCTGTGGCAGGACTACAACAAGCCCACATCAATGGAACCCAGATACTACGACTCACCACGGCATCAATAGGAGGACAAAAAAAGTTCGGCCTGAAGTTCCACAACTTCAATAAGAAATACTCCTGTGGGCTTATGGACAGTATGAACACATCATTGATAAAAAATCACCGTCAGCAGCAACATCAATGCACACAGTAAACCTCCTTAAACCGTCAGCATATGTATGTATTTTCACAATAAAATAAACGACTAATAACAATATGACATGTAAATATAATAATAATAATAATAATAATAATAATAATAATAATAATAATAATAATAATAATAATAATAATAATAATAATAACCGGCAGGCCACGCAGCAGTCCCGCGAGAGAGTGAGTGAGGGGCAGCTCGATGGATGACCCCGCTGCTCCCCTCCCTCCCGGCCGGCCCCAGCTGTCTGCTCCCTCCCCGACTCCCCCACCCTGCCCCCGGTGCCATGGCGTCCAGCGAGGAGGACGGCACGGTTGAGGAGAAGGAAAGCAACAACAAGAAGAGAACGAAAAGCACCCTCGCTACAGCATGGCTCACCTTCTACAACATCGCCATGACCGCCGGGTACGTGCGTAATTACGCGCCTGTCCATATAGGAAAAGACTATGAGTTGGTGTGTCTGCGGAAAAGTGGAAGTGTGTGTTGCTGTTTATAGGACTGTGCGTGCTGTGCGTCAAATCCAAAGTGCCTGTTCAGCTCTCTGAATATGGAGACGCGCCGGCGTCGGAATAACAGAGTGAAATGCTTTGATTTAAGAAAAAAGAAACTATAACATGTTTTTTTATGACTGGTGTACAATGAATGAATTGTGTTGGGTGGAAGTGACAGACTGGTGGTGCCGCCGTGTCCAAATAGGGCTGAGTGCAGGCCCGCTGCGCTCCCGACAGTTGCAGTGATAAGTATAGCCGGGCTGCGCTGACACTGGAGCTCAGCACTGTGACTGTGAAGTGCTCATTGGGCAGATTTTTACACAACCACTCAACATTAGTGTTTTGGAAAGGAAGAGTTTTTTTTAGATCGAGTGTTTGTTGACAAAACTGATGGAGATCGATCGATCGTGAATCACTAATGACTGACCGTGTGACGGTGCCTCCATTAGCAGCTTCATGTCAGCCCAATATAGCCAGTTCACTCATGACACAGTGTAAAAAGTCCCAATAAATAATCAACATTAGGGCTCCAATTAATCGTTATTTTTAGTCTATGATGGCACCAAAAACGGCGAAAAAAAATGGACATGCAATATTAACCATTTGGTTATTCTTATATTATGGACTCCTTCGTGTTACATTGGTGCTGGGATACTTTAGGATAATAAGCAGTGCTCTTCTGTTATTTAAATTTTTAAATGTTTCTGCAGGTGGCTGGTTTTGGCCATTACAATGATGCGCTTCTACATCCAAAAAGGCACACACAAGGGTCTGTACAGAAGTATAGCAAGGACACTTAAGTTTTTCCAGACCTTTGCCTTAGTTGAGGTAAGACGTTTTTTGGTTTTTTTTTCAGAAAAAAGCAAACCATAACATAATACATAAACTCATTTGATGTATCTGCTCTTACAGGTGGGACATTGTGCCATAGGTATGTGTTGAGCTGTCCATTCAGGTTGAAATGTAAGAAACGTTTTCAATCTTACCTCCTGTGCACTGTAAATATCTTTTCTCTGCTTTGCTTGAATGCAGGAATCGTGAGGACTTCTGTGATTGTAACTGGGGTTCAAGTATGTTCGCGGATTTTCATTGTTTGGTTCATCGCCAACAGCATCAGACAGGTGAATATCAGGATACACACCAACTCTGAGAAAATCAGCACAAGAATGAATATCTGAATCACACGTTTGACTTCATTGTTTCTACCTTATTATGCATTCATTACACATTCAGTTCCATTTTCTTTCACAAACTCAAATCCAATCACTCTGTGATTGATCACAGTTTTCCTTTTAATCTTTGCTGGCACACGCAGCAGCGTTCATCAGGTAAACCTCCTAACTCTCACTTTCCTCTGTACATTTGCCACTTTCCTGGTTCAAACAAAGATCCAGAATGAAGAAAGCGTAATCCTATTCCTGGTTGTGTGGACGGTGACAGAGATTACCAGATATTCCTACTACACATTCAACCTGCTCCACCACCTGCCGTACTTCATCAAATGGGCCAGGTGGAGATGACATCACCCGTGCCTGAGCTTGACTTGTCATTAGAGACTCAGACATGTGTGTGTGAGCATGGAGTGGCTTTACGTCAAGGAGCAGTGCAGCCGTTTGTGTAGTTAATATCGCAGTGAACATAGACACAGGCTTCTATTAATTAGCATTTCGTCAACCATTCTCTGTTAATTGTACTAATGACATTAACTCTTTGCTCTGACAATGGCGATGCCCAATGTTTTCTCTAACATACATCTGAATGATGAGCTGTAGCTTGGCGACCTGCAGAAAAGATGAACAATTCATGAAGCAATGGGAAATATCTCGTTTTCAATCCGGTAGTGTTCTATTAATCCTAAATAAAAGAGAAAGGGTGTTGATGATCAACACTGGGTTGCAGAGTGACCTAATGCCTGCTTACTACTGTATGAGCAGCACTTGTGACGTGTCCCTCTGGAACAGTAGCTCGGCTGAAATTGGAGACGCCGGGAGAGAACGTCAGCTGTACACATTGATGGCCGTCCAACACTCAGTCTCGGCATCTCACAGCTCCGACAGGCCTGCCACAGAATTTATTTTTTTTGGGAGATTTCATCATCTCATTCACTGAAGGACACTGACCAGTCACTGGTCAGAGGCCGAGCAGCAGCTTTACGTGTATATATTTGCCGTGCCATGAAATCATCAGGAGACAGTTGACAGTTTTGTTCAAATGATTCTTTTGTTTGGATTCCCGGCACCGACTGGCAGCCCTCCGCCCCTCACGTCTTTCTTGGAGCACGGAGGAGACGCCAGGCCCCAGAGAGGGGCTCATGTTCAGCTGCTGCCATCTGTTTTGGTCATGGAATGTTGGGCCAACATTTCTCTCACATCCGCCGAGACGCTCCCCCGACCCTCCGCCGCGCTCTCGACCAAACGCGGGATCCCCACAGGCCTGAGTCATGGCATATATTGTACTGGAGAGACGAGTTGTCACAAAAGTGCCGTCTCACACTTTCGTGCAGTGACAGACCTGGGCAGAGGGAAGAGGACGACACTGAATCATTTTTTGATATGACATTCCCACGGTTGTTGACCAAGCTAAGACTTACGGTGAAACTTTACAGACATTCTGGATATGCATTTCCGTGTCTGTATGCCAAGTGACCGGAGGACATCCCTCTCCACTGTGCCACAGTCCACGACAGTTGCCAAAGGCCCGAGCTTTGCTCACTAACACCCGTCCAAAACAAACGTCTGATCAGTCCAAGCTTTGGTCACCGCCCATCATCCGGGCTGAGGATCCTTCCTGATCAGCCGGTCCCCTCCAGTAGGTTCTAATACAACAGAACTGCTTAAAACGGGAAGAGTTGGTCAACTGCATTTTGGATGAGCCAGTGTGTTGTCTGCATGTGAGTGCAAGAGCATCCTTTTGCCTGCAACGGCAGACCTGTGTGGGTCACACTGCTGTCTCTCTTTTCCTCCCCAGATACAACCTCTTCATTGTCTTGTACCCCCTGGGTGTGGTCGGAGAACTGCTGACCATTTATGCCGCTCTACCCTTCGTACGCAGATCTGGAATGTACTGCATGAGGCTTCCCAACAAGTACAACGTGTCGTTTGACTACTACTACTGCCTCATCACCGTAATGCTGTCCTACATCCCACGTAAGCGGCATTCGTTCTCTGTTCGGCACTTGACGTTCAGGCACGTGGAGCAGAACCACCTAGAAGGGAGAGTTAGACTTAGAGGGAACACATTCTCCTTTCCCACTGGCTGAGGCTTCAGAAGCCACTGATGTAACAGGCTGGCATGTGTTTCTTTTTTAGCATCAGGGATTTTCCCATTTGCCCTGTGAGTCTATTTTGAATATATTCTTATGAGACACTTTCTGGGTCAATCAGCGTTAAATTAGCTTACAGATAAAAAAACCAAAAAAAAAACACACAATGTTCCAGATTAAATGCACACATGCCTATACACCTTCCTACATATTGCATGTACTAGCCCTTACTTTAAATTTAGCCCACTAAGTATTGTAACAGGTACATGAGGAAACCGTATCCATCGAGTGTTGTGTTTTGTGCTCTTCTTACCAGTGTTTCCTCAGCTCTACTTCCACATGCTGCGGCAGAGGAGAAGGGTGCTCCACGGGGAGGTGATAGTGGAGAAGGACGACTAGACGCGCAGCCACCTGGTGCCTCCACGCCGCCCTCACAACCTCCACGCCGCACTCACAACCCCCCACACCCCCCTCCCCTCCCCTCCCACCTCCTGCTCCATCTCATCTTTAGCACCATCGGCCATTACATTCTTCACTGCACGAGGCGGGAAGGGCCACACGCACGTGACGACCTGCCACGACAAAAAGGACAGCCGTAGACAACGAGGAAGAAATGGCAAAACCGCGGGAGTTCAACAGCACTGAGCCAAAATAAGGGTTTTCTTTATGGGATTCATTTCTATCCGAGTGGTAGTATTGGAAATATGTTTACAATCCCAGTGTTGCTGGCGCTCCAGTCAGAAGCCTGGCCCGGAGAGATCCTGAGTCCTGTGTTTACCCACCTGCCTCATTGCATCGTGTTGCACCGAATCATTCGCAAAAAAATAAGACCATCCATCGGGAGAGCTTCCAGGGAAATCTGAAATGAAACATGGGAAGAAGATTGTGAGTTGTATTTCACGAGTTGTCCCAACATCAGTCCCCCCCCCCCGCCCCCATTCCCACACAATTGGCAGTTTTATTAATATATATATATTTAGCTGTATTCCAACACAGATTTTATACAAACATAGTGTGGCTGTACAAGAGACGGATGCAAAAGAGAGAATATCCATAGTTCTATCATACCTCAACAATAAATACACATTTAGACAATATGCTGCTTCTTTCGTGTATGTTTGTTTTACCTGATGTTTAAATGACCCCATGTGAGATATGTGAGTAATAGAAAGCACATTTCTTGAAGATAATCTATTCACATATTGCATCACGATGAGCAAACCCAGCTCAAACTTAACGTCCCGTCTCGCTCGGCTCAACTCCTGCTTCTTTTGATGTTTACTACGTCAAATTCATTTACTGCAGGGCATCTTAATAACTACAGCATAATTGGATTCTTCATAGAGCAGTCGCTGTTTCCAGTAACCGCCATAGGTGAGGCCGCATTCCAAATCTATGTGAGTACTCACGGTGGCTGTTTTGTGTTGTTTTTTTTTAACAAAGTGCATGTCAATAGAGAGGTAGTTAGACTCCCTCCTGTCAAAGGTGCTATCCTAAGATGATTACAGTCTTCTGAGCAGCTGAAGGAGCGACTGCAATTGAAATTAACCTAGAGAAGGAAAACAGAAGAGGACATGTTAGTTGAGGAACTGCATAGTCAACAGTAAAAGAAAATCACAAGAGAGCTGCCTTTCTCTGGGCCAGAGAGGAGAAAAATATCACTGGAAAAGAAATGTTTCCAGCAGAACAATAGAAATGTGAAAAAAGAAAAAACGTTTTTTTGTGCAAAGTCAATAAACAAAATTCTACAATCGTGTGGAGAGTTGTGTTGACCTTCACTGCGTTGCAGTTAACAAAGCAACCAGGAACTGACTTTGTAAATGTCAAAAAAAAGAAGATGACAAACACAAACATCTATCAGGGATTTACACATTTAATTCTAAGTGTTTCCTTCATCTTTCATAATGTTAAAAATCAAGTGTTTTCTTTAAACAGGAAATACCTGAGAGCAAAAATGGTACATTTTCTTTTTGTAGGTAAGATCCACAGATTCTCATATATATATATATATATATATATATATAAACATACGTATGTCTGTAGTAAAGAAAAATAAATCTCATAATCACAAAATATTGTATCATACACAGAGTATTAAACTGTAAAATTGCAGTTTTTAACAAAAAAATAAAAGATCAAGCCGACTGTGATATTTCTTCCTGTATTTATGGGTAAGTACTTTTTAAACTCCTATTCAAATAAATGAAAATGCTATATAGACATTCACGAGGCTAAATAACAGTTCCTCAAAGATAGCATATCCGCAAGCATGTCTTTGTGCATCATGTTGTACCTGTATTGTTCTTATTTTAACACAATTCCATTTTGTGAAAAGCCCTACGGTAAGTCCCTTTGGCTGCATAGAATTTGTTTTCCTACAATTAAAAAAAAGGCAAAGTGATATATACATTCAATTATTCAGTTGCACGCAGAATACAGTTTTATAGAATGCATTCAAAATAACCATAAAAAATATAAATCCTCAATATATATATATTGACGATTTGGTGATTTAAGAAATAAAAACAGACTCTCTCTCCTTTTGTGGTTGCCCTGCTGTATTGCACATGCTGGTAAAGTTGGACAGGCTTCACTTTGGAGGTGAAAAAGAGTCTCTACAGCACTGGAGAGATGCTGCTGCCGCTGCTGTGATCCTGGGGCCGGTTCAACTGTGTCCCCTTTGCTGTCTCCGTACGGACTCTCCATGTGCCGAGTCAGTGGACCGGGGCCACATGGGTGAAGTCCAGCTGCACACCGCAAGCTCACTTTCAAGACGTCGCTACGATCCTGGTGATCCTACTGCAGAGGAAATATGCAGAAGGACATTTAACACCCCTGTAGAAATGTAATGAACAGGAAGAAAACAGTGGCATTTGGAATGGAGAAAAAAAACAACAACCAGTAGACAAAAATGGACATACGTGTCTCAATTGTCTTCTCACAGATGTAGCTTATGAGATCTTCACAGAAGAAATCGTTCCACAACCCTTCATTGATGAGCCCGGCACAGTCCTCTCCCGCTTCATGGCCGTGGCCCCAGTTGTCAGGCTGTCCTGGCTTCCACTTCCTGCAGGCAAACAATAGAGGGCGATCATGCATCACATTTACATGACGCTGAGCTGAGACGCTCATGGAAAATTACAGTCATGGGAAAAACATATCCGAGGAATAAAACTTCATGGCTGGATTGCCTGATTAAAAATGACATCACTGGCTATTCCATTATCTGCAACAAATCATTTAGGGTAAGGATTTGATCAAATGTTACGATTTTTTATTCTTTTAATATATTTTCTCATTTATAAACCTACATTGGGCTTTTGTTTTCCAATGTACACAAATAATGTATCTGCTCTCACTGGATGACCTTGTACAAATGAATCAGTTTGAAACATTAGTTTGAAGCAGAATTGAGAAAGTCGAGTTGAGCTGGAATTTGAATGTTTATTTGGCGTTACTTCACGTAACTGAAAACCTGCCGCTTAATCTGTAAAGTTCTGTGCTCCCTGCGTGTTATTATTGTTGGAAAGCAGTATTTTTGCTCTGAAACGGAATATCCTTCCCAGGAACAGAAAATCTTTCCAATGATGGATGTAGTTTTTGATTTAAGACTGACGTGAAAGCAGGTTGAGTCCCGTCCAGCCAGCGCCACACATTCTCCTCCTCTCTGTCTGTCAGACCCATCCAGAAGTAACCCTTTCCAAATGTCTGCTTCTGCAGCCATTTCTGGGGTCACATAAGGACAGAAGAAAAGCCATGAGTCATAAACAAAGAAGTCACGCAGCAATGACACACTACAAGTAAATACAACTGTCACCTGTTCCTCCACGTCGTTGATGATCAGTAACGCGGCGGACTTGGACTCGCATGTCGCTTTCGCATCATCAAAACTGTGCAGGTCTTTGGAGAAAAAGTAGCACGTGTCCCCGTAGCTCGCCCACCCGATCGGGCATTCTGCAGAACAATGAATACGCTTAAAATAAGTTTATCCATGCACAGTAGAGAATAATAAATAATGAGGAGTCTCACCAGGGGCCCATAGCGTGGGGGCTACTGCCTCATCCTGCATAGACACGGGGCCCATGGGAATAACCGGAACATGGATTGGGATTCCTGGTTGTCCTGGTGGCCCCGGGGGCCCCACTGGTCCTGGCAGACCCCTCGGCCCCTGCTCCCCGGCCGGTCCCACCGAGCCTCTGATACCCGGTGGGCCTTGGGCACCCTGAGGGCCGGGCTGCCCGTCTCTTCCAGGTAAACCGCTGGTTCCTGGCTCTCCTTTGGATCCAGGGGGTCCGGCCCTGCCTCCTGACCCTCGTGTGCCCTTGGATCCAGGACCTCCGATTTGGCCTGGGAGACCTCTTAACCCCGGCAGACCGGGTGGTCCTGGAGTACCCTGCTCTCCTTTGGGTCCTCGTATCCCTGGACCACCCTTTTCCCCTTTCTCTCCCTTTTGGCCGGACTGACCAGCTGGTCCCTGAGATCCTTTGTCCCCTCTTGGCCCTCTTGGACCAGGAGGACCTGAAACAGGGAAAAAAATGGTGTTCTTCAACTAACTCTTTATTCAATTATAAGCAAATCATTTCATTTCTCACACACACTGAAGCCATACACCTCTCACCCTGTAAAATAGTGAAGTTGGTTATTAGCTGCGAGTGCTTGTTGTCCACCAGCTTCATCTCCTCCATGACAATGGAGAGGTTGGTGACCTCCTTGTCCAGACGTCCTGCCAGATCCTCCTGCTGGGATCTCAGACTGGCTGCATCTGTCCTCACATCGGTCACGCTGGCGTTCAGGTTCAACAGGAAGTCGGAGTGGCGGCCGACCGTCTCGGAACACGTGCGCAGCCCGTTCAGGTTGAGGTTGATGGCGCCCAGGAGCTGCGTGGTGAAGCTGATGTTGCCCGTCACGCGGTCCATGCTCTG
This sequence comes from Colistium nudipinnis, assembly GCA_016785305.1. Classification (NCBI taxonomy): domain Eukaryota; kingdom Metazoa; phylum Chordata; class Actinopteri; order Pleuronectiformes; family Rhombosoleidae; genus Colistium; species Colistium nudipinnis. The sequence continues at coordinate 92,896 of JAFBJU010001593.1, forward strand.
CTCCGACTCGTCCAGCCGCACCTCCAGCCGGTCGAACTTGCTGGACGTGAGGTTGCTGAAGTCCCTCTGCTGGTCCATGATCCCTCTCAGGCTCTGGTCGTGAGAGTCCGCGAGGCCGCTGGTGTTCTGGATCTGGCTGGCCATGAAAGTGAGCTGCGACCCCACGTCCTCCAGGCTGTCGTTGTTGGCCTTGGCCAGAGCCGAGGCGTTACTGGCCATGATCTGCACGTTTTCCACTTTCCCTCTGAGCCACTCGGTGTCGGAGCGCGTCTGCCGCGCGGTCTGCTCCAGGTTCTGATAGTCATTGCGCATTTTCTGGACCGCCTGGCTGGTGTCGTCCACCGTGCGCTGCAGAGCGGCGATGACGCCTCGCTGCTGGGCCTGGGTGAGGTTCAGGCCGCTGATGCTGAACAGCGCCTGGTTCTGGAGCCTCACCTGCAGCTGGACGTCTCTCTGCAACCGGGCCGTGTCCTCCTGCAGACCCTGGATGATGCCGCTGTAGGAGCGCAGGGTGCCGTTCACCGAGCGCAGGTTGGCCGTGTTGGAGTCCAGCAGGCCCTGGATGGAGCCCTGACTGCTCTGGATGTTGGAGCCGATGTTCTGCAGCTGAGTCAGCTTAACTTGATCGCTGTTGATGTGATCCTGCACCGCGGAGAGCTGCCGCTGGAGAGTCCAGACGTTGTTCTTGAACGTGTGCATCTCCGAGGTGGTATTCTCCGACTTCTCTCCCGCTTGATCGTCTGAGGACAGAGATTTGACCAAGAAATGTTAGAAAAAGAAAAAAAAGTACTTCTCCAATCGGATGCTGTTCAGGAAACTTACCGAGCTTTTTCAAATCACTCTCTACAGCCACTATCTTTCCTCCATAGTTTGCGATACCTTCAGACACACTGTCAACTCTTTGCACCACTGTGGGAAAAAAAAACAGAAACAGGACAGGTAGGACAAAGGTTAGTCCATCCTGTATTAACAGACCAGAGCTGAAATGCCTGCAACCACAGACCTCATTTCTGAAAGGGATCAGAGAGGAAACCGATGAAATTCACTGACATATACTATAAGAGATGTGTCTACATCTCTGGTAGGCATGTAATAATGGCAGAATTGATTAACACAATCTCCTGGGTTAGGCCGATTCCAGGGTAAAAGAGATTTGGAGAAAGAAAAGTGGAATGTAATGCAATTCAACTTAGGGGCTTAGACAGAGAAGAAGACGGAAGGAGGGAGGAAGAAACTGTGACTCAGCAAAGATGGAGTGGAGCGATCCGTGACTGGAGGCGCATGGGGAGACACTGCGGTGGGCCCCCGGGGGACAGGAAGTGACCTCGGGGGTGTCTTCAGCAAACAGACGGATCAAAGACGGCAAACACAGGAGACAGACTGCTGTGGCAGGGAGGCTCTTCACGCCCCCACAGGCGACACCAGCGTTCATTTCCTCTGGAATGTGTCTGGGATTCCGGGGGAATCAGCCCACTGCTACCACCGGGCCTGGCCAGGGGGACGCGGCGCCCAACCGTGGGCTGCGTGAGCTCCTCTGCTGGGAAGCTGCATCCCAGCTGAGTGCGGTAAGACACGGCCCGCCACTGCCCGCCACCTCCAGAGAGGTCACGCCAACGGCGAGACGAGAGGAGCTGGTTTCAGGCTCTCACCTTTATACGAGGTACAGCCAACGTCTCGTCTGACACTGGATACATGTATCCAGGAGAATTCAATCATTATCAGCCCAAATATGGCCAATGCATCCACAACAATTTCAATTTTTCTATTGGTTTGCCACACTCGGCATTGTCCAATCACAGAGAGCAGTTTCCCCATTGCTCCAAAGAGAGGGAAAGAATGTTCATCTAGTGTCCTTCAGAGAAACTCACAGGATCAGCCTGCAGATAAACGCCTCATAAAACACGCACGTAAATAAGCTACAAGTGTAAAAAGGCTGCAGAGTATCGAAGCGTTACTTTGGCACAAACCCCATTGATTCAAATGTTGTTAAAAACAAGTTGTGGTGTACCCAGTATGAACTCTTTCCAGCTCTTGCGTGGGTGGTTCCCAACACTGGGTCGACTCTGTCCAGGATGTCTTGTAAAATCCAACTTCCCCATACGCATAAAGTAAGAAATTGTAAAAAAAAAAAATGTTACGATGAAGTGAGTGAATTGTAAATTCATTGCCTTTGGGCCCTGCATCTAAAACTCCAACGCACAGCTACTACTGTACATGGGCTAATGTTAGTGTGAGGGATGAGCATTAACATTTATTGCCTCTCAGGCCACAAAGGGGGAAACAGTCCAGCATCTGCTCACTGGTGGTTGTACCTGCAGATACTATTCAGGACGGAATAAGATCGGCAATAAACCCAAATAATGGGTTTCGCTTGATTTCAGCCGGCCTGGAGGGGACTTCAGGACAAAGATAAGTAGCAAGGCAAGCAGCAGATATGAGAACGATCCAGATTTTTCTGTTAAACTGAAAGATATTAAATGAAAGCATTTTTTTTTTTAAATGCAAAGTTCCACCTGAATACTGACCCAGCCCATAGCCCCTGAGACGACCTATGACCTTTCATCGGGGACAGTCACCTTTTCTACATCACTAAATTCTGCAGGGTGCTTTTCTTCTATGACACAGTTTGAGCCAAGTTAAAATAAATCACTCAGAGTGAAAGGCTCTGAAAGAGAGGTATAAAATGCCCATGTCATGTCTTCATCCAGGCACCGTCCTTCGGGTCTTTGGGGAAATAAATGAGATCTACATCCTCAACAGTCCAGAGACGGACTTCACACTGTGATGTCAAACACGACGGGGAGGAGAAAGACGTCACCGAGGGTCCTTGCATCCAAAACAAAAGAGCCACCGAGGACATTGGGGCGGTGCGTCGGGGACGGAGGACAGAGGGAAGCACACGTGTTAAGTGCATAAAGCTCCACGGGTCCCACTACTTAACCATCTGGAGCTGGGAGTGGGTTTCGGCTGAGCTGCGGTTCCCCTCGACACAGCGGTGCTCCGGTGCCAGTAAAAACCCAATTTCAGCGGGTTCTGCTGGAATCGTACCGAGTTCACTCGCCGCTCATCTGGGATCAATTAGGCCCGCATGAAAACACAGGCAGCCATGGAACGAGCACGGCTGACTCGATCACAGCATCATTGTTAATGTACTCAAGACACACAGATAACCCCCCCCCCCTTGAACATGTTAAATTTCATGCCGTTTTCCCAACCCCCCCGAAAGGAAGAAGGGGACAAAGAACAGTCACATGTGGGAATGTTTAGCACAATTACGGCAGGAACATTCAGAGTTCAATTCCCCGAAAGACGACCTGGGAAACCAAAAAAAAGAGGAAGTTCAGCTCCACCAAGCCCGAAGGCCTTCCACCGGCCGGTGTGAGCTTTGGGAGTGTTGGTAAAATAAACTGAGACACGTTTGGGTGGGGGAGACAGGGGAGGGGGGTGTGAAGCACAAAGAGAGGGGGGCAAATGAACTAAAGGTAAAGAATGAAAGACTCTCCAAAAATTCCTTGGAACTACTTTCCGCAGAAAAAAATGGTCTCTATAAAAAGTGGAAATGGTGACATCATGAGGAGAGAGAGACTTCTCTACCTACTAGTAGGCACTAGTACTATTATAATATTTCCATTCACCTCCGTGCTCCTTCAAAAACACAACTATGAGTTCTGCATGGATGGAGAGCACTCAAGTTAGAGGATTTTTAGGGATATAATAAATATGCATGATTATGTCGTAATAGAACATGAAACTAGTTCTTACCTTTATATCCGAGTACAGCGACGGCGATGGTGAGGAGCGTACACAGCACGTAGAGCAGAGCTATGGAGGTCTTCAGCGCCCATTCATTCTTACACTTGGTGCACTGGGTGCCCTCCTGGATCCCTGAGTAAAAAAACAAAAAACAAATAAACATTGCAGACTATTATTACCATTGTCAAAACATTTGGCTGCATTGTTGTCTAAAAAAGGACACGTGGGCAGCAGAGTTTGGTGTCAGGGACTCATCTGTGTCCAGGAGTCCCACATCTGGACAAACATCTCTGGAGTCTCTACATTAAAGAGTCCAGCAGCTCCCTCAGGGCCCAGCTGGTGAAGGGGCAGGGGACACAAAAACAACCCCCCTCCATGCGCACACACACACACACACACTGACTTGTTTACACTCGGCGACATGCTTATTTTCCTGAACTATGTCTTCACTCGACAAGCCGTCTCGTTTTCCGTCAACGTCTCTCTCTCTTGTGTGCACAAAGATTTCTTCCCAGGGAACAACTCAAAGTGGAGTGAACTTTTGCGCCGCATAGAAAGCAGCTTCTTTGTAGGTCTGGACCTTTTTTTTTTTTTTTTTTTTTCGGGACTAAAAGGCCTGTTGGGGACACCGATGAAATTTTTCTCGTCTGACGTTATCTTTCATGACAGATGAGTGGCAAGATCTGCAGCGCTGACAGTATCACAGCTGTGTTTCATTCTCAATTCAGGAAGTATGCGTGTATGGAAAGGTTTGGAGGGTGGGAGGGGGGGATGGAACGCATGAGCGTGTGTGTGGTTTTAACAGAGCTGGAAGGAATACCTTAATATAAAGGAATAACTCCCCCTTCACCATAAATAGTTCAATGCATGACTCCCACGTATACAGATTTACAGGAACACCAGTGAGATCCCACCATATATCAACCTGTAAAGTGCAGGGTCCATTTCGGGCCAGCTTTTTCACCACACGCCCGGTTCAAGTGCGTTTGAAATGAGGTAATTCTTCAATAAATTAAAAATGCAGGGCTGATTGGCACCTCCAGGCCTCACATGGAGTTTTTAAAAGCCAAAGTTAACAACTGGACTCGTTGTTATGGATGTGAGGGGATTGTTAATGATTGCTGAATGTTAGACCTCGTTTAAACACCAACTCCAGCTGGAGGGGAGGTCTCCTCAGTGCCCTGCCAACCTGAGAGCACACGAGATTTACCGTAAAGAGCAAAAAAAGAAAATTGAGGTTTTGTACGGCTTCCACGGTCTTGATTCTTTGACAAGCCAAATGACACCATTGCCTCACGGGCCAAATAACAAACTCATTCAAAATCATCAACCTGAATGTGCCCTTTAAAAAAAAATGTAATTACAGCGTAGAACCTGAGAGATTTACAGTTTCAGACCCACCAATTAGGACAGGACAATTTAAAATGGGAAAAAAAAGCCTCGAGAATAAACCAAAATGTGACGGTATAAAAAATAATAGTTCTCGTAAAAGATTCTGGAAAGGTCACTAAGAGAAACCACATTACATTAACTAACTTGACCCATATGAAAAATATTGATCGTATGAAAATTGAATCAAGCCATCAAATCTGCTCCACGGCCTTATATCTTTGCCAACGCTAAAACCCGCATTTCCAATGAAAGTCCATAAATCTCCACAAACCGTTTGAAGGCGTGACATCTTTACATAAACCAAATCAACTTGTTCGTGATTTCTGTGGATGTTTCTGGCCAACATCTTCACATCTTGAAAGCAAACAGTTCATTATGTGGATGGAAAAGTTTAAAAACAGAAGTGGGGACAGATAGACAAAAGGCATGAGTCAAAAAAAACCTCATGGATGCAAGTGTTGCTGAGGCTACGTTCACTCACGCACCTGAGAGTGACCTCAGCTGTTTAAACCCCAAACGCGGCCAATGCTTTTGTCCAAATCACGTTAAGGGCCTCTACGGGCGCCCAACTACGTATTAACATACGTAAATTAAGTGGTATTCATGCCTGAAAGACATTTGCCTCTCCAAGCTCCAGTTCTGGGCCTGGAACACGTTGTTGAGCACAACGTGGTCACCACAGCTGTGTTATCAGGAGTTACCAAAGTCCTCCCTCGCCACCGGGTTTCGACCGTAAGCGGAAGAAGTGCGCCCTGGGAATTCCGCCACGATCAACGATTGCGTCGTAATCATTCATAAGCGCCGACATGTTTAAAGTGTCTGCTCAGGCGTGCTTCCACAATAAAGCGAGCGCATCAGTTGAAAGTAACCACAGCGGCCGCTGCCCAAAGTTACCGTTCCAATCCAAACACGCCGACCGTGTTTACAAATCCGCTGCGCTGAAATGATACCAAAACACGTTAACTATTACGCAGGCGAAAACTTGGGCCTCTACATTTCGATTCACACTAAGAGTGATGATCCTCAGATGCTCGGTGGAGAAGCGTGGGTTTGCCTGCCAAATTTTGCCGGACACCTGGCACAACACGACACACACGGCTGACAACACAACAACAACAACAACAACAACAAAGGGAGGGATTCGGATTTCGCAGCTGAGAGCGGAGAGAGAGAGAGAGAGAGAGAGAGAGCAGAGATCAGATGGAACAGCTGGAATCCTTTCAAGGCCCGAGTGGCGACACACCAGCCGAGCAGGGGTCGCGACCCGCTGGCTGTTCAGTTCCCAGCAGGTCACTTCCTGGGTGAGCAGGACAAAAAAAGGAAAAAGAGACAAATGCCGCATTGAACTGCTGAAAGGGGAAGCTTTGGGGTAATGTTAGTGTTTTTAGTGTTTTGTTTAAATTGTGCAAACCGTGTGATTCCTTTTGTTTAAATAATAATAATGTAGACAAATAGCATGCAATCGGTTTTGGTCCCCGGTTCAAAGAATACAATTGGAAAACCCAGCATCATCATTAAGTAACACGGAGACATCTGGGGCGTGACATGGCTCCACAGTATACAGCAACCCACTGTTGACATGACAAACGGCCAGACAGTCGGGGCAAATGTCGTCTTTCACACGTTCTCCAATAACTGTGACACTAACGGAGCCCAGATGCACAAACCTTTACATATGGATAAAGTATCATGAGGTTTGTGGCAGTTTGGTCCAGGCCTGAAGATACACAATGAAAAGGCCCATTTTTCAATAAACATAACAATTAAGGAAGATGAGAGCTTCGAACAGACTGTGGAAAAACAGCCCCCCCCCCCCGACCTCCTTGTTCTTCGAACAGACTGTGGAAAAACCCCCCCCCCCCCCCGACCTCCTTGTTCACAGTTTAACATCAGAGAGACTCGGTTTCCTTCAGCTTGGCTGCTTATCAATACATCGGACACCGATTCGTCCTCTTTCCGCTCCGCCCGCACTCTCAGACGCAACTGGATCGCACAGACCGCAGCCACAAGAACAACCAGGGTCCAGGAGGCTCAGACCGCAGACTGACAACAACACTTTTGCTCAGGGCAAAACAACAAAAAACGACGCTCCGAACACAAAGGGGCCTCTCCAAAACATGAACAGCACACCCGTGCTTTTTTTTTTTTTTTTTTTTGGACATGTGAATGGATTCCCTTTGTTATTGTGTATTTTAGCCCCGACAAAGACACCCATTGTTCCTCCAAAATCTATAATATTTAAATTACAGCCAGACAGTGCGCATGACGGGGATACCATCCAAGCCTGTGTGTTTCCCCAGACCCATTATAAAATAATACCAAACATTTTTGCATCTTGACACTGCCATTCATTTGGCATTCAATTGCCCCTGAAATGCCCAAATAATATCCAGGAGACCACAATGAAGCAGAGAAGTTCCACGGGCCTCGCTCATTAGAAGACAACAATGTTTATTTTGTGTAAATAGCAGACGGGACGCTATAGTAACGGATGAGAACACAAAAATCTGCGAGCTGAGGTCACGCAAGCTGCGATTTGGATGGGTGCTTTGCCGAAAACACACACTCGCTCAGCCCCTTTCCAGGAACCCGGAGCGCAGATCCCCTCTAAGAGGGCAATCAGTGACTTAGACCTGGCACCGAGCACCGGGAGAGGAGTTCAACACAAACTGCGGCAGGGGATGAAGGCGAGAGTCAAGTGAGCAAGGTCACAGAGGGAATATCCTCTGTTAAAATGTTCTCTACTCTCTGTGAAGGAGGACAGGGAACGCATTGTCCCAATTTTTCACAATTTCCGATTGGTTGAGTCAAAAAAAAGAAAAAAAAAAAAAAGAGAGGGGATCAAGTAAACTGGGAGGGAATAAAGAATAAATAATGAAGGCCGTGAGGAAAAGGAATTGTCTTATCACAGTGACAGCTTTCACATTACAGTAACGGTCTCCATTGTTTATTTGAAAGTATTAAAAATATCAGCGATTCCAAACAAATACTGCCAACATGCTTTCAGGATTCACCTGAAATATATATATATATATATATATATATAAGATATACCAACGATATATCCGCCGCCATCTGCCCTTCATTACTCAAACCGGAAATAAGAGGATTTACAAGACACAATGTAAGCGAAGCCAGGATGTTTTACAGGAGGGAGACGAAGGCCCAGGGAATGACTCGCACACGGCTCGGCTTTCGTCGGTGGCACGGCGAGGTGGCCTGCGCTGTTTCATGTGTGAGCCAGCGCACTGGGCCGTGACTCTCACTGCTTGTGGACATAAGTCAGAGACTTTAAAGTGAAATAGCTCAGGTGGCCCTTTTCACCATATCAATTCCGTCTCAGCATGGCAGGAGTCGTTTTTTTATTAAACCTCTCTGCTACACCCACAGACATCTCGTTCAGTTAGTTGATTCACGCAACTGTAAAATAAAATTAAAAGTGTGTCTACTGCTGTGGGTCAAAATTGAATGCAATAGACTCTAGCCTTGATGCCTTTTGGAACAGCCAAACAAAAGTAGTCATAGACCTGAACGCCACAGCACTGACAGCTCTTTTAACGGTACCTAAGTTCCACATTTTCTCCTGAAGGACCAGGCGAAGCTCTCGCATACAGTGGAGGTCCTGGCGTACTACATTTACTTTTTAACAGCTTGGACACTCTGTGCTCTCCCACCACATGCCCACGGCGCTCACCACGAGGCCGAACCTGCCAATGACGCAATTAGAGGAGGTACAGAATCAGGGCCAAAGGGTCCCGAGTTCATGGGATGGCTCTGGGGCCCTGCAGGAAACCGACACCATCCTGGCTCCGTGTGTGGCCCCGATTTAGGCTCCATTTCTTTTATTGCCTGTGATGGAAACCATGCGCCTCATCACATCAGACAGGCGTGCGTGATGCTCATGGTTATATATGTGAAAGGTGGAGGGGTGAGAGGAGGAGTGAAGACAGGACCGACAGGGCCTGCCCTCATTCATGGGAGGATGAATTTGGAGAAAAAAAATAAAAATGCAGAGAGTGGGAAACTGAAATAATTGAAAGGTCATAAAGTTGGAGAGAAAGCAGTGATGGATGCACTAAAAAAAAAAAAAATACCAATGCCTTTTACATTCAACCACAGCGAGCCAAGAAACTATCAAGGACTGTGACATGGGCCAGATCGTCCATGTAAAAAGAAAATGGTAGGGGAGAGAGAGAGTGCTGCCGATACGACAGGATATCCCTGACTGTGCTTTGTATCGGATCCAACGAAAAGCACAGTGAATCAGTGAAGAGACGGAGATTACAGGATCCTCGGCGAGGCTCCGACTGTCTGCCACCTCACGGCGGGAGAGTTTCCCACCAGATGAAGATCTCATGTCTCCGTCAAATCTCCTGTGGCCTACGGACAGGTTGCCTGCTCTGTATAAGACACATGTTTAAAAAGGATGGAGGCTGGAAGTGGTGGGATATTTTTTGGGGGGGGTCAAAGATTGGACACAAATATGAAGGATGCCGACAGAATAAAAGGTGCATCTTTGTTCAACAAGCCAAAATGTCCGCGACAAAGAAAATGGTGACCCGAGTGGAGCCAAAAACAATGAGCTTAAAGAACCCTAATCTGAAGAACTGAATGGAACAGATACTTTCTGTGGGTTTGATACTGAACCATCTTACATCATACTCTGTATTTTGTTCCAGTGGTAACATCCAAAATACTAATTAGTGCAGCTTTAAAGAAAAAAAAAAAAAATCTTTAAAGTTCATGTTTTCGAATGGAAAACAAAAAGCCCGATCCTGTTTTTCAGGTTTGAAAATAACACGGACCAGACACAGACTGCGGGTCAAACTGCCCACGCCTGCCACAATGACGACTCACCGGCTGATAGTAAAGGTAGAGAAATAAACATTTGAAAAAAAAAAGGCTTTTCAGACAGGCCGTGGTCGGGCGCAGGCTGCGGCGGCATCCAGGGCCTTCCTGCCCGGCGGCCTCCCACGAGCCCGGAGGCCCCGCTCCACTCTGCTCAGACTCAGAGCTCGCTGCGCTTACACAAACAGGACGACTTTCCAGAAAACTACAGTAGGTCAACAATGGAGTGAAGAGCGGGAAAGGACCAATTCGGCTCTGGGATTATGGGGCCTCATGGAGTAACTCGGGGTGGGGGGGGGGGGGGGTTAGTTACAAAGCAAAACATCTGAGCCCGAGCACCCCAAACGTTGCAGCTCTGGGGTAAAGGCGGGCGTTTCTGCTTCGTCCCGGCGTGTGTCTGTGTGTGGCCCGTCGGTTGATGAACCTCCAGAATCTGATAGTCTCCCTGCGCTCAATGACGCCGTCAACATCGTGGGTTCAAAGTGAGAATGCAGGAAAAAGAAAAACTTTGGTTCCAGTTGCACGTAACAATATGTCTGTGTGGTTTTTTTTGAATCATCAGCGTATTTCCAACAAAAAATAAATAAATAAAATAAATGCACCGCAAGGAAAACCTGCACGAAAATCTGAGCCTGGATCTGAGCCTCTGAATCCGAAACCTCGTCTGATCGATGTCAAAACTCTCGCGGGTCGAATCTCCCGCTGGTAACTTGGGGTGCCAATCAAAACGCGAAAGCCACTACAAAGACGCTCTGAGCCGACCCAGCACTGGCGGGTACTTCCAAGAACAACAAACTAAGCTTATGTCACCAATTGGACAAAACCAGAAATAAAACAAATAATGGGACATTTTCCCCTCTGATGAGCAGCTGGGATAATAAACCACAGAGTGGCATTCCAGGCATGCCCTCTCCCAGCTCTGCCTGGCTCCTTTTGTTGGTGCTTTTGGATTAAATGTTTTTTTTTTTATGGGAAATGAGAACATGTTGCACTGCGCACGTTTTCTCCCATTTTTTTTTTTTTCTGAAATGTACTTTTTTTTTTGCAGCCTTGACTATTTCAGTTATAGAGGCTTTTATGAAGAAGTAAAATGCAATGGAGCTGAATGGTTCGCTCTCAAGGACGCAGAAACGATAAATGTTAAAAGGATCTTCGAGCCTTGTGGTGAGAAATAAAACTCAGAGAACGCAGCTGTATGTGTCAAAATGCATAATACCCACGATGCCTCCTGGAATGTGACATCACACTCACTACTACGCCGATAACAATAGGGTAGTAGAGAAATGAATTAGAAAGAGGTCAAAAGTACCAAAAACCCGTCCTGTTACCTGTCATGTGACATTAATCACCTCAACGTCACACTTAAATGCATAAATACGTGGAGTCAGAGGCGGATGCACGGCAGCAGAATAATACTGACCGACACGGTCAGCGGGAGAGGGAAAACATCAAACATCTCCGTGTGCCTGCAGCGCCCCGGACGTCACAGGCACCATGAGGATCCATTTAAATCACTGCAGTCATACATTTATGCATGCGCGCATTTACAAATCCCCAGGCAAACAGGAGAGTGTGATGTTTGGTGTTTGATTCCGAGGCTGATCGTATCTTGGGCCTGTTTTGATAGAGCCTCACTTGAAAAATCTGAAAAGAATATTCAGCAGAGAGAGAAAAAAAAAAAAAAAAAAGGCCCGCTCCAAATGTATTCACCGGTCGCTGCCACGTTGGATTGAATTATAAAGGATAAAGCGGACTGTCGCGCTCCGTGTCCTGGAATGCAAATTGTGGTGAACTGCAGTTCCTGTTGGGCTGAGGCGCTGCCAGGTCAAACCTCGAAGCAGTAAAAAGGACGGCGCAGGTTATTGGGATATTTCACAGGAAGCTGGTGGAGGAGAAACCCTCTGAGGGACAAAGCTCTTTCAAAGAGCGTGGCCACATCAGCCAAACTCATCACCACGTCGGCCACATCCACGGCGGACGCTGCCATGTGCTCCGAGGACTGGTCTTCCCATCCCGTGTTCTGTATAAAAAAAAAGACCCAGTGACGCGACGGGTTTCCTGTACAGCCGCCGGGGATCAGGCTTCGATACCACCGGGGTCGCTTGTGGGTGACGTTGGTATAACATTATGGTCTTGGCGGAATTAGCCGCTCTGTGATTTCAGGGCCGCCCGTAACAAGAAGCTCCATCGTCTACCAGTGGCTTCGAGAGAGCAGGCGGTGCGGTACGATGCGAGTAGGACTTGCGGTTTGCGTGACGACAGGTGGTTAGACAACCGTAAAGAGGCTTGGAATGAATTTTGTTATACATTGCGCAACCCAACATTTACTGTATATCAATTTGGAATTAGCAAGAAAAGGGACGTGATGCATAAGTTGTGGTTCTAATCTATAATCTAATTTGCCAAATATTTTCATGGTTCATTTTACTCATGTTTTGTTTTAAATATACAGGATCCGTGACGCACAGTTCCCATGGAAGTAGAGAAGAGACATTTGGAAAAAACGACGCACCGCTCTCCAAGTGGAAAACCTAAAGGAAATCAGAATCACGTGTGCTACTTGCGCAGCACAATAATTCATATTTAATAGTGACAGCAATCCACATGTAGACTCAGTTATGCGCTTTTTCCCTTTCAAGAGCGGAAAAGCCTCCAAAATCAACAGAATGAAATCCAACGAGGAGTGGGATAAAAGATGCATGCGGGGTAACAATGGAAATGCCTTCTGCTGCACGCAGCATTACGGGTGTTGGAGTTCCTTCTGGGTGGCCCAAGGCATCTGCGGTGGGACGCCGAGGCGTGGCCCGTCAGTCTGAATGACAACCGGCCATCCGGCTCGCGAAGAGGAGGACGCTGGCGTGCCGAGCGCCGCGCCGACAGACGCTCTCCAGGCACGAGGGATGGCGTGCTCGCTCGTCCGCCTCAGCGAGGAACGTCTGACATCTGGGCCGTGAATCACAGCAGATACTCAGAGTGCTAATCAACTCCAACCACCACCAACACCAGAGGCTTTAAATGACTCCTCGCTACCGTTTGTTTTCATTCACTCAAGCTGCGGAGGGGGAAAGAACCGAATCCCTCTCTGGGTTCTCCAAAACAAAAAGGCTCGCGTAACACGTAACATTTGCCCTCCAACTGCTGCACCTTCACAATCTCATCCTGCGTGCGCCAGGGTTCTCAGAAGCCCTTTCCACATCTTTTGACGCACGCTTCCGATACGTGGAATGAATGGACAGAAAGAGAAAACGTACCCTCGCTCAGTCCTTCGCTCGCACTTTAAATGGCCATATGCATGCCTGACAATCATCGCGTAAGGGGCCAGCAAATGAACCAAGTGAATTTCCCCCGTCTGCAGTGTGTACGCCGGCACATGGAAAATGTGATGGTCATTATGCATCTGACAGGGGTATGGTGGAGCCAAACACTATTCCTCCACACTTCGACTCCCCTTCTGCAAACCAGGAAGCCGTAGGTTGATCTTGGCGGCGGCCGCCTGGTCGTTTAACATTTTGGACGGTGAAGAACAGATTTACTGGGTTTTATGTCTTAAAAGGAGGTAAAAGGGGAGGCATTAGAATCCCCACTTTCATTGTTAAAGTGCGTCCTGTGTGTTCCGCTGCCGGAGGAACTCGGAGTGCTGGTGGACACAGGAGACTCGCGTATATTAAAGTATTAGTTTGTGCCGCAAAATGTATGTTATTCTAAGGCTGAACACACACACACACACACACGCACACACACGCACACGCACACACGCACACACACGCACACACACGCACACACACGCACACACACGCACACACACGCACACACACGCACACACACA
>JAFBJU010001593.1:106729-164360 GCA_016785305.1 Colistium nudipinnis
CGCACGCACGCACACACACACACACACACACACACACACACACACACACACACACACACCGCTCCCTGCGGAACAAAGACGTGCAGCTCGCCAACAATCAAACAAGTCTTTTCACAGGGGACCTTCAAAGAACGCAGGTGTCTTGGAACTCTTAAATTATTTTATTTAATGAATCAATGAGTCAGACCCGGTGTTTGGAAAAAAAAAAAAAAAAGGCCTTTTAATGGAGGCCATGCTGATCGCCAGAAACCCTCTCCTGACATCTGCACGTGGGTCACGTCAAGGACACTGGGGCTATTACAGCGTGTGAGCGGCGGGAGGTGAGGGGGGAGGGGAGGGGGGATGGCCGCTTTCGCTCCCCCTCTAAAGGTGAGTCAGAAAAGTCAGTGACACAGGCCACGGTGAAAATAGCCCCTAACTACCAGCACGTGTGTCCTGGCCCAAACATCCCCGATCGGCGCCTGCTCTTCGCATTTCGCTTTGAACGTCCTCTACCTGCTCTCCAGCGGCGAAAGACGGGGCCAGATGATTTACCGAAAATGGCAGGGCACCGATTTCACATGTCGGAAACGATTACCTCGCCGGGACAACTGCTGAGCCCGAGCAGAGTCCAACAAACAAGACGCGGAAATGTCCTAAACTGAATTGCTCCAGTGCGGCTGTTGCCCTCTAATGAACGGCGGAAACCCAAGGAGGAAGAACAAGAGCTTTTGGCCGCGCGTCTCCGCGCTCAGACGGATCTGTTGGAATTCCAGGTGGCAGAGGATTGAATTATAACAGAGATAAGGCTGCAGACCAAAAGTCTGCGAGCGGGAGGAATGACCGCCTGTGAAAAGCCCACAGCACCAAAACCGATGATTTGTGAACTGTGAAGACGTGAACGCAAACGCTCTCGTGTCATGAGGCGTGTAGTTTGGGTTTTACGTAAACATGACCAGCTGGAGCGTACACCGTTACAACTCCCTCCTCTCCCTTATCTGCTACCATCACACGCTCACTCCGAGCCTTATCTCCTCTCCTGTGCCTCCTGCGCCTCCTCCTCCTGCCGGCACATCCATCCACTCCACAACCGGCTGCGTCTCCTCCACCTTCTCCCACTTCCTCCTCACTCCCTTCCCACCTCCTGGGATAAAATATTTCCTCGGCCGGTGCCCCCCTGCTTCGTTATCTCTCCCCTCCCGTCTGCCGTCTCCGAGCCTTATCTCCTCTCCTGCGCCTCCTGCGCCTCCTCCTCCTGCCGGCACATCCATCCACTCCACAACCGGCTGCGTCTCCTCCACCTTCTCCCACTTCCTCCTCACTCCCTTCCCACCTCCTGGGATAAAATATTTCCTCGGCCGGTGCCCCCCTGCTTCGTTATCTCTCCCCTCCCGTCTGCCGTGTGATTCTGCCCCCCCCACCCCCGAGATGAGGGAAATCCCTCATCCCTGGTCTGCACATTGTCTTTTTGTTTACACCCCGAGGCCTTCTCCGGATCCTCTCGGGGAGCTCAGGGAAAATGAGACTCAGGCCTGACATGAAACTGAGACGCCGGGCTTGCTCGCTGTAAGCCACTGACTTTTGTTTTTGTTAATCACATTAGGCCTCACTGTCTCTGGCCGTCTCCCTGGGAAATAGAACTCGTAATGCTGGCTTTCATTTTTCCATGCCTGCTCGCACACATACACGCAAACGTTGTACCTAAGGCTTTTCAAAACACTACTGTTTTAAACAAAACTATGAAATCAATGCATGTGTGACTCTGACTATTCACGACAACAGGTGAGATAAAGAAAGCAAAATTAAATTGAGAAAATAAATGATCTTAAATTGGTGCCTGCGAAAAGCATCATGAAAAATCATCAGAGCCAAAAATGAGCACCTGCACTCATGTTTTTTTTTTTTTTTTTTTTATAGTGGACAGGGAAACAAGCAACAGGTGTGAGGCAGAAAATAGTAGATAATAAAGAACAGGTGGAGACGTGATTCCCATTGATTTGACGAAAAATAGACTTTTCTACAATTAGAAGCCTAAAATACACAATGCTAAGGCAAATCTTAAGTTAAATATGAATGTATCTGCAGCAGGAATTTTTAAAAAGGATTTCCCCATAATGACTTTAGAACGAGACCCCTGCGATATCAAAGCTCGTCTTCAAACACCAGCCTGCAGACTTTGGTTCCTTTTTTTTTCTTTTTTTACTGCTGGCGCGTCCCATTTTAACAGATGACTGCAGTAAGTGCTTCGCCATCGCTGTCCACGCTGTCCACCACAACAGGTGGTTGACCTTTAGGTCAGGTTGACATTTAAGTGCGCCTTTGTCTGGAGGTGCTACAAGTGCTCGTTTTAACACAAGGTCAATTCGAAGCACTTCAAACCACAATTCAAATGGATTTTGGCCGCGCGGTGGCAGCAGAGTCAATATTCGGCTGAATGTAAAAAAAAAAAAAAAAAAAGGCAAACAAAGAATCCCAATCAGACTCTGCGACACTGTAGTCGCCTAGGATCGCATGCATTAAAGGGTCGGCTACGAACGTTAAAGTAACCATGGCAACCAGGACGGACGAGGTGTCATTGCGGCCTGGAAGGAAAGGGGCTGGTGAAGCCGGGGGAATGTGACTTGCCAGAACCCGGCCGTGCTGACACAGCTGGTTCCAGGCCCCGACAGCCCGACCAGGCCCTCGCTGGAGAAACCATAACAAGTGCAGGAAATAGATGAGCGCACTTTGGGTTCCACACTGGCCACAAACCTCCTGAGCCCGCACCCCCTCTCCCAAAAAACCCACATGTGTGGGAACACAGGCGGAGGCGGCGAGACCCTCCGGCCAGAGATGGGTGGATCCCCAGAGGATCTGCTGCACAGAGCAATCAGCTCCCCCACCTTCCTCCTACCTGGAGACCAACACAACTCCTCCAGTAAAAGCATCCACATAAAATATGGGATCACTTAGATGTGCAAGCTCACTATATTATTAAAGATTCAGCGCCCGACATGCTAATTGTAATTTATTCTCCGCTGGCGACGTTCAGGGCTTTACGTCTTTGATTTGGCAGGTAAGTCTTATAAATTATACTTAAGCTCTGATGGTCCTCTGTGTTTCTAACTCAATTTGTGTTTTTATCTCCATTCTTCTTTTACAGCAGGGGTGGGGAATCTTTTCAGTTTGTATAACTTCCTCTGGGGGAGGACGCTCCATTACTGGACACCTATGTGTATCCCACACTAATCTCTCTCATGTCAGGGCTACAGCGGCGTCTCTTTGGCGAGGCGTCTGGGGTCGGAGGGAAGGGATGATGATGCTGCTACTCGTGGCTGCTGCTCGCCAAAAAATGTCTCAAACATGTTCTCACCTCATTCCATGCAGTGATTCCTTCTTACCTATGAAACGTTTTCTTTTTTTAGGGGAAATATGTCTTCCAACACTGTGAGTGTGTGAGTGTGTAGATTTGTCTTTTCGGCGTATTATTTTATCTTCCATAACCGCATTTTTTTTCTTCTTCCTCTTTGACAAGGGTGTGACACGAACTTTACGGCTACCCGGGATATCTCTAAATCGCTCGTAGTCTGACTCGGGTCGAGGGCATTTTCCGATCGCCACTGCTCGATTATTATACCAGCTCTGAGAGAGTTCAGCCAAAGCTCAGGTAGGCTTTGTTATTATTCTGATGGCCTTCTTATGTCAACCCCCCACAGAAAAATAAATATGTTTAAACCCCGAGCACTGTGGAAGCAATTCCGTCCTGGCTTCAACTTGGCAGGGAGAGGGAGATGGGATTACCATATGAATTCACTCAGTGTATGTGTGTGTGTGTGTGTGTGCGCGAGTACGTGCATTTCCACTTGTATACAAGTGAGTGCAAAACGTGCGTCTTTGCGTGTATTTGTGCAACTATACATGATGTATGTATGCCTGCCTGCTGGATGACGATTGTGTAATAGGCAGAATTAGAAACAGTTCAATCTGTTTAAAATGTGTGTGTCTGTGTGTGTGTCTGTGTGTGTGTGTGTGTGTGTGTGTGTGTGTTCCCCCTGGGCCCATTCTGACCTTCAGAAAGCTGACTCAACTCCAACGTACACCCCCCATAGGTCCTTTTAAGGCTATTTCTACACACGGTCACTATGCGTTACTCGTACATGTGTGATGATAACACATGTTTTAATGAAAACCTCACTCCTTTCACTCTCACTCTGCTGGAGGCTTGGCTTGAGTTTGTTGGCACGAGTGACTTATAGCCTCATAGAGACCGACAAGAAACAAGAAAAATCTTACTATAGATCACGGCTCCACTGCAAAGAACGTGCACTGTGCATGTAATTGTACCTAGAAGAAAAAAACAACAACACCACGGGTACTTTCCTTGCAACTTCTGAGCCACGTTCGCTTTGTAAAACACGCCGGATAAAGTCTTTCGGTGTTAAATGGTCCCGCTTTCGAGCTCAGGGCTGACTGGACACAGACTTTCACTATGTGTCCCCTTGGGGAAAATGCAATGGATTCAAGCAAAAAATATTCAGGGAGGAAATAACTGTTTGTTTTCCCCCCGAGCACTGAGATTACAGCAGTAATGGTGGAAGAATGAGGGTTCGCGATGGTTTGCATGAATGCAGCTCTGTTGCACAATGAAGCCTCTGGAGGGCCGAGGCAGACCCGTGGAGCCGAAGCCGTCCAAACAGCTGGGCCGACAGCAGCGGGCTGGGGGTTTCAACAGCGCTCCCTTCCTACTCCTCCGAAAGTCAAGAGTTCATCCGAATAAAGTTAAAAGTGAGCCGGTCTTGGCGGCCGTCCCCACAGCTCTCTCTTATCTAATCCGTGAGCGGGGCCGCGCGCGCGCGCGCAGAGAAAGACAAACAGGATGCCTCCGCTCGTGTGACTGGGATGAAAGAGATTGTGTTTTTACACGGTTTGAATTCGTCTCCGTCGGTGCCGGGGTCAAGCGCGGCGCTGTCCACCTCTGGTGGACGTGGGCCGAGCCGCGCGTGAATGAGTCACGCTGCAGCAACACCCGAAACAAAGAGACACTCAGGCTTCTGATCAATGTTGGATCTGCAGAAGGGTGATGGAGCAAGAGCTCCGTCTCCAAGGAGAATCATAATGAAGGGAATTATTTCACTTTTTAACTTTGACCTTTTTTCTCCCTATTTTCTACAAAAAAAAGGGAAACACAAGGCCCAAAATGGCAAACATGATGATGTAACAAAACCAATGAGCAGCAACTGCAGAACAGACTTTATACTGTATACGTATCTGCTCCAAAAAGCATTTGGCTATAGAGAAGTTGTGCATCATTAACGTAAAAAAACATTTATGAAAGATACAATGAACATGAGCAAATACGAGACCTGAGATGAGGAAAAGGAAGGAAAGAATGCATCCTAGTAGAAAAAACGGGCCGGAGTCGTAAACAAAGGTGAATTCAAACAAAAACAAAAAATATAATTTTACTTCTGGAATTACGCGTCGTTGCCACAACTAAGTTTACTCACAGCAACCAGGACGCACTGGTCCAGTGGCAGGGACGTGGGAATGTGAAACTAAATTTCAAACTATCCCCATGACTAGATATGAGGTGAGGTAAGTCAGAAACTGCTGTGTGTTTGTTTTTTTTCTGTAATTTGGGTGAACTGACCCTTTAAGCTTTCCGATCCTTATCCTTCCAGTCTCGTTTGGTTCGCTTACAATGTACAAGTCAGCTGGGAAAACTCGTAAAACCCTCCTGATGCTCCAGATGGCCCGAGTTCCTGGCATTACTACACAAACCAAACGCTGCCTGCATGCGTCGGTCCACAACAATCAGACATGCAAATATGTGGAGTAGAAAATGTGGAGTCCACATTTTTGTAAATTTGGGCGTGGGAGTCAGCACGTTTAAGCAACTCGATAAAAGAGACACAAGAGTTTCAGACAAATTGACATTCCACCCTCAAGGAGCAAAACCATTAGTGCTGGAGCCAAACATGAGGACAGGTGAGGCTCCAGGTAACAATAGACAGGACAGGCAAGGCCACACGACCAGGACCTTGAAATTCACTGCATTTCATTTTCAAAGCCATAACAGTTTTATTATCAGAGCTCCAAGTGTGCTGGCCTCGCTCTCTTCTAACCTTTAGAAAAAAACAAAAAAAGTTTTTTTACTCACCGAACCTCTTGTATCCAAAAGACTGTACTTCCTCCTCGTCTGCAAAGTCGTCTGTGTGACATAATCATAAACATATGACAGAAATAGGTCAGACGCACGCTACTGGGGCGGTGTGTGTTTGTGTGTATGTTTGGGGAGGGGGGGGGGGGGTGGTTGTGTTTTAAAACAGTGGATGGAACTTCACAAACAAACTAAATGGTAAGACACACTGCTACAGGGCAGACGCACAATGCCAGCAATGCATAGGGTTCCCAGAGAATACAGTGATTTCATCCAATATGACTTGGGGTATCATCTCTAGTGTGTGTGTGTGTGTGTGTGTGTGTGTGTGTGTGTGTGTGTGTGTGTGTGTGTGTGTGTGTGTGTGTGTGTGTGTGTAGATTGGGGATCCACAGAACTGTAAAAGCCACAGGCTGCGGTTTCTCTGGGTTGTTGACAGTATACCCTAATTACACTCTGCTACACTACACTGGAGCGGAGCACAGAGGAGAACATCACGGGTAATGTTAAACAGATGGTACTGATGTATGTGTGTGTGTGTGTGTGTGTGTGTGTGTCCGTGGGGGACGCGCGCGCGCGCACACACACACAGAGGGGACATGGGAGGGTTGAGCCGAGTGTGTGCGTGTTTGTTGGTGGGCAGTCAGAGGGGGTGATGCCAATCGAATCACATCAGCCTGGGCGTTATGTCACCTCTTCAGCCCGTCTTCGTATGATCACAATTAAAAATGGTTGTCGTTTGTGATGAAAACAAACATGAAGTGTCGTCATGTTGGGGGGGGGGACACACACGCAGCACACGCTCTACGGGTGGTGGGGACCGCTCTCCATCCAAGTCTCCTCCCTGCCGTGTTTAAACCAATCGAATCACATCAGCCTGGGCGTTATGTCACCTCTTCAGCCCCTCTTCGTATGATCACAATTAAAAATGGTTGTCGTTTGTGATGAAAACAAACATGAAGTGTCGTCATGTTGGGGGGGGGGACACACACGCAGCACACGCTCTACGGGTGGTGGGGACCGCTCTCCATCCAAGTCTCCTCCCTGCCGTGTTTAAATATTGTGGAGTCGGCATGTGTCCTTCCTCAGTAAATCGCAGACGGTCACTGCTTCATGTGGCACTGTGTCATTCCTGGGACTTCGCAGGATACGCAGTCTAATTGCGCCAACACGATTTAGAGCTTTTTTTTGTATGTCGTTCAGTGGGATGCAACTAAGTGGTGGGGAGGACAGAGGGAGAAAAGAGAGAGAGAGAGGGGGGGGGGGGAAAGAAACTCCAAGTATTTCACAACTTCTGCACCGCAACACCGTAATGTCATCCAGATGTGAGGCGCGCAGGGCAAATACGCACAGGCTGAATCAAGTCTTAATATGTGAATTGAAATACAAACAAGGAATACAAATACGCGCTACACTGTGTAAGCGTACCTTTCATGGCGTTTTGTAGCTCGTTGAGGACTGTAGAAGAGATGAGGAGTCCTGTCACTTTGTGCGCATCTCAGCATCCAGCGCCGGGGGGTGAACTGGTTCCGCGGGGATGCACGCGCAGGGTGATGAGGGAGCTGAAGAATCTACAGGTGTGTCTTCATGTTGCGTTTAAAGTCCCATGGTGTGAGAGTCAGGAGTGTCCCGGCAGAAGTGATGTGACGTTCCCGGAGCCTCGTCCAGCTGCGCACAGGGAGGCTGATCTCAGAGCTGTCGTCAAGTTACACACACGCCCTAACTGCACTTCCTGCTCTCCCTTTCAGAATAAACCCCCCTCTGTGGCACACAAGAGGGTAGAAACGTTTTCCCAAATTGAGTAAACTCTTATTTATTCATTCTCTATTAGTTTTATCCACCTTAGATGTATACTGATGAACGAATGATAAAATGGTTGGTTTAAAAGGCATGCAGTGTTGGCAGATTTAGATCAGAACATACAAGAAGCTGGAACCAAAAAATGTAAATGTGTACTTCAGTAAACGTATATAGTTATTCCATCAACTTAGCCATCAATTCATTTTTTTAATTTTACGAAACGTTGCTGTTTGTTTGCAGGAGTGAAACTCTCGCAATCCGGACTTTTATTTTGACAAACAAATGCTTCACTTCCTCCAATCTCCACACTTTCATTTTAGTTTGTTCCGAATTTTGAAAAAGTTTGACGCACTCACCACTTTGGCCACTGTCCTCTCGGTCCTGTGGAGACACTCCTGCTGTGCGTCCTCCTGAAGACGGGGAGGATGTGTCCTCTCTCTGCAGTAATCTCCAGCCGGAGATGAGATTAAGTTACTGGGGGTTGATGGCAATCGCGTCCCCGGGTGAAAACCTGGTTCTCATTAGGGATAATTTCAAAGGTTTGGGGAGGTGGAGGGGAGCGGGCGACGGTCCCTGTGTTTTCACATCCTTACATCTCACTTCCTTACATAGAAAACAAAATAACTCTTTCAGATTCATGTGATCATTCCTCCAGGTTATGTTAAACATGTGGTTTGGGATATGTGACTTAACATAACACAGTAAAACCAAATCACACTGCAGAAATTTCCATCACAACTTAGTTTTTCACTGTTATTTCTACAGCCTGACTGATGTTGGATTAAAAAATCAGGGAAAAAAAACAGATACCAGTGGTCAAGGTTCTTTTAACAGTCATGCATAAAATAAAATAAATGGGAAACAGATTATAACATTTTTCCTCACTGGCATTTATTTGTATAATTGAAAAAAAAAGGGTTTAAGACTCAATAATAGACCAAATGTTCTTAATAAGATGGATATATTTAGTTTTTTTCTCTCTCCCTATATTGTGTTTTATTTGTGTCACTTTAAACTATGATAAGGAAATAAAGACGCATTTGTTTGCCCTAACTACATATTCTGCAGCTTTGGACTATCAGATGTGACCCGTGAGCTTCACCAGCTTCCCTTCAACTCTTCCAGCTGCAGTGATAATTCCAACAGTTCCTGGGTCCATAATCTCTGCGGCCTGCAGATGCGCGTCACTGATCAAAGGCCCGAAAACAGCTGCATCCTCCCAGAGTAATGGGGAACATGCACCCAGCGCACGTCACGTCTTCACAGCACATCAGGCTCGTGTCACTGGCGTGACGCCGTCCTGATGTTAATCTCTTTACACTCGCTCACTTCAGACCCACTGGTTCAGACACAGATAACACCCAGTGTCTCAGCTCTAAATTCCTCTGAGCTCTAAAAAGACCGATCTGTTTTTCTCCTTGCTTCCAATAACACAGTGTTCAAACTCCGGCTCTGCTAATAGCCCCAAAATTTGACCCAGTCCACCACATATGAGATTCCAGAGCAGCCTGAGATGATAAAGCGACTAATTATTTGTTTTCCTAAAGGCTTCAAAATTGTTATTTTACTGTCGGCCATAATTGGAGCAGCGGGCTGGTTGTAGGGCTCAGATAGGGATCGTGGCGGGCTGATAAAAAGCAGCTGAGGGTCAGGTATCTTACAGCAAGGCTCCTGCTGGTCCTCATTCAGGGGTTGGGACCTCATTTGCTGGGTCAAGGCTTTTCTAGCAGTGGGCTCAGATTAACGGAGGAAGGAGAGAGCACACAGGAATTCCACATTGGCCACGCTGCTGCCATGTTTAGATATCATTATAAGAACAATGGCGACTCAGACCAGGAGGCAGGAAGCAAAAAATAAAAATGTTATCATTCAATACCTTTACAGTATAAAGGACGGCGGTTTTCCCACAAACAGTTGTGAAAAGTAATTGAGCAGTTTGACTAGTGTTTTTTCATCTATTTTGTTGCAGAATATGTGTATTTTAAATGATTACGGCTGAACTTGTTATTTGAAATGTATTTTCTCTATAACGACAAAACAATATTCTAAGATTACCAACCTCTTTCAGGTTGACCTGTTCTTGCCCAGTGTGCACATGTACACGGAGCGGTCCTGCTCCAGCTGGGACCCACGGTGCACAGCTTAGCCCATGACTGAGAGCATGCCAGCTCTCTGCAGGAGGCCCAGGCTTACCGTCAGTCTGACGGAGATTAGAGCAGAACGTTTGACCTGAGGAGAGCTCTGCACTATGTGGGAGACTATTTAGTGAGATAGACCTGAAAACTAACGAGTTATGTTGACGGTGCATGAAAACTGGCCGTAAGCTGATTCGGTGTACGCGCAAGGCTCAAAAGCCAATAACACTAATGGGATCTGTGCTACTACATTTGAACCTGTACAAACATAAATGTACTGTATGTATAACTATTGCAGACTTTTTATTAACTGCTGCTCCATCAGAATACCTCAACTCATATTGTACTTATTTCCCTTGCTCTTAAACGATTCTTCAGTTTTAGCCATTTTTTCTTCACACTTACCATGTTCCCTGCAAATTGATGAATATTTCTGTCCACTGGAATAATAAAGCCGTCTAACTCGATGGCGCCACCCTGTGGAACGTTTGGGAAGAGCATTATTTTAGAGACACAATTGAAGATGATTTATACATTGAAATGTATTCAAAGGCTGAAAAGTAAATACAACCAAACATTTGTACTATTATAAGCTGTAAATGTTGCAGTAATGTGGATGTTTAATTGTTATTTGTGCAGGCCTGTTTGCAGCGTGGGGAGAAGAACAAGCATGTGAAGGAAACGATGGAGAAAAAAGTAAGGCGCATACACCCAATGGACGCAATGAGACACAGCAGGGACAAGAAGAAGGTCAATTGTGTTGCCATTAAATGCGACTGCAAGCTTTTATTTTATTGCAGTATAATCAATCCTGATGTGAGAAAACCCACACAAAAATACCACAAGGTCAGTCTGTATTTAAGTGCAATAACTTTTCACGGAACATGACCGTAGTACAGTTGACCAGTAATTGAGACTTTTTCTGAAAGCCACCACATATTTTCTGGCTCATAAGCAAAGCTGCACAGAGCATTATGGAAAAACCTCAAAGCAGAGAGTGAATAATGAATGTGGGAGTCGGGCTGGTTTAAACAGTCGGGGGTGTAGTTTTACTACAGTCAGGATGAATGAAGTGTCAGTGGATTAAGCCGTTATTCAGAATAAAACCCCCTCAAACCGCATCACATAAACTCTGGTTTATGAAGAGGTAATGTATCTGTGACAGATCTCTCTGATTTGGGGGTTTTCTTCAGGGGGCCGATGCAGCTGGCCCGGGAAACCGAGCAGAAACTCGAGGAGGCTGAACAACCGTGTCAGGATTGAACCAAATCCTCCTTTATGGAGTGTGGACCTTGCCTGGAAGATACATGCAAGGCCTTCTGTACCGCCGCATGTAGCTGTGGCTTTGCAGCTTTTCTACTTCACGACCATCTCAGATCTGCAGGTCCAAAGTAAAAGTAGGACTGGTTTGTTTCAGGTACCAAACATGTCTGTCCTGTGAATATATTGCTGCAGATGGAGGAGTTATTCAGGAAAATGGATGCGCAGTCGTCCTCATATGTCATATAATACTTCCATCAAATACGATCCATTGAATTAGAAAACCTATCATTCTACTGAATTCCATTGAAATACTGTATTCTATTTTGCATGCTTACAGACATTTTTTATAAGGGTGGCCTGGGCGGGGCCACTGAAAGTCTCGGGTTGGCACGACGTTCCGTAGTG
Organism: Colistium nudipinnis; assembly: GCA_016785305.1. Classification (NCBI taxonomy): domain Eukaryota; kingdom Metazoa; phylum Chordata; class Actinopteri; order Pleuronectiformes; family Rhombosoleidae; genus Colistium; species Colistium nudipinnis. Next base: position 118,451 of record JAFBJU010001593.1, read on the forward strand.
TCAGAGGGGAATCAGAATGCACATTTTAAAAAGAAATGCTACAACAATGGGATGATGTAGGTTCTTACCACGTCACTTTTCAGATGATTCCACATGAGATGAAGAATGTCAGACTGGGGTGCGGACTCTGCTCCATTCTCCGCACTGGTCCCTGCAGATCTGAAGGTTTCATCCAACATGAAGCCCAGGAGGCTCTGGCAATACATAAACAGCAGATGAGAGATATTGAACATTAATCCAGTTTCAGTTCTCTTGCTCAGTTAAGCTGATGTTTCATGAAAACTTGAAAACACGCTTTCTAGACCTCTGAAAAACCTGTATATGAATGGCTTGTATTATTTTTAATGTTTTTGTTATTGTAAGTTAGTTATTAGGGTTGATCTTGTTGCATCTTGCAATGAAATGTTGTACTTGCACAATACTCGAGCAATTACTTCTTGTTGCTGTGTTCTTAATCCAGTCAGTTGTGTCAAAGCAGGACAAACAAAGTCAATGAATGAAATCTTACTCTTAAACCTTCGGGGGTTCTTTGAGGTAAATCTGATGGCGATGGGGATCACGTGCAGCAAACTAGTTTACAAACTAAATACATTTCTGATAGATTGTATTGATTACCTCTCTTCCCCACTCTATAGACATTTTTGAATCATGTTTACAACGAAAAAAGGGGATGGAAGGACCGAAGGCGCCTTTTCAGTCATCCCGCGAGATTTGGGGCGTGTCGTCTCCGTCCGCCATTGGCTGTTCTTCCTCGGGGGGCGTGCCGATTCAAATGTACGCGGGAGAGACTTTTCTCCGAAGACACCGCCTTTGTGTTTCAGCGCCGAATATCAGTGAAAAACATGCCCGCGACTTCAGAGATACACAGCGGGGACATCCCGGAGCAGAGGCCGGCCGCCGGGAGCAGGACGCCCGGGCTCCTGTGCGACGAACGCGGGTATCTGGATCAGATCGAGTTGATCCTGCAGCACGGCCGCAGGAGGGGAGACCGCACCGGGACCGGAGTGCTGTCCGTGTTCGGTGCTCAGGGCAGATACAGTCTGAGAGGTCAGCACGTTTTATTTCTTTAATTCTTACTCCTCTTTCTGCTTGTCTTTAATGGTTAGCTTGGTTTATTTTTGCTTGGTGCACTAACTTTACTCCGCAAACACACTCGCAAGTCAAGACGCACACACACCTGCAAGTCGTGTGCTTGATTGTCTCACGCGGTTTACGATGCAAGTCAAGGTTTTGACCATTTATGCACAAATGGATTAACGATGTATGTATATATATATATATATATGCAACAGTTCTCGATTTATGGTGTGTTCTTTGTAAAGTCTGAATGCAGGATTCGTGAACCTATTGTGTAAAAGTCGTGCAGTATTTCTCAGAAATGCATATCTTGGTATGTAGAAATATAGCAGAGCATTAATTGAAAAGACACTCCTTATACATGTGTATTAGTACACCCCAGATAAGTGGTCGAAGACTTACGGAGATGCCTTTGTGGTCAGTTAAAACGGTTGGCCCAGTCGCGTTCATCACCCAATACAATCTATAAGAAAAGAGAATTTCATTTTCAGAGCATATAGTCAGTCACAAGTTTGAATAACCACACATGTGGGCGGTGTGTAACACAATTGTTTGTGTATGTAAACTAAAAAAAAAGAAAACAATGATTAGATTTAAATGTCAAGGATCTATTACGTTCGTTGACTTCTAATCCAGTCAGTCCAGTTCTAGTGAATTAAACTAAAGCGAACAATCATGTGAAATATATTTTTCTTTAGACCAGTTTCCATTGCTGACAACCAAGAAGGTGTTCTGGAAAGGTGTCCTTGAAGAGCTACTGTGGTTTATTAAGGTGAGATTAAGACAGTTCATTATAATAATAAAACTATATTTGTTTCCAGTCACTCACATTTAGAATAAGTAATCACTGTATAATATATATCTATATATATCTATATATAGACATATATATAGATATATATATTCATCTTTTGAATATTTTAGAGCACGAAGAGAGAGCATAATTGAGAATACTTTTTCACAATTTGAGTTTGGCTTAATGATCACATGAATCATTTATCTCTGTGGTTTTGTGTCAATATTAACTGAATGAGGCCCTGACATTTTCTTTGTGTGTTTGCCAAGGGATCAACAAATGCCAAGGAGCTCTCGGAGAAAGGAGTGAAGATTTGGGACGCCAATGGCTCTCGGTCCTTCCTCGACAATCTTGGGTTCACGGACCGAGAAGAGGGCGACCTGGGACCTGTGTACGGTTTCCAGTGGCGGCACTACGGGGCAGAATACACAGACATGCATACAGGTACATAGTCAAATCCCCAACGCACTTAATGTGACCAACTCTTGCAGTGATCAATCATCCTAAATTATAAAATGTATTTTAATTGATTAAATGTTGTGGTGTTGGATTAATGTTCTCTCAAACCACCATGGCTTAATGGTCATGAAGCAAAAAAAAAAGCTACTGATTGACAAAAAAAGTAAATAAAGGCACTTTCACATTTAACTTACATTTAATCTGGACCAGTATATTAGGTACGAATGTTGCCTTGGATTTGAACCAAGAATAGGGGAATGCTGACAAACAACTAGGCTTCAGATGCATGTTTTTTTTTTATTTTTTTATTCCATCTTAAACAGATTACACGGGCCAAGGTGTTGACCAGCTGCAGAAAGTCATCGACACCATCAAAACGAATCCTGAAGACAGACGGATCATCATGTGCGCCTGGAACCCTAAAGGTGAGGCCGATATTGTCACGCACTCCAGTCTGAACAGGAACTCTTGAATCTTATACTGAAGATGTGTGAAGAGTCCATTTTAAATCTCTGCTGTCTGGTGTGTTTGCAGACCTGCCCCTCATGGCGCTGCCCCCCTGCCACGCCCTCTGTCAGTTCTTCGTGTGCGATGGCGAGCTGTCGTGTCAGCTTTACCAGCGATCGGGCGATATGGGCCTGGGAGTGCCTTTCAATATCGCCAGCTATGCACTCCTCACCTACATGATCGCCCACATCACAGGACTCAAGGTAACGGTAGTTTACTCGCTCAATCCCACCGTTTAGGAAAAGATTAGTGTGTCCACTCATGATTTATTTCCGCGCCCTCAGCCCGGTGACTTTGTTCACACCCTGGGAGATGCTCACATCTATGTCAACCACATTGACCCTCTCAAAGTACAGGTGGGTTAGTTCTTACGTTTTTAGAGTTTTTAAATCCCCGTCTGCCCCGTCTCAGGTGGATTAGAACATTTACATAAGCTCTTCTGTCTGAAATTGAAGCTCCAGAGAGAAATCCGCCCCTTCCCCAAGCTGAAGATCCTGAGACAAGTGGAGAGCATCGATGACTTCCGCGCGGAGGACTTTGAGATTTGTGACTACGACCCACATCCCGCCATCAAGATGCAGATGGCTGTGTAACAGTAAGGGATTAACATGGTACTCCAAAAAACAATTATCACACTGTACAATGTATTAATGTCTTCTTGAATTAGTTTTTTTTTTATTAATAAGGTCATACAACAAGATCATTAACTAGATTATTTAAATATTAAAAAGTGCTGTGGATAGTCTTTAAACTTGATCGATTCTGCCGGTGACTTTGTTCACACCCTGGGAGATGCTCACATCTACGTCAACCACATTGACCCTCTCAAAGTACAGGTGGGTTAGTTCTTACGTTTTTAGAGTTTTTAAATCCCCGTCTGCCCCGTCTCAGGTGGATTAGAAAATTTACATAAGCTCTTCTGTCTGAAATTGAAGCTCCAGAGAGAAATCCACCCCTTCCCCAAGCTGAAGATCCTGAGAAAAGTGGAGAGCATCGATGATTTCCGCGCGGAGGACTTTGAGATTTGTGACTACGACCCACATCCCGCCATCAAGATGCAGATGGCTGTGTAACAGTAAGGGATTAACATGGTACTCCAAAAAACAATTATCACACTGTACAATGTATTAATGTCTTCTTGAATTAGTTTTTTTTTTATTAATAAGGTCATACAACAAGATCATTAACTAGATTATTTAAATATTAAAAAGTGCTGTGGATAGTCTTTAAACTTGATCGATTCTGACAGAACTCAACACTTGAATGTTCTGCTCCTGAGCTTCTAATGTACTGAATTCCTTAAAAAATATATATGATTAATGTATTTCTGTAAATTAAGTCTGCTTCGGTTATACATAAATGTCAAATGACATGTACCTGGGGAACTTGTAGCAATTAAACAGTTCACAGAGTGTAAAATTGAACGTGTGAGGTTTAAATAGAAAACAATCACAGCTGACTGGCTTCAGTTAATGTAACTCAAACCAGTATAATAATTATATGTCTAACGGCCTCTGGTGACCCATCTGGGGTAAACTCATTTGTGCGTGCGCAGCCTCCACACGTCTCCTTCAGGGTACTGGTGACTCTGCACTGATGACTCCAGCATCTCACAGGAGTACCCTGCATCCTGAGAACGAGAGCGGATACAGGTTCAAACAACAAAAGTGAATTGTGTCAAGTACACAAAATGTGTCATTTATAGGATGTACCTTTGGGGGCATGTAGTGGGCATCCTGAATCACAACAGGACTGGTGAAGTGTTCATGGAGGTGGTCCACGTATTCACACATCCTGGGGATGAAGTGGCGAGGATAAAGATTATGTCGGTGCGCGGCTCAAACTGGGAACTAAAACGCAGCCGGTTCTCACCGGTTGCTGAGACTTGCAGACACGCAGATGTAGTCAAACAGAATCAGATGCTGGACGAGTTCACACAGGCCGACTCCTCCGGCGTGAGGACACACGGGCACTAAGGAAAATGGAAGGTATGTGTTTAAACCACATTGTGAAATGGTATACATTCAATATCATAATACTATGGTGGCTTGAAATGGGGCGGGGGAAAAGACGACGATGAATTATATAGATCAATCTTCAATAACATTTTAATTTCTTGACTTGTGTTAATTTCAGAAGAGTAGATAATTCATGATTAAAACTTACAAATAAAAAAACTGAGCTGGAAAATGAAAAAAACTGCAGTTAAGTCATTGATTTAATGAAGGTAAAAAAACAAAACTTTCCTCCTTATGACACAATAAGAATTAAATATAAAGTCATCTAAATACTCAATATCAAATTAATCTATTCTGAAACAATGCTTCCTAATGTTGCACACACGTTTCTATGCAAATGTCACGTTTGAACTCTTACCCTGGAACTTGTGGGCCATCAGCAGCACAGCCAGGTTTTCGTTGACGCTGCCCAGCCGACAGCTGTCTATCTGCACAAACTGCAGCGCCGAGGCCTGGAGGAACTGCTTGAACATCACCCTGTTGTGACACTGGAGGGGAAACGGTAGCTCAGCGAGACGTTATCATTCCAAAACCAGTCAAATGGATCCGGGCACAAACTCTGACCTGCTCCCCTGTGGCCACTCCGATCCCGAGAGGAGCCAGAGCCTGCAATGACATATTTGGATTGTTGGGTTAGGGTTACAGATCTGTCAATCAAATGAGGCCCAAAAAAAGACCACTAAGAGACCAGCTGGGACAAAACCACCAAAAGGGGGAACATCAAATAAGTTCAAAAGATTGACGCACGCACGCACGCACAGACAGACAGACAGACAGACGGGAGGGGAGGTCACACCTTGGAGATGGCAGCGTGACCCAGGATGTCATCCGGAGACGTGGGCTCCTCGATCCACAGAGGTTTGAACTCGGAGAGGCTGGACACCCAGCTGATGGCCTCGCCCACGTCCCATCTCTGGTTGGCGTCGATCATCTAACACAATTACACGTGTTAATACACTGCATGTTTCCTTCAACACAACGGTCTGGGAAAACACAAACTCACCAGCGTGTTGTCTGGTCCAATCATTTGCCTGATGAGTCCACATCTGCGAATGTCGTCCTCCAGATCGGCGCCAACTTTCACCTTAAACTTGGTCCAGCCGCTCTTAAGTGCATCTGTGCAGAGCTTCATGGAAAAAAGAACAGCGGTCAGTTAAAAAAAGAATAATAATAATTATATGTCTTTTTTTTTTAAATGTAGATATATCATTTTTATAGCACAGAGACCTGTTTGAGCTGCTGGTCCGAGTATCCCAGCCAGGCGCAAGAGGTGGTGTACGCCGGGTAACCCTCCCTCAGCATCTGATCCTCTGGCAGGTGGGAGAAGAAGTCCACGCCAGTAATAAATACTCCAGGAGAAGTGCGTTTTAATGGAGCAATCGTGGTCTAAAGGGGCTTATTATGCTGGGTAATAGCGCTCCTGTTAGTTTCTAAAGAGGCAATTTGGTTCCACAAAACCCCTCTCAGCCATGTAATTAAATAGTCTGTTTAGTGCGCTCACCCCTCTGCTGCTTGCCCTCCCGTGCCTTCACGAGAATCTCTGCATGAGAGACGAGAAGCACAAAGAGTCTGTAGCTGTGATTGCACATGGTATGCTTATTATGATAACAACTCAAACTGTACTGGACACATAGTGCAGGTCATATCACGAGCCGGCCTCACCTAGAGCCTCCTCCTCGGTGATCACATCAGTGATGTATCTGAAGTCGATGCATGACGCTATTTGCTTGGGATCCTGAACTGACAGGCACGCACTCAACGATATTTCTCCTGATCACACCCTTAACACAAATATTGGATCCAAATAGGCCCCGGGACTCACCATGTCAACGAGGAGTTTCCACAGTGGCTGCAGGAAAAAACAACGACAGGCAGTGAGTCACAAGGTCTCTTTCTTGTAAAAGAGAACGGCTGATCCGACAGCCTCACCTTGCTTTCCGCCCTCGCCCACAGGTCCCATACAGCGTTCAGAACGGCAGCAGTGGCGAGCTGGATGACTCCCTTCTCCGGTCCCAGCTGTGGGTGAGCAAACGTTTATTTTAAAAAGTAATTAGTGAGAAAAAATGAGAAAGAATGGTGGTATAACATTCCCCTCATCCCTCGGCGTGGTGGTCATCTCTACGCTCTCACCCATCTCATCTGTCCATCACTGGTGAGGAGGCGGTAAAACCCACGGAAGTCCCCCACGATCTCCTGCAGGGTTTTCCCAACCACCAGTCCTGCCAGGGCCTGCACCGCACACACCACTGCAGGAGCAGAAAACAACACAACACGACATTTGACCACAAGGGGGCGGCAAATGGTTCACAATGGAAAATGAGAAAATAAATCATATGATCACTTTGCTCATACCTCCATATAGACATATATTATTTGTAAACTGTTCGTGTTGAATTAGGTTGTTTAAGTGATTTATTTAGATAACTGAAAACAGGTTGTAATGCAAATAAATTGTGTAGATATTTCTAAATGCAACTGATTTTTAAGAAGATGCAAGTTATTAAACATATAACATTGTGTTTGTAGCCTCCTTAGATAGGGTTTTAGGATCAAAACATACGTCATGGAATTACATTTTTTCAACAAATGTATAAATGCTGAAAACTACTACGGTGGCTGGGAAGTAAGACTTTTTACAATGGTTGAAACACATTTTGGAGCACCTTTTTTTTAACCATTTCTAAACAAAATTGCTACAAAAATAAGCAAAACACTTTTCCACTGATTCGCGAAATGTTACGTTCGGGCTCGAGGAGGAGGTACTCCTAAGGTTAATTGCGTGCGCCTGAACGCATCAGCAGGCACACGTGTCTCACAAACATTACGTGTTTTGTTATCACGTGAGGTTTACGTTAGTTTCCATTGAGTGTACGTGTGAATGTTTCTTACCAATCTCGGTGCCTTTCCCCAAAGTAAACGTGAGGCCGAAGCCTGCGAGTCCGCAGTCCGTGTGGAGGGCGACATACGCGGCGGAATAATCCGGGTCGGTGTGCTTGCAGAGTGGGAAGAGTTAGCACAGGCCTCACACACTCGCACTTCACTACAACACACATATATATATACACGCAATAAGTGTAAAAAGTGCTGCACAAGTGCGCAGCTTACCATGGCATCGGAGCCATGCTGCTCCAGAGAAGTTGGGAATCTCACATCCCTGACGGTCAGATTAATAATCCTGTGCAACATTTTGCCACCGAGTTATCACGGAACTCCAGATTGAGACCCCAGTCCAGTGGCGTCTCCTAGTTCCGCCCACCTCACCTTTGTCATTGGCTCAAACGTTATCGAGGACACTTAAAGAGCCAAGTCAACATCAAGTCCAACAGCAGAGAAGGAAAAGGGAATAAAATCCAAGTTTTCTTTATTGTACAAATTCTCCAAATCAGCTTCCAACCACTCTTTCCCAAATACTATTCGCAATCTTATAATAATAATAATAATAATAATAATAATAATAATAATAATAATAATAATAATAATAATAATAATAATAATATAAAAGGAGGATTTTATAATACACAAAGCCCTTTTATACAAGCTCAGTTGTCATTGTTCCATTATAATACTGCCCTGATGAGTAAATACAAGAACAAAATGCAAAGAGAAAAAAAAAAACACTGCCAGACAAATAGTTTTTGCAGAGCCACCTTGAATACATGAACTTGAGGGTTCTCAGCAGTCGCATTGTAGAAAATAACATGTTCATTTCCATTTGGAAGCTTTTAGGTCCACGTCCTCTGCTTTCTTTGAAAATAAATGTTGTGGCCAGTAAAAAAAAAAAAAAAAGTCCTCCAAGCTGGCAGCGCTTTCATACGTGTAGTGTCGAGGAGCCACAATTAGACGAGTTCCATCATTGTTCGCGTGTTTTTCCGCTGTGACACCAAACCCAGTGACACGTCAACATATCCTTATGTGTGTCTCTCTGTAGTTGTCACAGTGAGATTATACAACACTGTCCACACGATATGAATACATTCTCAAAGGAAGGTTAAAATTAGAAGGCAAAGATCAGAGCGGGATGAAAGGGTGTCTGTGCCTCTCTAATCGCCCCTTTGGGACAAATAAAAAAAGACATTGCAATAAAATTGATGTAATGTAAATTAAGTTAAACTGTGTGGGCTGGCTCTTAAATAATCACTGTCAAATGCACTGTGATAATGACCATCAACCCCCTGGGAGAGTCTCGGTCAATAATTCATCATTTCGCTGCATCGTAAACTAATCTACCCCAAAGACTATAATTTGGATAAAAGAGTGACACTCGCTACTCTCAATCTTGTTGTTTTTTTTCTTTTTTAGAGCCATTATCACAGCTTATTTCACAGCAACATTAAAAAGTAAAAAACGTAGCTGAAAAAAACCCACAATCCCCAGTCTGGCATTTTGTACAACCCAAATAAATCCCAGTGGAGAAATCCAAAAGTCACATATCAAAGACTGACGTGGTACCGTGAATGAAAAGAACATTTAAAAAAATGTTTTGCAGAATAAAAAAAAAGAAGAGAGTAGTGGTTTGTGCGACTGACCATCCCACTTTCCAGTCGACTTGTAATGGAGTCCATTTTTTTTTCCTCCTTCCTCCCAGCACAGGCTATAGGTTCTCTCCGGGCTGATACTGCGGCTCCGTGGCGGTGAAATAATCCTCCAGGAAAGACTGCAGGTACTCGAACGTGGGCCTCTCGTCCGCCTCCTTCTTCCAGCAGACCTTCATCAGCTCGTGCAGGGACTCCGGGCACCCTTGGGGGCAGGGCATGCGGTACCCCCGCTCCACCTGCTCCAGCACCTCCCGGTTCACCATACCTGAGGACGAGAAGCAATGGAGGCAGAGGTAATCCTCGGAATTTTGGGTTCTCAGATTGAATCCAAATCCAAAAATAAGAGAATACCATAAGAGCCCCGCCAGAAATGGGCTGCATCATAATCCTACCTGTCAGTCCAAACCCAAAGACATTCCGTTTACAATACTTTACAAAAAGAGAAAAGTGGATTATTCTCGCATGTGAAAGACTAAAACTAGCAAATATTTATTTTCTGCTAGATAAATTGCTCATTTGCTAATCTGCTGGATCTACGCTCATTTCTTTTTCCATTCATTATAATCAACTGTCCTTATTAGATACAAATGTGCTAATCTATTAATAGTTTCAGAGCTAGGCTTAGATATTACGTTGAGCTGTATGAAAGTAGTGCAGAACACTGCAGGCAATATCGGTCTGGCAGATGGTTATATATATAAAAAAAAACAGAGTGGTGTTCAATCTCCTGATCGCTCCCACACCAGATGGTCTCATATAATCTCAGATGTGTGTGTGTGTGTGTGCGCGAGTGTTAGGGGAATTAAGTGTGTGTGTCAGTGTTACCCCTGCAGAGACATAAACAACCAGCAGAGACAATGTCAGAGAGCTTTACCTCATTCTCTGATATTAACTAACACGCAAGCTTGACATAGGCCGATAGACAGAAACGAGATGAAACCGGCCATGAGTCACCACCATGAGCATTGTATTTGTGTGTGTGTGTGCGCGCGCGTGTGTGCGCGTGCGCCATTATTTACCTGGATATGGAACTCTGCCTTTGGTGACGAGCTCGGTGAGTAAGATGCCGAAGGACCAGACGTCGGACTTGATGGTGAAGCGGCCGTACAGTGCGGCCTCAGGGGCCGTCCATTTGATGGGAAACTTGGCTCCTGTGGGCGATGCAGAGGAGGTGGGTCAGGTGGGCCCGTGTGAAAAAACAACAACAAAAAAAAACCTTCCTAATACTGTATAAACACATTTTATGCTTGAATGCACTTATTGTAAGACGCTTTGGCTAAAAAGCGTCAGCTAAATGAAATGCATTGCATTATTGTACATACAACCTAAACGATCATTATTATGCTTAATTGCTACACAATGAGAATTTGCACATCTGGTTTCCACCGTGATGGGAGACGTCTGAGCTGTGAGGTCATAGCTCTGGCCATTTCCACCTGGACACCTCACTGACCCATGATTGTGCGCGTCTGTGAGTGCGTGCGTGCGTGCGTGCGTGCGTGCGTGTCTACCAACCTTGCCTGGCCGTGTACTCGTTGTCCTCTATCAACCTGGCCAGACCGAAGTCTGCGATCTTGCACGCCAGGTTTTCACCCACCAGGATGTTGGCAGCACGCAGGTCCCTGTGGATGTAGTTCATCCTCTCGATGAAAGCCATGCCGTCAGCGATCTAATAACAAACAAGGTGACAGCGAATCACCACCGCCGCCTCAACAAATCATTTTTAGCTTCTCGCACGCTGAACATCAAGCTCCTTGTCAGACATGGAAAAAAAAGGAGAAAAAAAAGCAAACCATGGCCAGTCTGGGAGAGGATGACATGCTTACCTGAGGGTATTGTTAAAAAAAAAAAAAGTTCTAAAAATAGAGCTCTAGACTTAACAGTACGATTCAACTCAATAACAGCAGAAAAAGGAGGACTTTAGTGTTTTGTCTCCCACCTTTGCAGCCATGTCCACCAGCAGCACAAGCTTCAGGAATTTGCCATCGCCCTCTTTGAGGAAGTCGAGCAAGCTCCCTATAAAGACAGGAAAAAACGTGGAGGTTATAAATCCAGGTGATCTAAGACGAGGTGCGTAGGTGCAACTGAAGGGACCGTGAGTGAGCTGCATACCAATAAACCCTTTGCATTGTATATTAAATATTTAAAAGGTTCCCTTGATGCACACGCATCAGTTGGTCTACGAGATCACAACATACAGCCGATGAACAAACTGCAGGCATTTAGACACGCATTCTCTTTATGGACACATAAATCCAATTACTCATAAAACCCTGAAGAAGAAAAATGCAGCTGAAAAAAAAATAAATAAATAAAAAAAAAAAAAAAAAAAAAAAAATCCTCCCCACAAAACTACTGCAGTTTTCAATTAACCCTCCGGGTTTCAGGCCTCGAGGAACCACCAGGGACTTCCAAGGCCTTTTCAATCTGTGCAGCGCATTCATTAAAATGTCCATAAAATGTGCATTTAATGTTATTTTCGGTTCTTTTTCAAAAATCGACCTCATCCGAGTTGTTTGTGATCTTCTGTGAAACTTCTTAGAAATATGAGCAAAATAAATCTCTCTCTCACCTTTGGCCATGTACTCTGTGACGATGTAAATGGGCTCCTCCGACACCACGGCGTAGAGGGGCACCAGCTTGTCGTGCCGCAGCTTCTTCATGATCTGAGCCTCTTGGAGGAAAGCCTCCGGCGACATGGTGCCCGGCTTCAGCGTCTTTATGGCCACCTTGGTGGTGCCGTTCCACGTGCCTGCAGCAGGGAGGGAGAGAGAGAGAGCGAGAGAGAGAGAGAGAGAGCGAGATTAGAGCCCACAGGCCACACGGCGTCGTCATCAGTGTCGTTAACGACCCCGGAGGGCGAGGCGATATCATCAATCAGCTCTTTGCACCGACGTGTGCTGTCATGCGTGAACGTCTCGCAAAACACGTCCCCGGCGATGAGCCATCGACAAGGTCGGGGAGAAACAAATGAATTTGGCTGGGGGCGTCCCCCCTGCTCCATCTGCGCAGGACCAAAGTAGACCGACTGTAAATACTGTACAGGCGAGGAGAGTTAAGGTGTATCACACCTCCATTTCCCCCACACACAGCTGGACTAATGTGGCGTCTCCTCGTCTCCTTACTACAAGTGTACAATAAACAGTCATCTATGACAAATGAGGCAAGCCCTGTCTGAACATGTTTATGTGTGTTGTGCGACGCGTGTCCTGCGCTTACCCATCCACACCTCTCCGAAGCAGCCCTGGCCCAGTTTGAGCTCCAGCCGCAGGGACTCCCGCGGGATCTCCCAGGCGTCTTTGGCCAGCCCCTGTGTCTGAGGCTTCACCGTGGGGCACACGGCGGTCAGCTTGTGGCAGAGCCCGTCGGCGTGCTCTGTGATGAAGTGAGAGAGAGAGAGAGAGAGAGAGAGATGGATGGAGAGCCACATTACACCAGGCAGTGCCACGCAAACACAAACACCAACCCCCGCGGGTCCCTGAACCAGAGCGGCGCTGCGCTTCAAAGCCACTTCAAGTCTTTTTCATGCAGAAACTCAATCCATTTGATCTTGATGCATTTACATGCTCTTATACCGACTGTGATGAAATATAAATGAGATTAAGTTTTCGACACGCCTCTCGAGAGTCACTCTGAAATGAAGTGAGATCACAGCGATTTAATCTCAGGCCAAAGCCGAGGTGGGAGGCCCCAAAAAATCCTGAATGCATCATTGATTGTTTTTGAATTCAATCCATTCATCTCCCTTGGCAACGCTCTTTCAGGATAACACCTGGAGGTGTGATGAACGATTGGGATGAATAATGAATGAAAGAGGAGAGAAGAAAGAGAGCGCGCGCGAGAGAGAGAGAAGCTCGGCCCAGCTGCACATACCTGTGTAGTGTTTGACGAGCTTCTGTAGCGTGTCGAACTGTGCTCGTGTGGTGATGTAGTATCCCCCGCTGTCCAGCTTGCGGATCTTGTAGTGTTTTACATTGTCTCCCTTGGCTTCATCCCAGTCGCGTATGGAGAGAGAGTAAGCTCCTGAAGGAGGGACGAGAAAATGGTTTTCATCCATGTAAATACAAATGCAGTATTATTATTGTTATTATTATTATTATTATTATTATTATTATTATTATTATTATTATTATTATTATTAATCTTGTTGTTATTATTGTTATTATTATTCGTTATTATTATTATTATTATTATTATTTTATTCTCACCTTTCGTGGTCTCACTTTCTCGCACCAGGAAGGTTCCTCTGTGGTTCCCCGTGTTCAGCAGCAGCCTCTCAGCGTCTTTGCGGCCCATTTTACCAAAGTACCACCTATAAATACATTTAAAAAAACACACACACAGGAGAGAAAGGCAGCTGTGGATCCGGGAGCTCACTGTTGGAAATCCATTAACTAATTATCCCACTGCAGAGCCTCAAAATCCCATTATGATACTTCTCGCCCAGGCTGCTAATGTTGCACCGTGTGCTTTGATGCGAGCCGCGTGAGGGGCGGGATCACGTCGGTGCCATTAGTCTCCCGGTGCAGCTACTGTAAATGGAGTAATGAGGTTATAAGGCCTTACTCTTCAGCCTGGATGGAGTCAGCGGGAGCCACATAATTGCTGGGGATGTAGCCTTGCTTCCCCGAGGTGATGGAGCGAGCCTCCCACCAGTCTCCTTCTCTGCAGGACAATGACAAGCAACAATCAACCGAGGACTGGTACTTATATGACCTGGCGTGGTTGATACAGGGAAAAAAAAAAAAGAAGATGGTTAATATTTTAGAAATGGATCCACACTTGATGCTCCTCTGCGGCTTTTAGAAAAGTGCATGTGCCCGAAATCAGTTTCATTTCAAATCTTTAGGTTTCATCACAAATTCTCCTTTGAGTTTTTCTTTGCTCTGCCTTCTGATTGAATTGGAAAAAAAAAATGTTGCACTATCTTTAAAAGGAGCTTCTGCTGCGCACCATCTACTTTGCATGACAATGCAACATCCTGAGGGGACAACTCTGCTGGTGCAACGGTTCACAGCGCTGTGCATGGTGATTTTACAGATCCATGACGGCAGAGACAACGGGTGAAATAAAGGCCTCTCTTAAATCGAGGCACTACGCATTCCATGAAATATCTCGGAGAGTGGAACGAAAGAGATTCTTACGTATTGTTGATGATCTGGAAGCGATCTCCCTTTTTAAACGTGAGATCGTCCGATGTTCTGGCTTCATAGTCGTACAAGGCCACAAAGAACGTCACGCCACCTTAAAAAACACAAAACGCGGAGGGCAGACAACACAAAGTGATAAACAACCGCGCGCACACAAATACAATGCAGCAGCAGGTGGGTGTGTGTATGTGATTGTTAAAAGCACAATCTAAGGAGATAAATATCTCTCTCACAAGGCCTGAGAGCTCATACTGTATTGATTTTTCTTTAGTTTTTTTTTTGAATAGGATTGTCTCCCTGGCTGTTACAATCCAGATCCCATCAGGCAGAGTAGAGTGTTAACTAACTTTTTGGCGCACGAGCTCATTTATAAATGAAACGATACGGAGCCAATTATGGAGTAAGTGAATCTCGTGCCAGTTTTTGCCCACACACGCACGCACACACACACAGACACAGACAGACGACTCATGTACCAACCCCTGACAACAATGCGGTCGGCCATAATCCCATTATCTCCAGCGGAGAGCAAACACACCGTGGCAGTGCCACCTCCGCCCCCCCCCCCCCCCCCCCCCCCCCCCCCCGGCCCTCCCCCCCCCCCCTCGGAGAGAGCGGCTAATCCATCACGGAGGAGGATTACAACCTAAATCCCACCTAAACAGGCCGGTTCAATCTCGGCCTCATCTCTGTGCTCTCAGGATCGCAGTAAACTACTCAGGCACAGATGATGCAAATAAAGCTATGGTGAATGCGCTGACCCGGCTGTGATCAGTGTTAAATGTGTTTCCATGTAATATATATTATGCAAATCCTTTAAATTGCTGCCTAATTGTGTAAATCACGACCAGAACTAATGAAGTCCCACAAAACATTGAATGAAGATATTATATTCTTTAATTATTATTATTATTAAAGAATCTTTTCCAAGAAGACCATTATCAGCAAAAAAAAAAAAACACTAACTCACTTGACACAGCGCCGGAGAAGGAGTTGGACGCCGGGCCGGAGAAGGAGCACGACATCCCTCCAAAGGGAGTTATGGCGGACGAGGATCCACCGAAGGGCGTGAAGCTGTGGTTAAAGTTGGCAGGCCCGGATCCAGATGTGGACGAGGGAGGCGGGTTCTGCTGCAGCTGGGTGGGATCGGGCCCGTAGTGGCCCACGTGAGGCGTGGTGGCGCCGGCGCCGCTGGGGTCCGACGCCAGAGCGCTCTCCGGCTGATACTTCATCGCGGGGCCTTTGTCCTCTTTGCTCTTGATGCAGCCCATCGTCGTGTCCCTTCCTGGACAGGCGGAACACAAAAGAAGATTTAAAACAAAAAAAACGACGAGAAAAAAACAAAACAGCAACACCAACTCATCATTCGCCTTTATGATGCAAAAATCAACCGACAGGCCAAAGGAGGTGTGGGATTAACAGCTGCAAAATAAGGATGGGGAACATGCGTCATGAATTGAAAAATCTATCAACCTGAAATATAACCCTTTGAATCATTTTTTTTTTTTTTTTTTGCAACCGCTAAGACTATAAGCCATGCGATAACGGGGACATATGGGTAAAAGCTAAATCCGCTTTCAAGTCATTGCCAGTCAAACGTGCCCATGTAGATTCAGTTGTGTGGCTGGTGTTGGGAGGTATGCTGGTGAATAATGCCGGGGATTATCCGTTTACACTGTCACCCTCTATTAAGCCATTGTTGTTCCATGAGCAGATTTATTAATGCTGACGTACAAGTGACAGATTAACGCCAGTGTGAAGCTGTGTAATAATGTCCCACTTTGGGGCCGCAGCCTCACCCAAATAAGCACAATGCGACTCAAAACTCGTTACAACTACAGTAAGACATAATAAAACGACAAAAAAAGACTGAAAAACGAATGCAATTCCAGTCTGTGAAAAAAAGTGAGGGCCCTCTTTTTTTTTTGTTTACGTCTCCCTGCCCAGGGGCCCGGTTTCTCATCATCCGCCCATATCTCAGAAGATTTACAACACTGGTGCGTCTCCATCTGCGTGGTTGTCATTCCTTCTTATAACATCATCTCGCTGGAGTCAACGAGGCATTCTTTGGTGAGGTGAAGGAAAATGTGGATACAATCAGACACGCTCGTGAAGGAGTCTGAGCTCGGGGGAGATGGGCGGCCGCCCGAGGAGCTGGAACTCGGTTTATTGCCGCCGACACGTGACAAGACGATAAAGCGATGGAGGAGCCAGGCTCAACGGAGAGTGAAACTGAAACGGGGTGCTACTGCAGCAGCCCGGAGGTCACAGAGGTCAACCAGACATGGGCTGCAGAAAAGAGGATCTGCTGGAGCGGCTACACATCTTTCACTCATTTTGGATCAGGGCCCTTGATGTTGGGAGGTGGGAGGGATTTTTTTTTTTTGCCTCATCAGAGAGAGAGAGAGAGAGGGGCGTAATGGAGGGTTCATGGAGTTCTCCGGATGAACTGCCAAGGAAATCAAGAAAATGAGGACAAACCACAGAGGCCTTCCCGAAAGGCTTCGGAGCACTTTGCTCAAATAAAACCGTACAGCCACTTAAATTGCAGGTTACGGCTCCTGAGCCGGTCTGACTCCGCAAAACCGCTTTATGAGGCGATCACTCACTGAAGATGTGTCAAAAATTTTAAAGAATTCTTCCAAAAAAAATGCTCGCCAGAGTGTTGGAAAGACGAGGGAGAGAAAAGAGGACATCACTCGGTGGTCAGATGAGAGCGTGGCTCGTCGGGTCGGCAGTGAACTCACCACGCCGTAAAACACTGGGCAGTGTCCCAGGAATATATACTGGAGGAGAAGAAGAAGAAGAAGAAGCAGCAGAAGACCTTCCCTTTCCAAAAATGAGACATCAGACATTTCCCCACAGTGACATCACTCCTCCAAAGTTATCACAAGGAATAAACCCTGAGCTGAAGCCTTTCAGGCTCTACTTATGTTATGTATGATTTTGAGCAGTAATCATAATATTCTGTGTAATCAACGCGTAAACGTGGCCCCAAAAATAATTACGTAAAGAAAAGCCATACTTTGACTTTTAATACACAATATTTGGGGTTAAAGCAACAAAGTGCAACATTTGTCAAGTGACTCATTAAGTCCATTTCTTCCGGGCTCTGTTATATATTACGTCAAGATTGAGGTAAGATTAAAGCAATGATCAAAAATGGTGTAAAAGGAGACTTTTCATGCATTGTAGGTGTAAGCCATTGTTATATGGTTCACTGTGTAGGGAAAAGTATAAAAAAAGAAGAAGTTAGATTCTACCGAATAGATAAAAGACAGTCTTCTGAGGAAGCATTATTAAATGTGTATTACCCATGACAAATTATTTCTTTTTATACCCTCCAATCCGGAGTGATAAGCAGAGCCCTGCAGAGCAGAGGAATAATTTGGATAACATTCCCACTAGAGTCTGTGTGGGTAGAGAAAATGATTTAGTTTAGTAAGAGAGGCATCAGGCTGGTTGAACGAGAAGGGGGGGGGGGGGGGTCCAGGCAGACAGTGCCAGGAGGATTTATCCTAAAAGAGGATAATAACAGAAAGGCGGGGGGGGGGGTTCCAGGCAGACAGTGCCAGGAGGATTTATCCTAAAAGAGGATAATAACAGAAAGGCTCCATCAGGACCTGGAGCTGAAAGCCTGCCGGCTCCAGCTGCAAACGGGTCAAAGAAAAGGAAGAACAACCCCAGAGGCGAAATTGATTGAATTGATAAGAAGAAAAACACGAGATCATTCCTCAACATCAGGGCCGCGGAAACACGAGGAGAATCTGCCTCGCTGGCTATTTATAGCATCTTATTGTAATTGCTGACAACCTCCCATCCAGCGCCCCGAGGAAGACAACATGACCTACAACAGCACAGACACAGACACACACACACACACCAGAGGACTTCCAGTAACATCAGCCTCGGATATGCAGACACAGTGAGGGAGGAAGGTGAAGAGTACACAGGAGGAAGTTTATATGCCATCGCACAAACACCCGTTAAATAAAAAAACACATAAGTGTGTCTGTGTGTGTGTGTGTGTGTGTGTGTGTGTGTGTATATATATATATATATACACAGAGGCTCCTTCCTCCGTCTCTTTTGGAAAGACGTTGTGTGACATTGTGAGACAATATGGCGTATTCAACGCCAGAGAAAGACAGAAAAATGAAACATGAATACATTAGTCTTTGCAATAAAAAAATAAAAAGAAACCTTGAACAGCATTTCAACAGCTCCGTTGTGTGTGTGTGTGTGTGTGTGTGTGTGTGTGTGAGACACAGACTCTTATCTTTGTGAAATATTCCTCCTCAGTGAGGTCAGACCTGAACCGGAGCCACTGAGAGCTGGTGGATTCAGGGCCTTTTTCTTCAAATACACTTCATCAAGCAGCTACTCGCAGACACCTGCTTTAAAAATGAAAACTGTAGGTGGGTCATAAACTATAAAATCCTCCCAACAGAAATGTAACAAGAACAAGAAGAAATGGAAAAGCTAATATATTCACGGACGTTCGAGAAGAATCCAGGCGCTCCTCGAGGGACCCAGTCCTCCCATCCATATCTGAGGATTCTTGTGACCTTTGACCTCTCCACTGTGCGTATTTCCACCCACCACCCGTATTCACGGGCTGTTTCGGAGACATCATCTCACTCATCCAGTGCATACCTACGCGAAATCTTTCCCGGAGGTTTGGAGAGAGCAGCGTACGTAAAACCGAAAGCAGACCGCTGCCAAGCAGCTGCAGGAGAGAAAAAAAAACAACAACAACAACATCTCTCCGAGCTCCACGTCAGAGAAATGAAAGCTTCTCTCTGCTCGTGGAAGATTTATGATTTCAACCGGCACCCCGTCCCATCAAAACAACCTGCCCACAGTCTGCTCCCTGCGACCACGGTGGCAATATTTTTCACACTCACAAAGCGCTGATAAGGCGGAGGAGAGCTCCGTTTTTTCCTCTGATAACCAGGATACGTTCGGGGGGGGGGGGGGGGCGCCTTGGAGGGGGGGGGATTTGGGGGGGGGGGGGGGGGGGGGGCGGCTTGCAGTGGTTCGGAATTTCAATGAAGGCTGCAGAGTCCCGGTTCACAGGAGTACACTGACGGTGTGTTCTGGATTCACGGTCCGACAGCGGTCAGAAAACAAGTGGATAACTAGATCTGCACTATGAGGTACCATGGCCTCTCAAATCAATGATTCCCCAATATATTTGAATCTTTTTTTAGCCTCTCGGCGGATCAAACAGCCTGCTCTCCTCTGTGGTCTAGATGATCCAGATTCATCAGAGCCTAGATCATCGAAACCACAGGGGATGGAGTGGCCTCAGACAGCTGCAGATGGGGAACATATCGGCAGCCCCGAGCAGGCCTCAGATCTGCAGCAGATGAAGCCTGCCACCGTTCCACCACATTCCTCTGATGCCAGCGGGGTCAAAACCAGGGTGTGGAGGAGAAATGTGATTCCACCGAAGGGATGTGAAGACTCGTGGGCCGCGTCATGAGAAACATCAATAAACTCTTCATAATGAGATTTACACTTCTTCTGAGTGCGGGGCCGTGACGCAAGAGCCGCGAGGCGAGGGCAAGAAATGACTTGCAAGGGAGTTTGCTTTGACAAATGGGAGAGTGCAGTTCTTTTTTGGAAATGAATGCCCGTCCGTTCTAATTGATACCTCGGTCCCGAGGGAACATTTTTAGGTTGTGTGATTAGGATTTTTTACACAACTAGACTAAGTCATGTGTGAGATAAATCCCCACACTGGAGCTCAGAGAGCAGATGTGGGCTGTTGGTGAGCAGCCGCATCACATCGCCGGGCACCTGTGGGAATACCTGCATACTGGCACCGGAGCATCGGCTAAACCGGAGCTATTCTGGGAAACCGTGTGTGTGTGTGTGTGTGTGTGTGTGTGTGTGTGTGGACAATCAGCCATTTGTCAGCACACACACTCTGGGGTTGTTGGAAGTGTCAACATCCGAGAGCGCCACTGTAAAACCCCGTGTGATAGCCTGGATGAAGCTGGTTTTATGCTGGATTTCAATGGTTTTGCTGCATTTTTTTTTTTTTTTTTTTTGAGGGAGAGTTGCGAGGAGGATGGAAAATCTTAACTTTAGCCCGCTCACAACACTTTCCTAAAGCTGCCGTCAAGACAAGGAATTCACACCCACTACTTAAGCAAAGTCTTTGTCAATGTAATTTGAATCTCTCGCCTCAGGTGGAGTTCCATGAACATGGATTTGACTCGGTTCCACACAGCCAGTACATGAATTTTACACTTTTGTGTAAAAGGGATCAGGAAAGAATCCCTTTGGATCACCCCTTAAATGTTGAGCCATAACATACTTTTTCAAAACTCACACCACTGCTGGACTAAGCTCCTTTTGTAATGTTTCAACCCTGAAACTGGACCTGGACATTTCCTGGAATCCTATGAGTCAATGTGGGCTGGGTGATAAATCTCCAACAAACCATGAGTCACCGTCCATGTAGTCAGTTACACCATATAGATATTAGACCTCTTTGACTTCCCTACATGGAGTCAAGTGTCCAGCCGTTTCCTGTGCACCACGGCTCAAGTGTAACAGTGATGGAGTTTCCTCCAGGTTCCACAGACTGGACCACTTCCTGTCCTCCCTGAGGACATGGACCAGGGGAACTACAGCAGGATAATAATAATAAAGCAAACTGTGATTCATCGGTGTGATCAGTGGGTTTGAATTCCGACTGTCAGCAGCACCAACAGCACCTGACCCTCCTCTTCCTCCTCCTCCTCCTCCTCCTCCTCATCACAACCATGTCTCTTCTCAAGTCTGGGTCTCATTTAAATCAACTAGACTAGACATGTCATTCAAATAATTAGTTGGAATACATCTGCTGACAGTGATCCACCCAGATGCAAACTGAGAATATTTCAGGCAGGATGAGAACATTCAAGTCTATTCATTCAAGGGGAATTTTAACTTTCGACATTTTCTTCTTCATAATCAAGGTATTTTGCTGCAATACAATGACCTTGTCCTAGTTTTTAAGTATTTAAATGAGCTATGGGTACACTGGAGCTCCACCGGGACCTGAAGCACACGCTGTGGTCTCCGGTACCTTTCCTCCACCTTTGTGGGCGTGCTGTAAAGGATGGGGTGCAGGCTGGTGTCCCAGCGAGAGCCAGCCTCAGCCCTTTGTTGATGACAGGTCACCGGCCCAGCCCGACAAAGAGCGGCTCTCTTACCTTCACGGATCCGCCGCTCCTCGCTCCCGTTATCCCCTGCGATCACACCGTGGACGTGGAATCAAAAATCCCAGCCGTTCACTCCCATCCTCCTCATCCACCCAGCAGAGGCTGAAGTTGATCCCGAACAGCTCATGTGAGGATGGCGGAGGAGTCACGCATTGTTCTCCCAGGAACCCGGCGGCTGCAGGACTCTCTCTCTCTCTCTCTCTCTCTCTCTCTCTCACTACTTGGAGATGAGAATAATAATACAACAGATAACTACAATCCTAAGATCCTGAAGTGTTTCCACCTCCACTTCCTCAACGCTAAACTCAACATCAACCCCCACACGACAACATGGCCGACCCAGGCTGGCTGCCTGCGGGACCCGAGCCACACAGCTGGAGATCCGTCCTGCACAGCTGATCTGAGAGCAGCCGGGGGAGGAGGAGGCGGATCCAGGAAATCAGGAGGAGGAGGAGGAGGAGCAGGAGGAGGAAGAGAAGGAGGAGGAGGAGGAAGACGGAGCCAACAGGAGCCACGGGTCTCTGGCGCCCTCTGCTGGTGGTGATCCGGACACTGCAGTTTGAATCATCTCACGGGGTAACACGTCACTGCAAAAAATAAATCAATCAAATCAGAATAATCATATTTTCCTGCAGGACTATAACAGCGTACTGTAAAAGCACAGCGGTGGATTCATTCAAGACTACAGATATTAGCATGTCAATGTGTTGTTTTCAATGTTTGATTGGTAAGTGTGTTCATTAATCTGCACTCTTTTGCATTCTTTTTGTAATAATCATGGATGATTGCATTTCTTCATTAAAATACTAACCACAACCGACCATCCACATAACGCAGTGAGGAGACTTTGATTTTCGATTTACATTTGAATCGTGTCGTTTTCAGTCAAACACTGTAATTCAATGGAATTATTTATTGAATACAAAACCTAGTTTTACTACCACCAATCAAGTTCCCATATATTAATAATTAGTTTTCGTGTAATCTTGTATGTCTTACTTAAAAACATATAGTATATAACATATAGTGCTTGTTGCACAAAATAAAAAACTACTTTTATTTTGTGCACTAAACATCCACAAGCAAAGAGGAATTCAAAACATACATGCACACAATTCAAAAATAAGATTTAAAGAAACATCAGTCAGTAATAAAGCACTTGAGTCATGAGCCGGTAACTTCAATAAAACACCTCATGTCAACACCACAAAGGGTTCAAAGTGCTAAAATTAGAGTGAGTCATTTGTTCTTCTCCTGTCCTGTTTGATGTGATTAAGCTCACACGAGTACACCGGATGGTCTACTGTGATTACTCAGGCTCCTCTTTCCAAGCAAGAGATATTAAACAGTGTGAATCTGAGGAAGCTGCTGTTTGTAGACTTTCTTTTACCATAACACATAATGACACAATACCGAAACCTATTATTCATAAAACTGATGAGTTACTGTCAGGAACCAGCTTTAAAACTTACCGTCCACATGGATTTTATCTTACATTTATCAGTTGGCAACCGGCCTCATTAAATATTTCAGATTGTATATCAACACAGACATTTATTAAAAAAGAGAGAGGGGCCAGAAAAAACATCAAGCATTTCCAATAGGAGATTAAGATGTGTCTATAAATGGTTTCAGAGGGAGTCGTGTTTATTAATAAATCCCTATGATCATAACAGGAAGGCACTTCGTGCTGAGACAAGCATTAGGTGATTTCTGGATAAATGTTCTTATTCGTTTTCTGTTCTCACTAATAAGATTTAGACAAAACTGATATCCTAACAACATCAGCGCAAATACTTTATAAATGTTATTAAGAGATTGCCAAAGCTGAATGACTAATCGTCATTTTGTGACAAACAACCCTTATTATATGATTATCTTATGTTAATCGTAATTATTTTCCACTTTCAAGTGCCCAGTGTGCATAAGGAAATCAATTACACACACAATTAAAATGTTTTATTTACAGTTAATGAACTAATTTGAAAATCAATATGCTCCTGTAACTTCATACTTTAGTGTCCAGGGACAAGACAGCATACAGTTTCCTAAGAGGTTTTCGTAATTAAACCCTGTTGTAATTATACAATTATAATTATATACATTTACATATCAATTGTGAGGCCAGATTATTATGTAATGCTATACTAGTTTACTTAAAATTAAACAATATTCTCAGATGGCGGTAAATGAGAAACATGGCTTCAGCATGCACTTTCTTCTCACAACCACTTGAGTGCAGTGCTCTCCTTGATCAAGGACTCATGCGCCACAAAGAGTCTTATCACACGTTTTCTTTTTCTCCGAATCAAGAGTCTTTTTTTTTTAACGCAAACCTGACGTCAGAGCCAGAAAAGGATCAACTGCTCAGAATTTTCCATTAAAAAAATATTCACCACAGTCCTTAATGTGTGGAAACAAGAACCCATTCTCTATTGAGGAATTATGTCCAGGCCATAAACGCAGACATGACAATCAATAAATCACAGTAGTAAACGAACAGTTATTAATAGTTTTAGGTTCAGAATAAGGTTGAGAGCCACACAATGGCAACAATGGCAATATATGTATTTTCATGATCAGTCTAACTCCATTTAACAGGGAAGCATTTGACTTTTTACCCATCTACATTTATCTGGCAGTAAATATAAAAGGACAATTTTGTGGCTATTTAACAAATAATACTTATTTTAATCTTGATTATTCACTTTAAATTGAGTAGTTTTATATAGTTGCG
Source organism: Colistium nudipinnis (assembly GCA_016785305.1). Taxonomy (NCBI): domain Eukaryota; kingdom Metazoa; phylum Chordata; class Actinopteri; order Pleuronectiformes; family Rhombosoleidae; genus Colistium; species Colistium nudipinnis. The sequence goes on from JAFBJU010001593.1 coordinate 142,950, forward strand.
TGTAAATGGGCCCGAATGTTTTTCCATCACTGGATGGAGATCATTTATTGATGGTTTGAACTGTATGTGTCATGCAGTACTTCACCTCGGAAACAAGGAAAAACCACGATCTTCAAGAGCCATCGCTCAGCCAGATGACTCAGGCTCCAACTCCATGTATGACTCCAGTCTCCGGGTCTCATCTTTGGGAAGGTGGGTGTGAAAAAGGAAAAACATGGGGAAAAAAAAGATAATCTAATAAATAAAGACGGATGACAACTTTTGTATTTCAGCACTGGAGAGCTCCACAAGACAATGATACACATAAAACTGTCAAATACTCTCCAGTAAAACACTCGAAGCTGTGTGTTATCAGATAAAAAAAACCCACTAATGGAGATGAGAAAATCCACCCTCTTCATAAACTAAACAAATAATCTTAAACCCACTGGATTGAACATGATTTGTGATGACATGGCAGAAAACTGTTCCTGTAGATGAAGAACTCCGCACAGGACAGTAGTGGTTTTTGCTAGAAGAAGAAATCTGATCATATAAGGAACACAAATCAAGGCATCTAAATCGTCATGAGTCTGGATCCATCTGTCAGGTGGTTGTGTAGCTGAGCCTGACCTTTGACCTTACAGTGGTGGACCGATGAACGGGGAAGCTTAAGTTGTCCCCGTGTAAAGTATTTGTTCGTGTGAGAGACAAAGGGAGGGGGGGGGGTGCGGTGGGTCCCACGCCTTCAGGCCATGTGATCTTTTTATGGCGTGACGTCAAATGTTACCAATTCACTGCGTAATTCATCAGAACTTTTGAATCAGTTATTTCTTTTTATATGTATTTGACTCTCTTTCATTGACGCGGAGAAAAAGGGTTCGCTCCGATGGGACGGTTGTGTGGTGGTGGTGGGGGAGAGGGGGGGGGGGGGCAAGGCAGCGGGGGGGGGGGGGGGGGGGGGGGGGGGGGCAATGACGCAGCCGCCCACCTCCCCCTCTCCATCCATCCATCCTCCCTCCCCCTCCTTACCTACGCGACTAGTGAAAAAGGCAAGGCTGTCCGATCCATGAATAAAAAACCAAGGTGGAGTTAAGTTCACAGGACGCAGGAAAGTTCTCCGCAGACACATGTTTGGAGCTCCGCGTTGAACCGGAGCAGCGGGCGCACGGAGGACTTCACACCCGGAGAGAGGAGAGCGAAGAGCCGCTTCACCGAGGTGCAACCGAGAGACAGACGCTCAGAACGCGTCTCGCATCCGGTAAGAGGAGACGCTTTCCATTGGTTTTACGCAGCGTAAAAGTGGGTACGTTTCAGTGGAAACTCAGCTGCGGCTGCTTTTCTGATTTATAAAAAGAAAATCACAGGTGTGATTTTAAAGTTGCCGTCTTATAGACCTCTGCACTCACGTGATGTGTATTTTCTCTTGCAGCAGGACAATGTCAAGTAAAGCGACTTTAGCCTTACTCATCTATGGAATCATAATGCACTACAGCGCCTACTGCTCACCTGTGGGGCTTAACTTCCCCAGTGTTCGGTATGTACCCAGTTACTTCTCATTAAAGTACTCAAGTGTTGGATATTTGACAGAGCCAGAGACGCATCTGATGTTTGGAGCTGTGATAATGCAATCACCTATTGGATTAGTGGATAACAGCAGATGATGCCGATCCATAGCGCTGCTCAGGGAACGTTCACTGGGGAGCGGCTCTAATGTGATTTGGCTACTTAGGCTGTGAAGTGAGGCTCAATATGTTCTGGAACCATTGAAAGGCTCATTCATGTCATTATATAATTAAAGGATTCTTTTCTTCTGTTGAAAATAGGCTTAAAGCTCAGATTTGTTTTGGGGGGGAAATTATATTTATGCAGAATTGAAGTGTGGCATTTCAATGGATTATTAGGGAGTTTAAGACTAAGAAACACATTCATTCTTAGAGTTTCCTGTTGGAAGACGCATTATGAAAGCGTGTCTGTTTAGGCTTTATTTTGATTGATTTCTTTTATTTTATCCAGACTTGACAGTGAGGTTTATGATGAGGATGGGAATTCCTTACCGTCCCTGGATTATGACAGAGACCAAATGGATGTGAGGAGCCCTTCGTCTGTGGCGGACGATGTCTACTCGTTGTATTTCCCACCAGAGAAAAGGTGAATATCTCCTCCTTTTCAGCCTAAAACCTCCAGCTGGAGGTCTCCACGTTCAACGTCTCATCGCTGTAGTCCTATTTCTGTCCGTGTGTGTTGTGCGTCGTGTGTGGGTCAGTGTCCAAATGTTGCCAGTAACTTCAAACATGAAGAAACAACAATTATTCTAAAGCAGTTTTTTCTTTTTAAACGGAGGGATAAAAAAAAAAAAAACACATTTAACTTAAATGACAAAGAGAGGAAAATAGGGGAAAAAAACCCACAAAACCTCCTGTGGAGTTTTATCTTCTCTTTATCTTTGCTCTCAAATTAGAATTATATGTTTTATTCTCTTTAGAATAAACAACTCTGCCAGATTTAACAAAAAAATTGAAAAAAAACAAAACAAACTAGAACACCTAAATAAAAAAAATAACAATAGACATAACATTTTTGCTGTGTGGTGATTTTTACTGTGTGGCTATATCTATCATCCCAGAACGGAAAGGCATGCAGACGGCATGTTTAATAAAGCCTACAGGAAAGCGCTGGGTCAGTTATCAGCAAGGAAATATCTGCATTCTCTGATGGCAAAGCGTGTAGGGTAAGAACATCTTCTTGGTTGTCACCTCCTCTTTTTCTTATTTGACGTCTCTTCCTGTCCTCTGTGCATTGTTCTTTCTCTTTTTACTTTGACCGACCCTTTCACGCGCCCACCATTCACGCTGTTATACGTTGATTGTGTGTGTCTGTGGTCCCATTATACCCCCGCGTGATTCTAAATCAGCCTTATGAAAAGCCATCAACCGAAAGAAGGGGGACGCGCAAAAGGGGGGAACTTGTGATTGATTGATTTGGGCGAAGTGCTGCTTTCCGTGCACAGGCTTACATTTATCGCGGTATGAATCATTTATATCTCGGAGTCCCAGCGGTTCCTGGTGACAAAAAGGAAGGAGCCACTCGACAGTAGTCTTATGAGCAGATTGGGAGTCATTTGGCTTGGGCTGGGCTGAAAGTTAAACAAAGGGGGGAATAAGACTTTGAACCGGAAGCCGTCGTTGTTGATGATCCACATTTTTGTCTCTGCCCACCACTCCAGGCTATAGTGGGCAATATCATCATGCCATCGCTTTCTCCCCCTATGGTGCTTAGTACGTGCAGCTCTACTCACCACAGGCTGCACATGCAGGGGTCACATGGTGAATGCACATCATGCATCAGTGTGATGGTGGTGAAGCCTCCCTCTCTCTCCCCTCTCTCTCTCTCTCTCTCTCTCTCTGTCTCTCTCTCTCTCACAGCGGGGGCAATGCGCAGGAGGACAGCTCGGAGCCGCTGTCCAAGCGACACTCGGACGGGATCTTCACAGACAGCTACAGCCGCTACCGGAAGCAAATGGCGGTCAAGAAGTACCTGGCAGCGGTCCTGGGGAAAAGGTATAGACAGAGAATTAGAAACAAAGGACGCCGGCTGGCATATTTGTAGCATTCCTCCTGCTCCACCTCCTCTCCTCTCCCCTCTCCATGACTTACACAAAAAAAAAGCCGACAAAAAACAAACTTAAGTGTGTGCAGCCCCAGATGAAGTCATTTTTGAGATCTGAACAATCAGTGGATCGCTTTTGTGTTCTTAAACATGTATTTATGTATGAAGTAAGCCATTAAAATGAATATTTTGATAATAATATTGTTTTTTATTTTGTACTTAAAGCACTTGAGGACACATATCTACTGTGTGTGGACTAATTCTGGTTTCGTTTTTAAAAACAAAAGCAAAATAGCCTCTATTTATGTATTCATTGATTTATTTTTTCTTAGAACTATAAATTGAGGGGAGACAGTTTTCCATAAACAGCCACCCCCCCCCCCCTCCCCTGTCTTTTAAACACCTAGTGAAGGGATAAGCTTGTGAGGAAAATAAATCGTTTAAAAGACAATCAATGTATTGAAACGCTGCTTTTTTGTAAAGTGACATTAAGAGTTTTAGTTGTCTTTATTCACAACAGCCTTGAAGACATAGGTTTTCACCAAATCCTACAAGACATAGACTTTGACGCCCTCCCGGACGGGGATGAGTTTGAGGCTTTTTTGGGAGACTGGCTGAAACAGTTCTCCCCCGGATTTCCGGTGAGTTCCAGGCTCCTCTCCCGAGGCCTCCTCCTTGCAGGGGGACGTCTCATGTCCCCCTCCTTTTTTTTCCTTTTCCTCTCACCCTTAACTCTTAACCTTGTGATCTTGCTCCAAACACTCAAACCCAACTCTTCTTCCACCTCATTTGTGCTCCTGTCCCTCTAGCCTCTCACAGATTTTGAGCTTTAATCCCACCTGTATAGCCTCCGCATACAGCCGACCAAACATATCATTGAAGATTTATCAAAAAAAAAAAACACATCCATCAGCGTCCTGTTAACAGATGCAAAGATGATGGGAAATAGTAATCTATTAGATCGAGTTTAGACCAAATTTAAGCGATGCTGGCTTTCAAAATGCCAGATTTTTTTATTTTTTATTCGTGATTAGTTGCTTGTCAAAAACAAACAAATTGAAAAAACTAAACAAAGGAAAAAACCCAAATCTGAGATGAGGACCAGAGTGCTCCTGAGGTTCTTCTCGTCATTTTTCTTCCGCAGTGTTTTACAGAGTGAGCGTTCACCTCTGACTCGTGTAAAGTGCCAATATTGTGTTTCTGGTCAACTGGTTTCTGCTGTGTGTTTGGAAACCTGTAAATCTGGCGAAGTTTTCCCTCCGTGTCTTCGACGCCCATGTAATAAGTATCACGGCATTCAAATCGTCATCATGCAAATTTATAAAAAAAAAAAAAAAAAAAACTTCAAAAAAATGAACAAATGATACTTGTTACGTGGTGACTCACCCATCGATTCTTTCTTTGTGGGGAGACACGCGAGGCAGTTTGGACTTTTGTGTTTGAACCTTCTGGGTCTACTGTGCTTCCCTCTTCTGTCATGTGAACCGATGTATAAAAAAAAACAAAAAAAAAAAAACTGTAGAATGCATGATTAAAGTCATTGCACTAGCCACTGTCTCTGTGCAGACGACTCCAACCAGATGGGTTTGCTTGCTTTCTGACTACTGCGAAACATTTATCTACAGCACATCTACCCGTCATCTCTGGATGTTGTTTTGTGTTCTGTTCTCCTCACTGACGTTTCTACCCAAGGTTTGCGCTTGGACCTTGAACCATTGTTCTGAATGTACTGCCCTGCAGGCAAGAATCTGGAGTCTTTCTGTGTGTGCTGTAGAGAGTGTCTCTATAGCCTCTGTTACCATCCGGAGATTTTGTAACCCCACTGTTAATTTGTATATGGGAGGGAAAGGCGGCAAATGAAGGTGGTCATTTTTGCCCCAAAACTGCCATAATGAACACAATTGACAGATACATACAGCTACAAGTTCGTACAAGCAAAACGCACACTCGGAGAGAGAAATCAATAGAGGCCAAAGGGTGAGCTGCATTACCAAGAAGACACTGATTTTAGGAAGATGAGGGAAGATTTACCAAAGTCCCGTGGTACGACTTAAGGCTCACTGGAAAAAAAAAAGAATAATCTAGTCATATGCACACTTCTGTCCAGTTCCTGAGGAAATCAGAGTGACACGTGAGGCAAAAGTAGATCTTCATTTTTTTTTTCAAAGAGCAGGGTAAAGTTCCTCGATTTGTGTTTTTTTTTGTTTTGTTTTTTTTGTGTATCAATCTTTCTTTAATTGTGCATTCTCCTCTAGGCTTTGTGACGCAGGAAGCAGTTTGCGGCTGTGGTGCCTTGCATCGACTTTAAAAATCGCCATGAATCACAGATGGCTATTTAGTGGCCCTACAATGCTGCACATCATCAGCTTACATTTCACCCTTTTGTTGTCGATGTTGTTTTTGTGTTGCTCAGACGTTTGCTAAGGCTCCTTAGGGACATCCGGCTCAGACCACAAGCGTTTTTCCTTGCAATGCTTTCTTGGCACTTTGTTTTTGGAGCACTAGATTAGATTTTTGTTTGTGTGAAATCAGAGGGAAGGACCGGTTTCCCCTCTCCATCAAACATTCTATGTATGATAATGAAAGCGCCAATAGCCTTACTAAAAACTAAATCATCTTCAAAGATATACATATATATATATATATATATTTACTGTGTAGAGTGTTAGGTTATTACTTCAAATGGCGATCTGCAAGGGTCAAGTCAATAAATGTTAAAAAAAAAAAAGATGTTGTAATATTTGTATGAATAAATATTTTGTAAACAACAAAAAATGTGTCCAATCTTTGAAGCCAATATCACCAGGTAAAGTCTTTACCAGGAAAATGAAAATGAGAGGAAGCGAAAAGCCACGTCACTGCGGATATAGCCTCCATCCAATGGATTTTTACAAATGAGAAACATCCAATAGAGCAACACACAATCAAAGCACCATGCTGCGAATCAGTTTCTAAGCACAAATACACTAAAAATAAATGATGACATTCATGCTGAATAAAAAAATAAAAAAATAAAAAATAGTAGTATTAACATCGTCTCTCCATCAGCGTGGGTGGTGCAACTCAGTAAACACAGAAACAAAGGCTAAGCTGCAGGGGGCCCGATCACTCGTGTCCTGACTCAGTGGGTTTGGCGGAGAAGCAGTGACACCAGTTGGCCGGGTGTCCACCTCCCCTCGGGACAGCATGAGCAAAGAGACGTGGGCGGGATCACCCGGCCTCGCTGCACTTTACACCTCCCCAGGACTACAGCACTCCACCACCAAAGCCCCCCCCCCCAGTTGGCCCGCTCTCGACACTGGCACACCTCACTTTGGGCCAGAAATAATGTGGAGGCACGGAGCTGAAGAGCCTGGTATCAACCCAACATGCACACAGGCATTTTCTTATGTACACCAGTACATGGAGTAATTACAGTACAGGAAGTATTACTGCCCATAAAAAAAACAAAACATAACCCAGTGTGATTGAATACTGCCATGAAGTACAGCACTTCAATGATCATCTCGTTCTTGGTTAATATAAAGGTAAAACATCATTTGGGGATTTAATAGTCCAATATTCTCTGTATTTTTGCAGCCTGCATATTTCTGCCAGAAAAAACGACCTACAGCGAAAAAAAGAATCGGAGTGGTATTTTTCATCAAAACAGATCTCGATCGATGTGGAGGTGCAGCTACCAGTTTACCAGTAAACCACGTGTCTTCTACCAGAGGCGCAGAGGTTTAGTGCACGTCTTAATATGAGTAGGACTTTAGCCTTTAAACCATAAAGTTGCACATCTATTGTGATAAACAGAGGAGCGGTTAAAGTCGGTGTTACCGATTTAACAGTGAAGGAAAAACATATAAAATATGAAGGGAGTTCCCCTGCAGGATTAACAAAAAAAAGAAAAAGAAAAAAGGGAAGTGGAATAATTCCATAATCACTGTAATATCATGACATGAAAGGAAAACCCTGGTGGTGGAGCGAGGCTTGATTGGGCTCCTGCCGAGACCCCGGGGACTCCCACACTGTGGCTGCGGCAGGTGGCGTTTGGAATGGCACCACCCACTCCTCAGCCTTGACTGATCCATTCCTACGCCACCTCCGCCATCCAAATCACAGGCGACCACTCTAAACAGCCCGCCCAACCTCGCACATGATCCGATCTCTGCCGCGCGTGTGCGAGGCCTGCAGTCTCTTTCCCGGCTTCAGAGGCATCACCTGCGTGTGATGGGCGGTGCGCGATGTCAGGCGGTGCAGCCACACAAAGCCCCCCGTGTCTCCGCCTGCGCCCCTGTGTGCGTAATAACCCCCCTCTCAGACACCGCGGCAGGGCTTTGATTCTGTGGCCTCAGCTCTCAGAGGAGCACGCGCCACACCCGCATGATCAATGGGAGTGATCCCGTTCCTCCGGCCCCGGGCCAGACCCTCTCCTCACCCCGCTAAGCCTGTCGGCCAGTGTTGCCATGGCGACCGCTCCCAGGAGGATGCGGCGGGGAGTGCCGAGGAGGGCCGCGGCCTTCCCGGGCACCGGAAAAAAAAAAAAAAAAACGATCACGCCGGATATAAATTTCACTCGGATGGCTTTAGTGTCAGCGGCGTTGTCTTTGCCTGGCTGCGAAGGGAAGATGCGGGCGGAGGCAGAAACACCGGCTCCAAGAAATGATACCAGGGCTGAGTAATGTGTGGTGATTCATAAAATCTCACAGACATAAAGTAAGACGGAGACGGGCGCACACACGGGCACACACAGTGTATAACTCATGCTGTCACAAATTAATCACGCCGCTCGACCCATTTGGAACAGCCAGAAAAAAAAAAGTGACCGAGTCGAAACTATTCATGATTCTGTATATTGAGGCTCAGAGGACCCGGGAAGTCCGGTTCGGTTTGCGAGTCAGCTTTTCTTGTGGTGCATTTTTTCCCCAAATTCAACTTTCCAGTAAACCACGGAAAATATCTCACCGCCGACATCATCCTACGAAACGTGGCGTCCCTGTTCCAAATTCTATTTTGGTGAGACGAATCGAAGCCGATTGCAAACTGCAGCCAAAAATACTTGCCGTCTGTCTCTCTCAAAGGTTCAAAAGAGGCCAGCACCCAGGACCCCCCCCCCCACCCCTCCCTGCTCCTCGGGGGCCTGATGACTGACAGCTTTCTAGAGGGGGAATCCACATGAAGCCCCTTCATCACCCCCCCCCCCCCCCCCCCCCCCGGGCCCCGCTCGACTGACGGCGGCACGGTGCAAAAGTTCAGCCATTACCCAAACCTTACTGCTGCATTTACAAGGGGGCAAACGTGTCCCTCTTCTGTAACGTCAGAGAAATGGTTTCACTCCAGCGGACCCTTTAAAAGGTGGGAGACATTTTTCTCCACGAGGGTTTGACAGGCTCTGATGTGCGCGGTTGGAGGTTTTGGAGCTGTCCGCAGCCGATGCAATCAATCCCCTCATTGATCTGACCCCTCCCTGAAGCGCAGCCCGGGGTGTGGGCTCTGATTTGCCAAAGGACAAGATTTATATACTGATGCTGGGAGGCAACAACTATTTGAACAATCTCAACCAATCATATGCAAGCAAATGTAAAAAGTCGGATTCATGTGACGGTGGACCAAAACCACAAGTCATACGCTCAAGCTACAGTATATTAAAACAGTGTTGAGGGTTGAAGTTATGAGAGTGTCTGAGTCATTATTATCCTCTACGCGTCTCCACAGAGTCACCGATGCCATTAATCACCGGCACAGTTTGTGCCACTCTCACACATCCATTCCAGACAATTACTGTCCGACGTTAAGATAAAAAGCCTCCTCAAGGTGAGATGATTTAAAAAGCAATAAAAAAAAAAAAAAAGACTGGTGAAGGAATTCAGAGCAACACAGGTCCAACTCGCACAGTTCAGTACACTCGGGGAGGGGGGGGGGGGGGGTTTTTTTCGGGGGGGGGGGTTCTTTTCGTTTGTGCTATCAGCAGTGAAACTTCGGCTGGGTTGTTGTGTCACGCATCTTTTGACACACAAAGCACACACGAAAGGCTGCGTACGGTCTGAGGCGGTTGTCAGCACTGGAAGCAAATGGTTTTTCTTGGAGCACCGACGCACAAAGAAAACTACACATGCACGATGCAAGTAAGTCCTTTGGATTGGAAGTTATTATTTGATGTTATTATTAGTAAATGCCAAGCAGCTGGCAGTCTGTGTGCAGCGCGTGCGTCTTCGTGTTGTGTTTCTCTCTCTGACTCGTCGTCTTTTCTCCCTCGGTGATGCTTTAAATGCACAAGGCACATAACGTCTTTTTCATTAACAGTCATATCGATATGAGAAGCCGCCTGCACGTCTGCGGTCACCACTCTTCCTTTCTCAAGCCTCTCTCTCTCTCTCTCTCTCTCTCAGGAAGTACATCATAGCCCAATTAGCATTCTCCCGGCTCAGACGTCACGGCAGCGTGGGGTCAAAGGTCAGAGGTAGGGGAGCATGTTCCTGGATGAGGACTGAACGCTGTACTCATTACTGGGCCGTCAGCTGACCTATGATATCATTTTCCTCACATCATTAGAGATATTCTAGGTCTCAAGGCTTAACTAGGCACACACACACACACACACACACGCGGGCCACATTGGCATTAATATGCATCCACTGACGTCACATGATCGATCTACCCATTAGCACACTGTACCACCGCATGAAATCATCACCGTGAGAGGACAGCGCAACGTTTGGAGGATGAAGAAGGTCACAGGCACAGATTTGGACTATATGCACACAATTAATTCACTTTTTCTGCGTATCACAGTTTGATCTCACCCACTGTGTTGGGAGGTCATAAGAAGAAAGAGAGAAAGATAGAAAGAAAAAAAAAAGCAAGGCTAGAAAGCGTCTTTCATGTCACAACGTCCATCATTCATCCGACACCATCGAGAGGGCAGTGATAAATCAACGCGGCCGCTCGTTCTGCATTGTGAAAAAGACGGAGGGAGAGTTCATTCGTCTCGTTTCTGCTGACGTGGATATTCCTGCGTTCTCCTGTTGCTGGAGGTAACGCTGCGAGCAGAGATAAATCAAACGCTACGATACGATAATTGACTTCACGCACACACACCTCTCACGGTACATTTCCTTTTGTTTCTTTGCAGCCAGGTGCAATGTTTTAGTTCTTGACGTAAACACCATATTTCATAGCAGTCGGTGTATTTAACGAGTAAAAAAATATAATACAGAACAAAAAGCTTCCAAAAAAAATAAAAAATCGAATCCCTGCCCCTGCTTTGTTTTCAACCCCTTTTACATGTCCACTTTGGGAATGGCACCTAAATAAACAGGCGATGAATTAGAAAAAGGTCAAAAAAAGACTTTTTTCGAATTTATTTTTTAAATCAGCTGAGCAAAAGCTGCTCGACCACCACGGTCAGCTTTGTCAATTTCCAGACATACATGATTAGACACAAATGACTCACCCCTGTTTGGATTTCACATGTCGTTAAAATGCTTTCTCATGGCAGTCAAACATTCAACGGGGCCTTTGTTTTTCCATTTCCTTCATGCAGATTATTAAGAGTACAGTCTGGAGACCCTGAAATACCAACCAGCACTGATTTTCATAGAAGCCATTTAATGAGTCAGCGGGTTAATGACCAAAAACAGAGACAGGTTTGTTTTTTTCTGGTGTTGGGACTAATTTGGAGCTTAAGCGCTAATCAGCAATTAACTAACCTTTGTCCGTTCAACATCCATAATTACGCCAGGGGCCACTGGCTGTGGATAACCTTTGGATGTCTCATAAATAAAATGCTTTGTAGTCAGCCACAATCTGAATGAGGATCCTATCATTCATCTTCTCCTCATTTGTTTCATATGTATCTTTAATATCTCCAGCGACTAAAATAGAGCCTCTATCTTTAGCTGTTTCACACTTCATCTTTGCAGACAGTGACTGCTCGTGAGGAAAAAAAAAAAGTCTCGTCTCCTCTGATTCCTCCCGAGGTAATGCTGCAAGGCGGAAGTGTTGATGAAGGGGGCAGACGAATGGAGGGGGGGAAAAAAAAGAAGGAGGGGAAGTCTTTGAGCGAGTGAAAAGCCTTGACATCGTCATTTTGTCGCAGATTGAAAGAAAAAAAAAAGAGACAAAATAAGACATCCCACAGACAGCGACAATTCAGCGCGCCAGCAGCTGCAGACTTCGAAGCTGCGCGAGAATGGGAGAAGTTGTATGCCTTTTTAGAAAATCTACAGTTTCCTTGAAGCTGTTACTTTTTCCCCAGCCCTGAACAATGCGCGGCGCTCGTTTATTCGTCCCCCGAACGCGGCTGAAAACTCGCTGCCGAGCCACAAACAAGCCTTTATGTCAGAACCGACGCCATTACTGTCTAACGGTGAGGCGCCGTGTTAAGCTCGGAGCTTATTAAAAAAGACCGAGCACGCCATATCTGCAGACAGCCCCGAATCATTCCGCAAAGCCCTCTTTCCTAATGTGGAGGGGCAGCACTCCTGGGGGTCATTCTGTGCACTTCCCGTCCGTCCTTATGTCCCGATGCTCCGTCTCAACCAGTCTAATTATGTAATATAGATAGATATATTTGTGCGACGCCCAGTTTGAGAGACCCACAAAAGAGTTGTTTTCCCATAGTAGAGGACCGAAAAAATCCCAGACGATCAAAAGACTGCAGAGAGGAAGCAGAGATGGCGGAAAATCACGGGACTGCCTAAAAGATGAAAATCACCCTCTTAGAAATATATAAGTAGCTTCCTCAGAAAAATGATATGTAAATATATACATGTATTCTGCCTTCATATAGCAAGATTTATGAAACACGGTTGACCGACAGCTGACGTCGCTCTGGCTACAAATAGAAATTCAGTCAGGAAGGGGAGTGCTTCCACAAACAACCCACACGAATACGCATACAGTTAAAACGCATTACCACACTGCGACCCTGAGGTAATATCCCATGATGCAAAAGTGGATATGTTAATATAATAGCGCTCGATATAGGATGGCTCTGCGCTTATGTGTGTGCAGCCGATCAAAGGGGATCCACCTGCGGGAGAGAAGACTCATTCTGAACCCGCAGAGTAAATTACAGCGCGTCAAGACGCGTCAGAAAAGAAATCATGGAAATAAATACCACTCAAAGCCTGCAAACAGAAAAACATCTCAGGGAGCTGGGTGTAATTCTGTCCGACACCTTTCTTCATGCAGCTTTTAATTGAGAGGATGCAGCACTGGGATAAGTGTGCTCTTGTTCGCTCCCGGCTTCGAGGGCGTGCTCATTATTGGTCAATTCAATGCAAGGGGTGTAGTGGTGTCAAATGAGATTTGTCTCACCATTACATGAAGTAATTGGTGGAGGCTCTCTCTGTAATTTACCCTCGGCCGGCGCTACAATAGCTTTATGGTGAATAATTGCTGCTGTCTGGCTCCGCGCTACTGTTATGGGCGACGTGAGTGCGGAGCCACCATGGAGAAGCCTGAAATCTCTCTCTCGCGTTCTTATCTGCGGGGATTGTCCTGTGGGGAGCTAAAATAGAGTTTTCGGTCGTGCCTGCAGAGTTTATGAGAAAAAGGATGAATGTCGGATGAGGTTACCAAAAAAGATGAGGTTCTTACTTTTTTTTAATGGTCTTAATGCATTCATACGACCAGCTCCCTGGCAGCACTATGGATAATGCCGATATTAATTAAATAAAGCTGCCCTTCACCCCCGAGGCCCCTGGACTAACGTCACTGATGAGCGGGGCTGATGTGGGTTTTGTCATCTATAGGAAAGTGGTAGAATATTATAGCCTGAAACCAGATAAAAAAATAATAAGAATAAAAAAATATATATATACATTCTGGGAGATTGCTCCTGTTACGGGAAATCTGATCTCAACCTAAAAATAAAAAGCAAGCTTATCTCTTAATGTTAAGGCACACCCGAAAAAGGGATTCATATTTTGTTTAATAATCTTTATCACATATATCACATAGACATATGGAAATTAAAAGGATATAAAAAAAAGTCCTTGTGTTCAGGTGTTTCATTTATTAACACCATTAAATTCTACATCTGAGACTTTAAAATAGATATTAATATTACAGGATATATTTGAATTTATAGGGGCCAACATTCCTTAAGGGCATGTCTTCTTTTAGGAGACTTGTATGGCTATATTGGATTTACAGTTTAACAGACTCGAGATATCACAAAGAACCAATGTTGTGTTGTTTTTGTGATAAATGTGTCCTCAATGTCAAACCCAACATCCCAAGACTGTGGCCTCATATCACAGATTTGTTGAATTTTATGGTGTATGTCTTGAAGCGCGACTTTTTATCTTCCAGAATTCTGTATCCTCAGTAGGAAAGTATTGATGGCCTTGGCTCAGATTGAAGTCCTTCACTGTCGGCTAGCGCTGCCCTGGTTATACATGCCTCACAAAGTTTTAGCCTGGGGGTAGGATTTGAATAAAAACGTCAAAAATGATTTAGCGATCATACTGTTGCTTGTCGTTATGACACGAGCCGCCTTCCTCTGTGTGAAAATAATTTGGCAGGCGAGCTTCACCTATGATTTGCCCTTGCTGCATCACAACAACAGGAAGCTTCATTCGGAGACGAGGAGGACATTCATAATTTATTTATATTTATATTTATATTGCAAAAAGCACATAAACTTGCCAGGAAAGGAGAGAGAATAATAATAGAAGGGAACTGCAGGAATCATATTCCTGACTTCTCCTCTCCTGCTACAGATGAACTTTGTAGAAGCAGAAGGTTAAAACTGCGAATGCCACAAACTGCTTACGGTCTCCGAGTTGTGATTGACAGGTTGGCCGGGCTCCTTAGTGCAGGAGTTCAAAAAAACCAAAAAGGATATATTTTTGCAATTCTAACCACGGGCAGCGGGAACACGCCTGAGACGTGGCATTCTGTTCCAGGAGAAAACACGGACAGTGAGTCCCGACTCATTAGTCAGCTGATCGTTGTTTAACGTCGAAAAACAGAAACTAAACTCTATGAATCTGCCGAGGTCACAGAATTTGCAAATAGTCGCTTTGCTAATTGTCTTAATGTGCCATGAAATTATGCAGCAGCTTTTTTTTTTTTTCGTGAGGGTAATGTTAATAGAAAGCCTCTTCTGATGTAGATAAGATATTTAATTACAGATACTGCTAATTGGGCGAAAAATAAATGTATTTATATTAAGCATCTCCTCAAACCCTGGACATAGGAACTAACAGGAAAAAGGCATTTTCTTGGCCTCTAATCTCTTTGATTTGGAAAAAAAAAAAATCTTTAAGATGATTAATTTACTAGCTTTGCGAGGTGGTGAGTCATTTGCAGCAAAGAGAAAAAAAAGTCACGTGACGCAATAAATAAGGCGAGAGACGTGTGTGTGTTTCATGTTAAAAATGCTCATTTGAAACCAGTGTCTGTTTGTCTATGGGACACGTTGACACTTATATGGGCAACATATCCGCTCACGCGCTCAGGATGTCGATGGCGGTCCCATGGCGACGACTTACTCGTGGATCAGGTGCTGGCGAAGGTACGGGGGAGAATCTACCCTGATGGAGATGGAGGGGGGGGACGGGGATGGGGGCGCCATGACAGCGAGGGGTGGGAGGGGGGTTTAATTTGCTCATGTCCATTCATTACCTTCATTAAAGTCTGAGAGGCAGACACATGCTCTCCGTCTGATTTATTCCGTCAATCAGGTCAATGATAGGACAGTCAATTACCTCTCCCTGGTCCAATCGGTTTGTAGCTCGCGGTTTCATTACACCGTGTGCAGTGTGAACATCCAAATATCCCGAGGAGACGAATGGCTCGGCTGCTCTGCGGGTGACGTTTCTACAAGACTTATCAGGGTTTCTCCTGAAGCGAATCACTGACCTGTCTTTAACCCGATGATGGATGGTGGCTGGTAAAAATCAACATTTCCCTGTGACGCTGGTTAAAAACCACCATGTCCTCAGTCCCCCAAAAAACAAACATTTATCATATCTGGGCCCGAGACATTATCTTTTACTACTTTGCCGAGTCAATGTTATCCGGTCTATATTGTAACGTAAATGTATTATATTCACTATATACCAAGAACTACCTGAACAACGTGTTTTTAATTGCTGGACTCTCAACCAATCAAACCATCAGTAAGGGTCAATTAACTCCAACATAAAAACCTCTGTTCAACAGATGGCCCACTGATTTACATGTTTGCGCGACACATCGCCGCCCCATCCGTTAATGTGAGTTCAGTGAGCTAGTGAAGTGCGACGCTCTCATAAAACTCACTCGTTGTAAATCCAGAAGACCCGACACAAAGGATGGAAACGAGTGAAAACGTCTCAAACTGAGGTTCGCTTGAAAGGATATTTAGCGACGCCGGCCTCGGGGCTAAGTAGAGGCTGCAGAGCGACTTCTGTCGTGATCACACACCGGCCGCGAGGAAGGACTTTTTTTTTTTTTTCCCAGGCCGGGCTGATGGAGCTCCGTGTGTTAGTGCCGCTGCTGTCTGGTGGCCACTGTCAGGCACGGAGCTTGATTGGAATCAAGGCTCTGCTGGTGGAGGAGCCGGCAGAGGCGGCCGCGGGAGGCTAATTGGCCTCTGGCATTTAGCACATTGTCGATGGGGGCGAACGGACACATTACCCCCTGTGCTTTGACTCCCAGGTTTGCATAAAAGAGCAGAAAACAGCGTGAGGGGAAGTGATACATCCCTATTAGTGCAATTAGATGACACATGTACAAGCGGCATACTTGATCTTATTAAGCAGCCCTTTGTTATCCGTCACAACTAGCTCCGACAATGGGTCGGTTTGGTTGAATGTCACCAGGCTCTGACCAGGGGGGGACAACATGGTTTTCAAATCTTTTACAATTCCATGTAACTTTAGAAAACAATACCAATACGATGTACACTAATCAAAGCAAATTTTAGGCCAAATCACAATTTAAAAACATTAGGAATTTAATTCATTTTCATGCTGGACTTCACTGGTCAAATCACTGTAGTCTAGCCTTGACCATCAGAGTACTGTCACTGCACAGAGTGAAAGCAACACAAATGTCACATTCCTTAACAATGCACGTTCCACGCATGGAAATTCAGAGCCGTTTGGTTTTGACCCGCTGCCATTTCCTGAGGCAGCGCACAACAGATTAACTCAACCTGCAGGGCAACAAGGATCTCACCGAGTCTCGTGTGCGTGCGTGTGCGCAAACTGTAGTTTCCACTTACCGTCATCGGTTTCATCGGATCCGCTCACTGGGACTGAGGTCCTTACGCGAATGGCAACTTCCATCGGCCTGCAAAGATCAGACTGAAATTTAAAATCATTTGGATGATTTTCTCATTGCAACACTGCTGTGCATTCATTCACGGTGGACGTTACAACCGACATACGCCAAACTTGATATTGTGTTGTTCTCACACTGTGCGGCACACGCGACACAGCAGGCGCACAACCATGGATCATCACTCTCAAGTCTTGATGTGATACATGTACTGTGAGGTGCATACTGTGTGTTATGTGTTACGCTTCCATGCTTCATGTATTTTCGTGTTTTGCCTTTCTACAATGAGCCTCTGTTGCCCATAGGGCTCATGCATTCATTCAGCCTTGTGCGCAGTGACGAACCGATGGATTCATGAATCCTAAAACCTGATTTTAACCTCCTCTCTCACGCTATTTCATCGGCTATTGCCTTATTTCATCACATAAATAGTCAATAAATCTGTTGAGGCGGTTTCTTTGGTAAAACTCCCTGGACTCATCTTTTCATCATCTACTCCGAGTCTCATCAAACAATCCGTCACCATGAGACTGGGTTTCCGGTTTAGACTGAGGTCACTCGAGGTTATCTTGGCTACAAACATCATAATTTCCATTTTAACATGACAATGTCAAAATAACAAAACAATTGCATGTTCATTCTTTTATGCAAAAACCTGTACTTCCGTTTGGTGTAGACATTGGTGTAGACACTTAACCTTTCTCTATGTAGCCAACAAAGTGTGTGTTAAATGAATCTGTGTTGGAACACACACACACACACACACACATAGTGCCTCATGACTTGATCTGGATGTGAGCTTTGAAGAAAAGTTCAAACGTCATTATCTTTAATGAGTGGATCCTATTTTTGGGGATGGCAGCCCCACAGCCTGAAGATAAATGCTGAAGATAAATAAATGCTCCCCCACAAAAAAAAACTGGCTTGCATCTCACAACAGTAAAACTTGCGCTAAAGAAAACGACACTCAGCCAGAGCCTCTTATAACAACTGAAAAAATAAATAGTTTCCATACTGTTAATTACAAAAAAAAGTTATTGAGATATAGAAATATATAGATATCTGATTTCCCCATCCCAAAATGTTACCATTGGAATAAGAGCAGTTCGAAATTGCCTCTTTCAAAGTAAACTTCCTTTACTTATAGGAAGATTTTATATATATACAGTATACAGGTGCATATCAATGACTTATTAGTGAATATTCACTAAAAGTTCATTTATTTCTGGAATTCAACTCAAAAAGTGAAAATGAATTTGGGGTTTTCATAATCATGCCATAATCATCACAACATAAAGAAATTAGAACTTTTCCTCAATATTCGAATTCATTGAGATGCACCTGTATATAATCTGATAGAAACACATCTAATCATCACAGATGCATCAAAAACAGTCCTCTCGCCACCATTAATGCTTTTCTTCCTCGAGTATTTTCTTTCATTAAGCCCACCTGCCACAGTTTCCAGCTCATTAGCCGCTCGCCACCTCGACCTGCCACTTAAACTTGCGTCGGGCGTAGCACAATGGCCTCATGGGAGAAAAGGTGACCGGTCCGGCCCGGGCGTTGTTGCTGGCTGATGAATACCAATTAGTGTGCGGGTCCATCCTCGGCACGTGCAACCTGAAATGAGATGGGGGGGGGGGCGACAATTAAAGACAAAACAGGCCATAATGTCCATTAATAATTCAAGCATTTCTTTTCTGAGATCAATTTTAATATTTGTGGTAAAGAACAATTCAGTTTAGCAGCAAACTCCACTTTGCATACATTTTTAATATCCATCATTACTATTCCTGCCGTCTTCTGAGGTATAGCTCGGCTCTTACTCGGAGATTCAACATTTTTACATCTCTCACAGAGGACATTAGTGTGGCAGCCTATTAGCAGCAAAGTACATGGCAATGGTTTCCATCAAGACTGCTGGGCTTGAAAAAGAAGAGAAGATGCAGCGCCAGTTCAATTAACGTGCATTTAAAGATTTGCATCATCGCACCAAAACCCACACAAACTCATCCGTCCAGTCAAGGCTCACCACTTTCCATTGATTGGACCGCCTAGGAATGCTGTGCATTGTGGGACTGCGCTTTCACTATTATTTGTCTCACCTGAATGAATGAATGCGATGCAGCAAATGAGCTATAGAAGAAACCCTGTACAAGAGTACAATGTGAATAGATGTGTGTGGGAGGTGTCGCCTGTGGCATTGATTTAAATTGCATAAAGAAAGTTTGTCTTCTACAAAGACAAATTGTGGGACTATTGAAAGTAAGATTTTTCCAGTCTGGAAAAACGTAAAAGTGGGTGGTGCATAGCTTACAGTTATTACAAATCTGGAGCCGGTTAAGGTTTATAAACGTAACTGGGGCTGGGTATGCAGCCGACTCTTTATTTGTCTTCGGTCAAAAATAAGCCATAAATGGGCCATAGCGATATTTTCTGCAGGAAGGGAAAAAATGATTTGACAGAAAAATCCACAGAATGGGGATGAACAGTTTTGACCTCTGTCAGTAATGTGAAGAAAAATGGGAAAATGAAAAATGAGGCCATAGCAAATAAAGCTAGGAGTAATATAAGTCATTCATGTGAGCAGGAGGGAGTGATCATAAACAAACGGGTGATTTTGGAGTCTTTCTATTAAATTGGAGCATAACTGAGCTCAGGTGTGTTGAGCGATGATTAAAAAGCAGCAGCTGAGTTTCCTGATCAGGGTCAGAGCGGCATTGAATTCCCAGAGTGAATACAGTTCTCTGGATTTGACTGGACTGGAATCTAAACAACACCGGGGGACCATCTACCTGACAGCTTAATATCTGCCTGATAATTCCCAAGGTCAGAACTAATAATAATAATAATAATAATAATAATAATAATAATAATAATAATAATAATAATAATAATAATAATAATAATAATAACCATAACAATAATAATAATAATAATAATAATAATAATAATAATAATAATAATAATAATAATAATAATAATAATAATAATAACAATAATAACAATAATAATAATAATACCTTTTCTTAATAACAATCCTCAGTCACAGCCACCCTCAGTATCTTTCTGTCAATATCACACAGCAGACTAACTGTATTTGAGGAAAGTCTCAACTTCTGGTTTCTATGGCTACTAATATTAATCCTCATAAAAAAATAAAACACTTATCGTGTTAAGTACCAACAGTTGATACCAAAAGCATGCACCACGCAAAGCGGAATGGAAATCTTAAATAAAGCCAGCTAAACATGCTTCAGTACCAAAATCAATGGAGGCTCAAGGTCGGCCTTTTGTCGGCTGTTGTTGTCAAAGAAAAATGTCAATGTGCGTATGACGTGGTGTTCAAAGACGAGGCTCCTGACGCATTTGGCCAGAGGATGGAACTTTATCATATCCTGCGTTCAGGAAGAGAAACCGTGAGATTCCCCACTCCATACCCAGAAGTGTTGATAAGTGGTCCTGTGCTTTTAAATGAAAAAAGTAGTCGAATGATTTGGTATATCCAAGTGTTAATGAAAAAGCTGCTCGTTAGTGTTTGCCACAATTTCACAGTGAACTGGACTGAGAGGAATGTCTCTTAACAAACACACAACCACCCTCAGATTGACTGAAATATCGACACGTTTCCATGGCGACTCAGAGCTTTCTGCAGAAATGAAAATGTTTCAGAGAACAGATACAAAGTGTCAAACGAAATCTCACAAGACTCAGACAAAGAAGTTGGAACTCTTCAAGGACTTTTTTTCCCTGTGTGTGTGTGTGTGTGTGTGAGCGCGCGAAGCCGGAGATAAAAAAACCCACATTTATTCACTTTGGTCAACACCATCAGCGCTGGGGTCATCCCCTCCATCACCTTTAAATGGCGGCTGTCAAAGTTGTGCACTCTAATCGCACGCTGTTAAAAATTCAAACCCTTATTTTAAAGTCACCTCATTTCCCAGTTTGCATTTAATGTGCCGTGGCACCGCCGCTGTCTTTCGGGGACGTTGTCCTCTCGAGGAAAAACAGCAGCGACAGCAAGTGTCCCAAAGCGTCATTAACACCGGAGGGACAAAGTCCCCCAGAGGCCCTAAAGTCAGAGAAGGGAGGAGGAGTGTTTAATACTGTAAAGACGACAAAGGTCGTCCCACCTTAAACACCCTGGTCATGGACGCACCCAGTAATGCAAACATAGAAATAAGTCAAATAAAAATACCTTCGAAAGGGCTCGTTGCTCTATGGCCGAGGAGAGCTTCCTCATGCTGGACACATATCGAGACACCTTTGAACTCAAACACAAACAGGATCTCGTTATCTTCACAGATCTTTGACGCACGCCTGTGCAGAAACTTCTCAGACGGGACCCGAGCCACTCTACGGTCCCCGCTGGCCTTGCCCACAGCAATTCAAATTATTCAAACGTCTCTGGGGCTTTGAAGGGGGGGGGGGAACGCCCCTCGTGCATTATACACCAGGCGAGCTCCCCATTGATTCCGCTGCTGCTGTTTTTAAATCTAAGCAGTTGCACGATTATTTCCCCCCCCCCCCCCCCCCCCCCCCCCCCCCCCCCCCCCC
>JAFBJU010001593.1:164371-181167 GCA_016785305.1 Colistium nudipinnis
GCCCCATTATTCCCCCCCCCCCCCCCACCTCACAGCGTCACTACCCGCAGCTTCAGCTGTCACACCCAATCTCCCGCGCTCCACCCTTCTTCAGCGGAGGTGAGCTCAGGGATAGAGGCCCAGCGCGTCCAGGAAAACTTTCCAAAGCCTGAAAGAGAGCAGCCGACACCACCCTTTCCTGTCCACCATGGCATCGGCACCGCGCCCTCGCGCCCATCCAGTCATGCTGGATAAAATCTCAAGAGCCTCACCGGCCGCCTACAGCCTGGCTAATTGGGTCCTTGAATATTTCATATCAGACATTAGTTATGGGATCAGATCGAGTCTCTACTGGCTCATAATGACCCCCGGTAAGGTTGAGGATGGGCACACACACACACACACACACACACACACACACACACACACACACACACACACACACACACACACACACACACACACACACACACACACACTAATGACTTTCACATGTCCATCAGTGGGTTGGTGTGGTGGTCACTGTCAAACATCAGCGGTTAGAAGAAGAGGAAGAGAAGTAAGTGAATCCTGTTTTGGGTAATCTATCATATTTAAGTTCCAATCAGTGCATTATTACACACACACACACACACACACACACACACACACACACACACACACAGACTAATGACTTTCACATGTCCATCAGTGGGTTGGTGTGGTGGTCACTGTCAAACATCAGCGGTTAGAAGAAGAGGAAGAGAAGTAAGTGAATCCTGTTTTGGGTAATCTATCATATTTAAGTTCCAATCAGTGCATTATTCAAGGATGATGATGATACAAGCCGTATTTCAGTTTTCATGACATTATTAACTATGATCACATGATGGACGCTGGAGCTGGATCACTCAGCCAACCTGCTCCTTCCAAACCACACCTGTATCACAGCTGGAGATAAATCCAAAATAAGGCCGAGAAGCTTTGGAGAGCTGAGATGAATTACACCGGCTGATCCGCTTACACGCACACGCACGCGCACGTGCCGACTGCTCACTGCGTCCAATATTAATATGGCAATATTGATGAGCGCACACAAGTACATGTATTTACTTTCCACCTCAGATAAGATGTCATCTCATCCAGGTAATCACATACGCAAACATATGCTCAGCTCATTAGTCTTCCAATGACTCTCACACAAGCCACACATGGGGTATATTGAGCATTTATCAAAACAGGAAATTTGAAGAGGTTCTCATGTTGACTTAATATTCTGTTGACCCCCGTCATATATATATGTATCTCATAATGAAAACAAGCATGATAAGTTCAAACTGCATCCATCACAGTGGCAAACAGACTCATCCTCGCGTCTTTTTCCTCTTTTTTTTTTTTTTTTTTTTTAAATCTTACACTTTCTGCACAACATCTAAAGCCCAAATGCGTCATTCACATCCAAATAAAGTTTACACATCCTCTGGTATAAAAATAAGAGTTTCCTGTCAGACGTGCCTCTGGCTTTTCAAAAGGAGATGAAAGCGCTGCCGTGGCAGAAATAGTCAATGTTTACCAAATATTTCATCGACTCCACGTGACCACGGAACAGTCACGTATGATCTCTCTCAGGAGGCGAAAAAAAACAAAAACCCTACGACCAAATTAGCAGTTCTCATTTCCATATTAAAGAAAGCCACGGCAGGTTCTGGGGCGGGTGTGAGAATGGTACGCAGCGTGACGTCGTGCTGTGATGACATGAGCCCGAAGCCCCATTGTCGCCACTTCAGCACCGGCACGTGACATCCTGTAAAATTGTGAATGAAACAGGTTTTATATTAAAATCAATGCGTCGGAGATCACACCCTGTCTCCTGATCCGCATAGAGTCAAATCTGTTTGCTCGCTTCTTAGGGTGATGCTTATAGATATGTTTTCTTTTTTTTTTTCCATTGTCAAATGAACACATCTGATTTACATCCGGGGTGGAAAATGAACTGTGATTGTTGACACAATAGTAACAGTGACTAGAATGATCACTTCACTTTCAAAAGTTTTGGATTTCTGGTCAGTACAGACTTTTATCTCCGTCACAGAAATTGGTCATCAACGGAGCACGGCTCCATTTAATGGCGTGTGGTCACTTAGTGAAAGCTTCATAAATACTTAATAAGTGGGGTTTTGTGACTTATTTATCGCGTGTCATGAAGCATTACCGCCACAGTATTGATTTCTAATGGTCTGGTGGGCTGAGCGATGCTCGGACGCTGTCAAAACAGTCATTGTTTTGTTTTTTTCCCCCAGCACTTCTCACAAAAAAGAAGGGGGAATTCAATAGCTATCGATTTCATATTAAAGAGCATAATAAGCTCCCAAAGTGTCACAGGGAGTGGGCACTAACTTACACAGTGTCATTACCTAAAAGGCACATTTATAGTTTTTTTTTTGACATGTTTAAAGTCTAATTCAGCTTTTAATCTTAGTGTTCTCATGCGGGAACTCATTTGAATGTTAATCACAGCTGCATTTGTTGCTTTTTAATGTTTTATGGTGATGGGGGCCTCGCAGCACGACCTGCAACTGAACTTTAAAATCTTGACTACCACTGGGCATCAGCATTAAAACAGTGAATACGATTCTTTTTTTTTTTTTTTTTTTTACAGTTTCGGACATTAGGCTGCTGATATTCATATCTGGACATGTAATTCATAAAATCGCTTCTATAACCTTCCACTTCCTGCTTGGTTGCAAGTGCCAAAGTCAATGATTTCTCTACACAGTAAATCCTCCATTGTTAACGTAGAAATATTGATTCAATGAAGTGTCACATACAGTCTTATATCGAGTCTAAATCAATGCCTACTCTGTGAATGGACAGAAAGGCAGTGACGCTCCCCACCTCCTCAACCACGTGCGAGATCTGACATGTTTGGCTTTAGACCAGTGACACCTTCGAGCCAAACACATCATAATCCTTTACAATATTGCCGTGTGTGTTTTGCAACATGCCACAGCGGGTGCGTGCACGTGAGCCGTCAGTGATGACTGACACATTGTGAATCTCCAGCACCTGCGGCTGTAACTCATTGTGCTGTTTTTTTGTCCTTTTATCTTTCCATTAAGTGTCGGATTCAAAGACACATTAATACTGTTGGGGGGGTTTAAACAAAAAATAAATAAATGAACCTAGGGTACTACTCTCAGCCTCATGAATAAAAACCTAGACAAAGCGGCCTAGTTACCCAACAATAGGGATGCATCTTAAGGCACTGTAGCCATGGGAGCATGTGGTGGGACAAGTTACATCTTGACTAATTTCTCTGACTCACACACATTTACACACACACAGCCACATATGTGGCTGTGTGTGTCCCTCTCAGCACCCTCTCCAGTATGATCTCTAAAGAGAGACCATATCAAATTCCATAATCCCACTGTTTGCATGTATGAGCATGTCCGTGGCCGAACACGAGAGAGAGAGAGCCGGCGCTCGCCGGATCTCAACGATTGTCCACGAGTCTCTCAAAGAAAAAGCAATTTGGTTTTTTGGTTTTTTATACTCTGGATGGAGATGAATTAAGTGTGTGGAGAAATAGGAAGTTTTGATTAGAAGGGATGGGATTATGATTATAGGAGCATAAAGATAGTTCAAACCAGTCCAATGAGAGATTTTCCCCTCCCCCGAGTTGGCGTCGGTTTCTTTATTCCAAAAGCAGTGTGCGATATACTGAAGGCTTCACTAACACAATTCAAGAAAAATTGTAAATAATGGACTTTGGCAAAATGGTATATTATATTTGAATATCTGTGTAAATGGATCAAAATGAACAAACGGATTCATTTTGTTCTGCCACGTTCGATTAACGTCCGACATCACACTCCTGCTTGCATTTGTTGGCTTTCTCTCCATGTGGTTGTGTGTAGGTGGGAAACGCAAATGTCACCAGTGATATTGTGTGGCTCAGAAAGCACTGAAGACACACACAAACAGGCTCATAACCATACATATGCTGTGACACAGCTCCAACTGAACTGCGATAAAAGATTTTTGATTTTGATTTTTTTACAAATGTTGTGTTGTAATACTCACCATTCATCCCAGCACTGACATTCGCGACACGGTGTTCTTTCTCACGTTGTGCGTCTGATGAAAAAATAAATAAAAATGCTTCTTCACCTTCAATGTCTCATTAGACACAGGGGCTCACCTGGGGGAAGGAGAGGAGACGGGATTAATAAGGCTTTGAGCCTGGTGTTGACCACAAGCTTAAGGTTCAGAACACCTGAAATGAGAAAGCAAACCCCCTCCGCCTGGTGGACTGCAACCCCACAGAGCAAAGACACGTCACTCGACCAAAGGCCATTTTACACAATTATTTCCCTTTATTTTCAGATTCATCCTCATACATCATCATGAGAAAGAACATCTCTCAGAATTGTCTGCATGTTGTCTGAAAAGGTCTACTTGAAACAAGACAGATTATACGACATGTCATCGGAGGCAGTCTGAGGGAAAAAGTCAGCCTTCACGGACAGGTGCATTCATTGTGTTGCCCTCAATATGAGCACAACATTGGAGGAAGTTTTAAAAAGTATATATATATATATATATATAAAAAAAGAGAGAGATGGATGAAGAAGCTAAAGCTTTGCACACTTTCTCACCTCCACACATCAAACATCAGTTCATCGCTGCACAACGTGCGTGTGAAAGCAGCCTTATTACGTTTGAAATGAAAATACTCTTTCTTGGCGCGCCTGGGGTTTTTTGACAACAATTTTCAGCAGTTTGTGTGAAGGAGGACCCAAAATAAAATGAAAATGCGTCAATCAAACAGTCCTTTGAAATCCACATTAAACTTACAGGGTGAGGGGGAGGTCAAGCAGGCAAAAAAAACAAAAAAACAAAACAAAAAAACACTGGACACAGGGACATCCCAGACATTCCCAGAGAGACTCACATCAGACAAAGGGCAACACACAAACTGCGCACACTGGGGAGGCAACCAGACACAGGTGTGACTTAAAACCACACAGGTGAGACTAATGAGGGGCGGCACGGACGATCAAACAGCAGGGAAACTAAACACGGGCACAAGAAAAACAACAAAATAAAACAGGAAGTTCATGAGCATTTGTGTGAGGAGGTGTGTGTGTGTGTGTGGGGGGGGGTCTTTGTTTGTCTGACTGTCCTGAAAGTGAACAAAATTCCTCAACATCAACACATCTGTCACAAGGTCGTTTTTGCTTCCGTGATGCACAGTTGAGAGCAAATTTACCGGGGCTGGCTTTGTGTCACTTCACCTTGGCGTGAGGACGTGTTGATTAATTGTTGCTAAGCAACACTGTCCTAGCCATCTGGTGGATAACCCCTTTGTCTTGGAGCCCGGACTACCAAAAATGTATATATCAGACACTTTTAGTAACTGTGACAGTATTTGTGTCACGGGTCAAATGTGGGTTTGCAGAGGCAAAATAAGCATGACATATTTCTACAGTGATGTCATTGCCCTCTCGTGCAACGGCCCTCGCGCACACACACTGCCGATCCCTTCTCTTGTGCACAATTATTTTTCATGCCAACCCTTCCTCACAGCCAGTGGATCGCCCTCTTCTCTCTCTCTCTCTCTCTCTCTCTCTCTCTCTCTCTCTCTCTCTCCAGCCTGGCTCTGGGGCTCACACAACAGTGCTCTGTTGCTACTTGATCTCTTTCCCTCCCAGGAGATACGGAGCAGATAGAACCGTGTCCACGCCTGCACGTCGGCAGCATCTGTGGCCTCTCGGCTCCGTTATCCGTTGATGGATAAACAAACCGTGGCCAGATTAGTCTTGGCTGCAAAGGCAAATCTAGCAAATCCCTCCAGACTTGTTCCTATCCGTCAACAGTGAATCATAATGAGGCGCATTCGTTCGTTCGCTCACCTTTGGGCGCCTACTTTGCCACAGCGTAACCCCAGTTTTTATGCAGGGAGACATTTTTTTCCCCAAGTTTTCGAAAGCAGAATTAAAAGCGCAACACTACTTACGGTTACCATATTAAACAGGAAGTGTTTACAGTAGGTGTCCGTTGGAGAGGACATTTGCTGTCAACCAGGACAAGTAATCACCGACATCCCGTCCCCCCCCCACACACAGACACACACACATTACTGAGGTGTTGAGAGACCAAGCATATATATACTTTCCCTGGATCCTCCAGAGACCGAAGGGGCCTTCACTGTTCTGGCAGTTTTGTCCTGTTAATAAACAGTTGCTATGTTTTGATGTGTTTCTGTTTTCTGCAACTAACGAGTGCAATTAAAATGTATCCAGTGATTCAATACTTTTGTCCCTGTGGACCTTGAAAGCATTTTGGCCAAAAACACTAATTAGTGTCAGATTTCCATTGTTGATTAATTTACTCCCTTCTTGTCCAACACACACACACAGAAACAGGCACACACACACGCACACGCACGCGCACGCACACACAGGTTCTGGTCTCTCTAATGAGGGCTGTCTAAGTCTGCAGGAGGAGCGAATAGAGAAAGTACAGGTGGCAGCACTCTAATTATGTCCCCAGTGGATGACTACATTACCCAGGTACCCCCAGTCCTCTGACAGGTGGGTGGCTGATTTGGAGATGGACCATCTCCGGGATAAATGACAATCCTGACGAGTCATTCCCTAAATGAATCCAGGAGGGAAGGAGAGAAAATAACTGTCTCTCTACTGTTAATTACTGAAAAAGTTTCATCTTCATCATCATCAGTACCTAAAGATGGAT
Organism: Colistium nudipinnis; assembly: GCA_016785305.1. Classification (NCBI taxonomy): domain Eukaryota; kingdom Metazoa; phylum Chordata; class Actinopteri; order Pleuronectiformes; family Rhombosoleidae; genus Colistium; species Colistium nudipinnis. The sequence continues at coordinate 171,092 of JAFBJU010001593.1, forward strand.
GACATATTCCCTGGCCTCCTCTGGTTGTGCGAGTACGCGGTTGTCATTTGGAAGCGGTCAGGGGAGCAGACTGGAGCCTCCTTGGCAGTGATGGGTGCGGAGGCAGTCGGCCCCATCTGTTTCCTGTCCGCGGGGGGACGTCGGGTGGGCCGGGCAGCCTCCACCTTCCCCTTTTTCCTCCTTAACACCCACAGAGAGGATAATGAGAACGGGGAGAGGGTGCACCACACATCACCGGGCAACATGCGTGTCTGACATCCCGCCTCGTCCCCTGTCACACGGAGAACGGGGGCCGCAGCTGGTCGCGTCCGTTCTGAGCCGCGTGGAGCCATTCCTCGAATGCAGGTGTGCCACCTGACATATGTCTCAATGACTGTGATGCCGATGCACAGGATAATATGCAAAAAAAATGAGCCTGCGACATTTGACTATCATAAATGACGATTCCCATAAAGTTGCAAAGTTTATGTCGCAGCTCTTTTACAGTGCTGTCCGCATTTGGGGTTGAATCCCTCTTTCACAATCAAATATTCAGTGGCAAAATATGCAGGCAGGCCAAAACACAGCTTGATTTTCCCTTCTCTTTTTTCTTCTTCTAATTAAAACATTTAATTAAAAGAGGCAAACTGGCAGAGGGTTTGGTTTTGTTATTTTTACCCACGTCCTCGGAGCCAGTGAACGAGAGCAAGATGTCAGACTCACTTCCGTGCCGAGAGTCAATCGCCGCTCCTCTGGGAGCAGCTTGGACGAGCCTCTCGCCGCCCCAATCCAGACTGTGATTTGTGGGTTTTTTTCACCCCTCCCCGATGACGTCTTTCATTACACCCCTGCACCTCTCTGCCTGCAGACGAAAAATGACAACGGTAATTCTTCATTCATAATTAGGCATGAGCATGAGGGCAATTTATTTTCAGCCGGTGAAAACAAACCACGTTCGCGTCGTCTGCCGTGGCGGCGGTGTACAGTGAGGAGGCCAGAGACCCCTCAGCGTGACCAGATGTTCCTGTGACCCGCCTCGTATTTGCAGTGTAACAGATGAGCTCTGGCATCACACAGTCTCTGCGGGCCCGAGGCTGCCCAGACACACCCACGGATGGAGCAGAGGTAAGCTCCTGCTCTGGCCGTCTGAAAATGAAATTTCTCTCCCAACACAATACGCTGAGATGTGTGAATGAAATCGCTTTTTCTCCCATTGTGTGGCCTATGAATACTCAATAACGCCTTATTCTCATTCATTGAACACTCTGCAAGATTAGTTTTGCATACACAAACATCAAATTTAGCTTTTGTTTGGGTTGATGGCTTTTTCTCCTAAAACCACGTGAAACGGAAGGAAAAGGCGAGAGGGCAGACCGACATAAGAGTGCGTGGCGGGTCAACGTGGTCCTTCTGGGACAGAGGTCAGACTGTTATTAGGACATCGATTCAGACGGAAAATGGACCGAGGGGCGGCCTGGCACCGAGTTCCTTCACAGGATATTATTTCACTGAAATGCGGGTTCTTTGCAGGATTTCAGCTTCCATTTGCACACATTCAGACGTCAAAGAAATGATCAGGAGATTTCTCGCAGACGGCCAAAGATGACAGACTTGTCCATATCCAGCACATGATATATTGGCACCATCGCCAGAAATGACAGTTTTTTTCAAAATCAAAACCTATTTTGCTGAAACGGACACTAGGAGGAGAAAGGTGGATATACCTGTGTAGTAGTCCTCGTCCTGGTTTTCTCCATCCAGTCCCCTGACCTTGCCGCCCACGCACGCCTGCAAAAGTAAGGGTGTTTGGTGTCAGGATGATTTCTTATTTGCCTGGATTGCAGCTGGCTCTGCTCTTACCGTGAGTCGTCGCTCACAATGCATCCTGGGATAATTTGGACTGAGAAGGAACCACCAGTTGCATCCTTTGTTGGCCCGTAAGGGAAGGGCACATTGGCGCGCCGCATTTGAAGGAGCCCATGAAGTGGCACAGCAGAGTGCAGTCTAAATCTCCACAATGCATTGGCCTATAGAGTTTAAGGAACATTTAAAAGGATTAGAATGTATTATCCCCATTTCTGTGGACAGTCCATTGAAAGTTTCCACCAATTATGCTCTTTTGGCTTTGTATTGGCTCAAAGCTCAGAGCTGCGTGGTGTATTGCTGTTTTTTTAAATGGGTTTCTCATCGTTGTGTTAAATCTGTCCTGCACAGTGTTTAATAAGACACTTAAAAGCCTCCTGCTCGCATTATAATCAGGCTTCATGAATCTGGCCAGTAAAACGAAGAGCACATGCTGCAGAGTGTGTGGGGTTATGTAAATTGCAGCATTAAAAGCTCTCTTTTCTGTTTTACTTGAGAAGCTCATGAATTATGCAACCAGGTGAGTGTGAAAGAGGTGCAAATTTGTTTCCCTCTCCCCCCCCCCCCCGAGTGTGAGAGATGCTCGGGGCTAATTCATTTACACTCGTTCATTTTCACAACCAAATCCTTCTGGTCGTCACACACTCGCAAACACACACACCTGCATCTGACTACATGCATTTTCACACAAACGCACATTACGTTAATAAGTCTAACCCTTACCCTAACTTTAACCTAAACTTTGACCTTGCCCTCTGTCCCCATTTTAAAGAAAAGGCCACCACAATGTGTAAAGAAAAATAATAAAAAAAAAATGTCCCCACAACATGAGTAATAGGAAGAGGACACACAAACGGGGGACTGGAACAAGCCCAGAGGTCAGAGGGGAGGTGGAGACATGGATGTAGCTTTGAGTCACCCTCCACCTCCTGCTGCTCCTTGGTACCTGATGGGGACGCCTGACTGTTTGACGTGTGTGACAGCGGTACACAGAACACCACACCCCGCGGTTCCGATCTGGTCTAATCACGGACCCACCGCCGCGCTCCCCCGCCGACCCGCATCCTGTCACCTGCGGGGGAAAAGGTCAATCCAGGTAACATCACAGCTCGCGAGGCAGGTAACTGGCCACTGTGCGTCCCGAAACCAACATGGCTGCAGAGACACCCCACCCACTTTTCCACTTCGAGTCGTTTTTTTTGCCCAGATCCACGCCTTCACGCCGAGTGGGACGCCTTGGGCTCCGTGCCAATAGTTAACCACGATGAGTAGAGGAGTGTCCTCACACACAGTTCCCCTAATGGATTTGGGAAACTCATCTGCGGTTCGGCACATTTCCGGTCCGAAAAAAAAAAGGATTTTAGGGTTAGAGCTTTTGCAGGGTGAGTAAGAGGAGCATTACAAGCAAATATAAATATGAAATGATACTCTTTTTGAGGGGGAAAAAAACCCCAAAATGAGACAGAAGTTAATATTTGTTCAAGGCAGGGAAATGGTGGTGTATTAAGAAGTGAATAAAAACAACAAACATCTACTTAAAAAATTCAAATGCCATGTGAAAATTGTGAAGCGTACTCCAGAGAGGCAACACATACCTGCTCGGGACACAGTCGAACACAGCAGCTTCGCATTCTTCTTCTTGAGCTGACATAAGCTGCCAAGAGACGCGATGAGCCCCGGGACCATGGGTTGTCGTGGCTGTCGCTGTCTGAACAGATGGTCAGACGGCGAGGCCCTTTCAAAACGCAGAACCCCTCTCAACCCCTCATGCACACTGGAGGTAAACAGGTGAGGGCCGGGCCAAACGTTCCACTGTACACACTCCCTACACACCACAGTCGGATTCCAGGACTGCACCTCACCGGCATTCAGTCTCATCATCCAGCTTCCTCTCCACACCTGGATCACACAAGACATCAATCATCCAATAAAGCGATCAAGTGCATTACTCTCAGCATTTGAATTCAAATGAACATATGGTAGCTGCAGACAGGTGCGATCTCCAATATTTCTTTTTTATTATAACTTCATGCCTTATACTCAGAACATTTTAAATTCACTTTTTTTTTTTTTTTTTACATAACAGTTGTCTTTGTCGAACAGAAAACCATCGAGCACAAAAGAAATGCCTGTGTTGAAAAAAATCAACGCACACTTTGTCCTCTTTAAAGAGTTAAATCATTTGCTAGTCTACTCCATTGTGCTCAAGTGTCGTCGTAAATGCCGCCGTCATTCCAGCTAATCCCACCATTGTTGCTCTGATCAAGGTAGGCCTGGCGTTTTTAAATGCATGAAATAGATTGCATTTTTCCCCGTCGTTGTGACCTCTTTTATGACAAAAGACATCTGCGTTCAGCACAGTGAAGTGTACAGAACACTAAGTAAATGTTTGCTTGCTCCTCTGCCTTGGAGTCGAACAAAGAAAAACTCCAGATATGAGGGTGCTCCGGAAGACAATGTGTCCAAAAGCACAGCGTAAAAAGGAAAAACTCTTTCGACGTTTATTCGATTTTTAATAAAACACCTCCGGTTGCTCATCCTTGCGCCAGCTCACACTGCTAACCCGATATGAGAGGCAATATCCAACGCATCTACACGGTGCACATATTGGGAAACCCTCATTTATGAAGAAAAACAAACAAAGCAATAATACTTTATGAAACCGTAATTCTACAGCTTTCTCTATGCCGAAGGAATTAAAAAGGTGACAAAGCACTTTTTGAATGCTCTGTGAACAATCGTATTATAACTCCTGAGGTCTCGAGGAGGAGTGCGAAGGCATCTGGCCAGAGCCCGAGGTGGTGAAATGTTTTTTCAGCTGAAGAGATGAGTCGAGCAAGATGGAGGCTATTGATACGGGCGTCCCACAGGGAATAGAACAGGGGGTTTAATTCACAGAGCCTTATAGAGCTGGAGAAAATTGGACACCCAGAATAGACTTTGGATTTACCTGCACTCACAGGGGCAAGCGTGCACGGAGATATAGGGCTATCGTTTGCATTGAACCTGGTTTGTGTACAAAAAAAAGCCAAGGCCTCTGAAAAGAAACGGTCAATAATGAGAATTGAAAGTGTGCTTTTGTCCTTAAAATATATAAAAAAAAACAAAAAAAAAACGGATTTAAACCACGAGGGGCCGGTTGTTGGATGAAGTTCAGCCCAACCCAAACTGAAAGCAAAGCTGTTTAATAAAGTCGTACAGTGCGCTTTATTGCCATCAGCTTATCGACGCCTGCCTGATGATCTCCACCGAGGTTCTGTTTAATGATCTCCTCTCGCCATAAGCTGTCTGTCAAAATTCAATTAATTTGTCAGAGGTTATTGGCCCGTCAGTGCACTGCATTTTAATAACGCTGAAGGGGCTTTGATAAGACCTCGCTTTTAATTGACAGGGAGAGAGCGTTAAAGCCGGTTTTATTTATTTCCTCTTTTTTATTATTATGTCTCATACAGTGGACGACTCCGGAGTGCAGCTTGAGGACGCGTCGCCTCGAGCCCTCTCCAAACTGTACTGTAGAGCTTTTTCAGCAAGCACTTTAATCAGAACTGCGCTTCGGGGTTTAGGAAAGAGGAGAGGCATTGGGCTTGCATTGGGCTTGCCTGGTATGTGCCGTATATATCTGTCACGGCGCTATCCTGAGCTGACACGTCTCTGTTCCATCAAAGTGGCCCATCTGGCCCTCCTGGAGCTGTAGTCAAATGTCACCCGGAGCCCCCCACAGAGTGATGCCAGCCCTGTGCTGGGATACAGCAGCAGCATCCCAGTGTCACCCCTGTGCCGCTGCCCACTGTGATGCCCATGGGTTGCTTCCTCTTTGTCCCCTTTAAGAAGTGTAAAATAAACTTTAAATATATTTTTCAAAAGTGATTCGTAGTAGTGACATAAAAGGGCCTTTTTTTTCCCCTCTTGTGATCATCTGTGAATTAGAATATTTTTTTAGGTTTAATATAATCAGAAATGGCACAAAAGATTCATATTAATTGTTTGCACCCATAACATCTTCAGTAAAGAGTTGGTAAGGAAGTGAGGAAGTACAGAGGTGAAAGAAGAAGTAGAAGAGTTATTGTTTTCATTGCTGGTGACAGCTCTTGGCAAGTCTGATGTTGACCCCACTACTTTTCTTTCTGACTGGTAAGTAAACAGCTGTTAATGCCAACATTGGCTGTGCGGTAATTGCAAAATCAGATATATAGCACCTTTAAACTGTGGGTTGTTATAATATACAGCGGATAGCCGGAAGGTTGCAAAATGACAAAAACATTAAAAGTTCTGTCTGGGAAATCAATCTTCGGTGCGACTGCACACAACTCATAAACCTTATTTATGGTTAAAGGATGTGAAAGGCCTCACAGCCTCAGAGTTAGGAACGTTTGCTATAATAACAAATCAGCCTCAATGTAACATCCACAAAACAAGGGTCCACCGTCACTGTGGAGCTTATATTTAAAAAACACACGCAGGCGTACTCTCCTGAATCCTCTGTGACTTAAAAAGACAACTATCATTTCCCCACACTCTAAATTCCCTGAAACTGTATTCAAATGACTCCATTAACTCAGCGTCGGTGTTTACCGTCAGTGTTTGTTTTCCAAAACTTTTCCAAACTTTCTCCGAGAAAAACCAAAGAAAGAAGAATAATCTGCATTTAACTGGGTAAAATGTCAGCGGTTAATTAGACTTGCAGGATGGCGTTACCGTTTTACAGGTACCCTCTGTATCTAAGGGATACCCCTCCAAACATCATAAACAGCTTTCAATAAATAAGCACTTAGCAGCCCGAGCGCACAAACACCGCCCACGCACATTTCCCAGGGGCGCAGCCGTTTCTCAGAAGCCTTCCTCTCCTTTTTTTCTCCTGTCATACCATCATCGCTCGCGGCAGCGGTGGGCTCGGTGTCACATTAATCTGCAGCCAATTTCTGCACAGCTCTGAGCAAACGGTCAACGTGAAGGGGGCCTCCGCGCATACACATGATGGATCCTGAGCTAGGTGTTCTCCGCCTGAGGATAAAAATACACACCGGGCCCTTTTGTTCCCCTCTGTGTGTCATTCACCTCTGCACTTTGTGTGTGTGTGTGTTTTTTTTAACGCCCATAGAGAGCTGATGGAGTGGCTCTCAGACCGGCCCTGACAGGTTAAGGAGGGCACGAGACGCGGCTCTCTGCAGGTCTTGCTCCGCTGCTAACTCACATTACCACATACATCTGTCGTGAGGACTTTTCCCTGAAAGGACGAAAGTGTCATAATGTCACAGCTATGATTTTGTAGGCAGAAGACCACAGAGGAGAGTTTGGGTTTGGGCTTGTCCTAATTGACTGTGGCATGTTTTCTTATATGCAATTCACAATAATTCCAAATATTATTAAGAAAAAACCCCACAAAGGGCTGCAGTGCTTCCTCTGGGCAAATCATCTAATGATTTAATGCTTTGGGACCTTGTCTTGTTTAAACGTACATTGGATAAAAGCTAAAAAATAAAAAATAAAAATAATTAAATGAAATATTTTTTCAATGAGTACTTCTACCATAAGCATGATGTACTACTATAATGATAACTGAGAAAAAATGCATTTCCCTCTACTTCACTTAATGACCCCAAATGCAATACTTTAAAATTAAAATGACGGTATTAGTTAATGAACCTAATTTCCACATTTCCCAAATAGATTCCAGAATAGAAAAACACTATGTCAGTGAAAACTCTATACAGAACAAATCTATAAAAGTCAATAATATGTATGTACAATAGATTTGGATCATTCGTCATTCGTCATAAGGTCATTAACGCAGTCCAAACCGCAGCCAAGGTGGTAATAATAAAAGCTCTACGGGTCAACGGAAACCAGCACAGAGTCACAGACGGGTGGAGGAATTAGTTCAGCATTAATGCAGGGACACTACACCCAGATCCGTGACCGGTCTGAGGGGAGACGAAGAGCCCCGTTCCATCAGCTCGCATAATCCGGGGAAGATTGGCTTTACCAGACTTGACTTTCTGCGGGATAAAAAGAAAAAAGAGGGAGGTGTGTGAGTGTTTGGGAATTTGAGCTAGTTGCTGGACAAGACTTTATTGTAGGGGTCAGAATTCAAGCCAAATTGGACGCAAAGGTGCCTCATTAAGCCGTTTACCGGCAGTGGTGATACCATTATATGTCTGCCTTTCACTACGTCTCCTCCTCGGCGAGACGACGGGCCAGTAATCATTAATGAAATGGTATGGATGAGTCCTTGAGGAAATCCTCCGCTATGGTTGCATGGGCATCAATCATGTATTGACTGAGTTTGCCCGGGGACGGAGGAGGCGGAGGAGGAGGAAGAGGGGGAGGGCTGCAGAGTGTGAGCTGAATATCTGAAGTTTTGGACCCAACTGGTGTGCCCCTTGTCCTAACTTTATAACAAGCTGTCAGAAGTGAGTGTGCCGTTAAAGGCTTTGTGTCTGCCGCCGTGCCCGTCACCTCCCTCCCTGGATCAAGCTTCACACAGAGGCCGGAGTCAGAGCGGTTTATGATTTTCAAAGCCGACGTCTCCACCTGAGATGTCAGAAAGCTGTCTCCCTCAAGCTTCCAGGGACCTGGATGTGCATCACATGTGCGTGGGTGTGTACGTTGAGTCACACATTTGTTTCTCGCTCAGTCCTCCTTGGTGGACTCAATGAAACAGATTGTTGATGAAATGAAAGGGGCCTAAAGTCTTTCCCCTCAATATCCTAGCCCATTACTCTATGTTCATGAGTTAATAAAACAGACCAGAAAAGTACCTATTATGTTATTAATTTCTTTAGATATTATATATATATATATATATATATACATACATAAATATATATATAGTCATTGAAATGTTTCAGTTTTTCTTGTAACAGCATTTGATTATCAGTTTGAAAGGAGTCTCAACTTTAGTTTGAATGAAAAGACAAGTGTCTGATCCCTTTGTGCACCTCGTGGCTTTATGAGAACGTCACACTGCTACGTCTTTGCTCTCAGAGGACAGGAGTCTGAATTACTACGGTGGCTCAATCTGGAAAAGTAATTCTAGATTAAATAACACATAAACCAATTTTTTTTATCATGTTTTGGGCTTAAATTATGATTCATTATCTGTACAGTTCATATTAACGATTAAGGGTTAAGGAGCAACTTTAGTTTGAATGAAAAGACAAGTGTCTGATCCCTTTGTGCACCTCGTGGCTTTATGAGAACGTCACACTGCTACGTCTTTGCTCTCAGAGGACAGGAGTCCGAATTACTACGGTGGCTTTGACCCTTCAACGTAAGCCTATGACGTTTTTGAAGGAGATTTTTTTTTCTCAGAAATTCTCCGTTGGTACAACTGTTTTTTTTTTTTTTACCAAAAAAAGGGAGGTTGGTAATTTTCTGTATCCTTTTGCCCTCTCTTGTCCCTCTCACACTGTGTCTCGCTTTTTGCAGTCAGCCTCCACCAGCGGTCCTTCCGCTCTAAAATAGAGCTCCAGAGCCCTGGAGAGCAGAAGCTGAAGTGACGGCATGTCATTGCTGTCCCACATCAGTGACTCACTGAGGCCCGCATGCCCCGGCCTGTCACTGGCCTGTCGCTCTCTCTCACTGGGCCCGTTGTGGTAGCACGATGTCTCACCACCTTGCCGTTGTCAACACCAGCTTTTCCCCTCCATAAAAGGTTTCACAAGAGGGAGCAGCCACAAAAATACCTGTCAGTCTCCCAGGGTCCGTTCAAGACTAAACTTTAACTTCAGCATGAAACAAAAACCAGATGAAAAGAAGAATGTCCGTGAAAGGTCAAGACGCGCAAAACTATCTCGCACTTTCTCCCACTTCCAAATGTCCGAGCAACACGAGACCAAGACGAGTGCATTCGGGGTCCCTGAAACCCCCCCCCCTTACCAACTTTCATCTTTTTAGCAGCGACCCTTCACCAAAACCCTAACCCTAATTCCACAGTTATATGGCTTATGAGAGTGGAATTAGGGATATGGTTTTGGTGAAGGGTCGCTACGAGAAAGTTGAGAGTTGGTACTCTGGGGTTTTCAGGGATGCCGAACGCGTTGGTCTTGGTCCCGTGTCGCTCAGACATCGGGAATTGGGTGAACGGTCAAGACGAGCAAAACTATCTCGCACTTTCTCCCACTTCCCAATGTCCGAGCAACACGGGACCAAGACGAGTGCATTCGGGGTCCCTGAAAACCCCTACGTACCAACTTTCATCCTTTTAGCAGCGACCCTTCACCAAAACCCTAACC
>JAFBJU010001597.1:10527-27162 GCA_016785305.1 Colistium nudipinnis
GCTCCTAGGTTTTATAGGCAGGTTTGCTCCTCCTCTTCCGCTAGGAGGCGCTTCCTGTCTTGTCTAACCCTGTCGTTTTCAGTACCATTTAGATCTTTGAGCATTTTTTTCGCAACACATCTGTCGATTGATCCGAATTCGCCAAGTTTTATTGCCATCAGCTCTGTCGGCGTTGGAAGTCTCTGAGTGTCCATCTCTGGGACATAGGGGCCGCGAAGACCTGTGCCAGTCCATAAGCTCCCCTTCGGAAAGTACCCTTTGAAGTTATGTAAGGGGGTTATCCATATCCATGGTAGAGTATCATTCAACCAGCCTGTATCTGTCCATACTAAACCATCCGAACCCTAAATCTCTCCATAAATTCACCAATACCATATCATTCTGACCTTTACACATCGTCTCCATATTCCAGTAGCATGGGTCTAGTTTGGCGAGTTGGTTCGTTATACAGTTCCCGGTCATGTTTCTCATGCGTCCCCTTCGTTTTTGATGCTCCGTATTGGTGCCTGGGTTAACAGGTCTTCGATGGATTCGGGCATGGGTGAGGGGACTGGTAATGCTGTACCCGGTGCAGGTGTTGGAGTTGTTGTAGATGCGCTGGTAGTGGAGTTGGTGCTCTCTTCAGTGATGTTTCTGGCTGAGTCAATCCTGGGTTTTCTCTCTCTGGAAGTTCGCCTTCTCTCGGCGTTGCAAGATAGGTTATATATTCTTGTAAATCCTGTACAACTGCATTCTTTGTCTAAATGTTTTCCCTTCTGGTGAGATTAATCCATTCTTCAGTTTCGTTCAGCGTTGTTGACCATCCTGTTCTATTTGGGTTACGATCTTGCTCCCAAATTTCGGATAGATTCTTCGAATCTTTGTCCCATACCATGAAGATGTTCCTTGGTTCTACCGTCAAGCATGTCTGCTGAGCAGGTTAAGTTGACCCATAGTGGAACCTGGTATGGCTTAGGGCCCACGGGTGACTGCCATAGTGGTACAGGATGAGTAGGACTGCTATAACTCCCATCATCACTGCTCCTGTTTTGGCAGCAATGCAGCAGCATAAACATCCTTTTTCTTTCTTTTTCCTGGCTTGTCGTGGTGGATTCATGATGCTTCTTTTTCCAATCGGGATATGTTTGATCTTGGTGGTGGTTTAGGTGGTCCCTCGTCAACTAATGGTATCTCCATTTTTCCCTTGCGCTGTGTTGGTTCTGTTTTGGGTAAGTTGTGAACTGATTTTTACCTGGCAGAGGATAGTCCAGCCTTTCACTCCTCCCTTTTTGTTATGGCCCTTTTCGGCGAAGCTTGGGATAGGAGTGGAACAATACTTCTTGTCTTAATTTAATGACCACAATTTCTTTTGCTGCTACCGTCACTCCACTGTAGCGCCTGCAACATCCTCCTTTGGGTTTTTCTTTTGACAAGATCCACCTACACCTCGGCGTAGCACTGGTGCATTCGAAGGTGAAAGGTCCAATTTCCACCTTGTTGGATACCCAACTGAGTCTTCTCACTTTTGCCTCCAAAATACAGTTTTCTCATCCCAATATTACTCTGGGGATTCGATAATTGTATGGCCCGTATGGTAATGTTTGCATTAGACAGTTTACAGGGGTTTTTGCCAATTTTTCATCCTCCTCGTCCGTTTTTTCGGTCCTCATCCAGGGGGGGGAGGGTCGGGTAGAGGTACGGTGAAGGGGGTTTTCCTCCTGTCTTTCCTTTTCTTTTATTACATTTTTTGTCCATTTCTCAGCATCTCTTGACAGCCAGTCTTCCCATCCTTTCTCTTGTTACTATTGCTGCTGCGAGCTCTCGCCGGAGCTCTTTGTGTTGGAGAACCTGCGTTTCAGCCACTGCTTCAACCTTCTCTTAGGTCCATCCTCCAAAGGCTCTGTTTTCTCTTTTAATTCTGTGATGTTCACTCCAACAGAGAATATTCCTCTGTAGGGAACTATTACCATATGGACTTGCATCTGTATCATCACTGTCTCTTCAGGCCTGAAGGGTGTTGTTGCTCAGCTTGCCACTCCTCCCGGATGTTGTAGCACACCATCTCTACACCATTTTTCCGGGGTGACCCGAAACTTCGCTGTTTTTACCTTTGTCCTGGCATTAGAGCTCCCCCATCCGTCAATAGCAGTGACACAGTAATACAAGCCAGTGCACCTAGTGCCTTCTTCTTTCTGAACTTTGGACAGCTCTTCTTTGGGAATTTCTGGATCTTTCATCACTTCTTCGATTAATCCTGCCCACGTGGTTAGCTCCCATGGTCCGATCCACCGTCCTTTTCTTGCTAGCTGATTATTGGACAGCTGTTTGTTGGACAGCCGTTCAATTCCCTCTCCGTTCCCAGATTCAGTTGGTTCCTGGAAAACTCTCAGTATTTGTGAGACTTGGGTTACATCCATAGGAGGGTCCGCTACTTGCCCGAACCGAGGGGTATACGGCCATCCACATCGGATAGCTCTCTCCAGCATGTATCCCCCTTCGGCTCTGGTTCCGGTGCTGCTTCCTCCAGCTTCCTCAGCATTGGCCGAAGAACTTAATGGCAGTGCAGAGGGTCCCTCCTCATGTGATTCTCCTCCGTCTGACTCTTGGGCTGCTGCTGCGGTTGCTGTCGAGTTGCTCCATGGCCCTTTCTGCGGATGTTGTGTTGAATTTCTTTAATGGGTCGATAAACCGCCTTACTTGCCATCCTTCTGCGTAGCCTACTCCAGCAATCTTCCACTGTATTGCTGTAGGGCACAGTGGTTACAGTAATGCAGGCAGTCCCCATCGGACTGACAGGTGCATTCATGGTATTCAAACCCTGCTCCTTGTAAATCCCACTGGGTGATGACGTTCATTCTAGGCAAGGTCAGCATCCTGCAATTTCCACAAACATATGCCCCCATTACCTTCACTAGCCTGAAGCCCATTCCTTGAAACACATTTTTATTCCCTGCAGCTTTGTCTCTCCTGACAGGCATCCCTTTTTAGCAAATCTTAGCTTGTTCAGTCCTCTGCCTGCCCAGAGTTCTGTGGTGGTTCTTCTTAAGACAACCACCCCTTTTTCAGCGGCCATCCTGGTGTAGGGTGGTAGGGTTGGTGTGTTGCTGGCCATGTTCGGTTCTAGGTTTTCTTCTAGCTTGAAACCGGTTTGAGCTGACTCCTTTTCCTTTTAGTAATACTGTGTTGCTATCCAGTATCTGTTCAACTATGTCAGATCCTTCGTACTTCAGTTTGACTGCGGCGTTTGTAGGTTGGTTGCGTGCTTTGACCCACACCTTCTGTCCAACATGGAATGTAACCTTTGGTTTGGGAACCACCTTTGTTTCCTCCTGGCTCCTCCCCACTTCCAGTGAGGTGAATGGGCGTTGATTCAGCTCCTCCGAAGGGGAGGGCCTGTCAGCTCTGTGCATATCGTTCAGGGTGCTCACCATCTCTAGGATGTTAACACTCCATTCTTTGGTGTTGGCATTCTTTCCGATCCAATTTTTCACCAGGCCGATAGTTCGTTCCACTATTCTGTTAGCTTGAGGTGTGTGGGGTGGTGTATAGATCCTTATCACCCCATGCTTTTGGCACCAATCATCCACTTTTGCATTTTTAAAATGACTACCATTGTCTGTTCTCAACTCCTTCCGTCTTCCTAAATCACTGCAGACCTCGTCCAACATGCTAACAACACTTTTTCCATTAGCTTTTTTTGCCCGTCTCAGTGTTACGTATCCTGACATAGAGTCCACAAGCACCAACAGGTATCTCTCACCTTTTTGTTCCTGTTATTCCCAAAGGCCCAGCTACATCCATGCATACTGATCCCCATCGTACGGTGCTTTTGATGGTGAAACCTTCCACTCTTGGTCCTCTCCTTCCTGCGTTGTAGTGACCACATACTTCACAATCCTTGAGAACTCGGCTAACCTGGTCTCCCGGAATCCATAATTGTTGCTTCTGTACGGCCTGCGTCACCCCCTCCACGGATTCTTTCCTCTGGTTCTGTTGTGTAGTTGCTGGGACGTCCACTGGTTTATACCAATTTTCCGACAGTGTTTCTCTATCCAGCTTCACCATTTTTGCTTGGAGGTATCCTACTCTTCTCTGCACTGACCTTCTTCGTTTCTTTGGCAGGTGCAGGTTTCCCAAATCTCTTACGGCGACTAAATCGTTCAGGCCTATTATCCATATGATGCCTTTCCATATTCCAAACGGCATTCTCTCCACTCCTCCATCGGCAAGTTGCACTTGTAGGTGTCCTCTCACGTTTAGGCATCTGCGGGTCATTGACACCTCTTCCCCGGAGTTTACTAGGCAAGGGACCCCCTCCTCATTGGTGTAGATGTTGTTCCCCACTCAGTAGGCATGTTCCAGGGTGACTCGCGCCTGCGTCGCCATTTACTGCTTCGGCTCTCCGGAGGTCGTTTTCCGAACCTCCCTGAGCGCTTGCTTCTGTTCTGGTGTGAGCTTGTCATATTCCTGTGGCGATAAATAGGAACTCTTCTGGGGCGTCTGTGTGGGCTTCCCTTGTGGTGGCCCAGCATAGGGCTCCTGAAGCGGCTCTTGGATGCCACTCAATGTAGTCTGGTAGATCACCTGTTGGTTTCCTGGTGCGGCTGGTCTTTGGTTGATTATCACTTGCTGGTCGTTTCATCTTCAGAAATGTCTAAGGTGTTGTCTTGGTGTTTATGTGCCACTTTCTTCATTCTTCTCAGGACCACATCATGTGCTACAGCCAAATATGCCGTCCAAAATTTTGCAGTGAGGGCTGTGTGTTTCACTAGCGAGGGATAGGAGGGCATCACGACCACGTTGGCCCACTCTTCCTTCGTGGCTACTACACCCAACTCTAGCTCTTCCTCTTGGCGTGTTACCCATCCTTCTGGGATGTAGTGCTGCTTCTGGTCCACCTCAGGCATGTCAGCTTGCCGTCCATCTCTCGTCTCTATCGCCTCCCACACTTGGTTCCTGGCTAGTCCTTCCGATGCTTTGAAGATGTCATGTCTTTCTTTGCACCTTTCTTTTTACCTGTCCTCAGCGCCTTGGGTGCCCGTCCGGCCGGCTCTACTCTTGAGGCCAGACTCGGATTTGTCAGGTCGTCATCAGTGTCACTCCTGTCTTCAAATTGGCAGCCTAGTTCATCTCTCCTTACCGGGTCTTCTCCTTCCGGACAGTGGTACGGTCTTCCTCGTTCCTCTGTGTCACTCTCTTCTTCATCAGAATGCTGGGAACTCTCCTCTCTCCATGGATCAGGGCTTTGGGGAGGGGCTGCCCACTGTCCCGATCCCGTCCTCAGTAGTCCCGTTGGTTGCACTTGTGGTGTTGAACTTGCAGGGCTGGTACCAGGTTGCCGTGCCGGTGGTCGAGGATCGACTCTTGACCCCCCTTCCAGGTTGTTGGCATATCGAGGAGGCATCTGGAAGGTGGTGTGGAGTGGGACATCATCATCCACTTATCTTCCAGGGACTCCCTACCCAGTGATATATTTTGGTTCCGGACCGGCCCTTTGTTCCCCGGATGCCTCCTGGCAGGGATTTCAACTCGGGCAACAGGTCTTGGTCATCAGTTTTTCTTCTTTGTTCGTTATGTTTCTTCTTTGTGTCTTTGGGAATGGCTCCCTCCATCTTTGTTTGTTTTCTTCGTCGATGTCCCAGCCCCCCGTGGCTGCGAGTAGCCATCTCTTCGGTTGGTCTTGCTTGTGCTCTCAGTGTGTCCGGATCCAGATCCCAGCTTTGTCTCAGTTGATTAATTGCGGGGGTTAACGGGTCAGCCAGCGTCTTGGGTAAGGCCCGGAGGTCTTGGAGAGGTATAAGAATCCCCTCTTCGTCGATTTGTAACTTTGTCGGTGTAACGCCCCTGATGTCTGGCTCATCGCGATTCTGGTTTTGATCTTGGTCTTTGTCCTGGTTAAGATCTGGCTCCTCATCCTCGCCTCCTGAAACTTCGTCGTCGGCCTCGGACTCCGGGGGATTTTCTGACACTTGACTCGACCTTCACTCCATTCGTTGTTATAATGGAGCTCTTCCCCTAGTCTGCCTAATCTTTGCAGCTGAGGTTGGTGTTCTTGGTACTGCAAAGCTGCTTTTGTGCTGCTGTTTACCAACACCGACAATACTTGCATTACTTTGGCAAACAACTTGATGATAGCATCGAACTTCTCAGAGGGCCTTACCAAAGCTTCGATTTTTCCTCCGCTCCAATCTTGCATATTCCACCACTCAAGCCACTGTTTGATGTCATCTTTGGTCTTGACTTTTAACGGGCATTTCATAACTTCTAATACTTGGCCTCGCCACTTCTATCCGGAGAAGAACCTCTGGTTTGGGTTGGTGTTTAACACTGCCATTATTAGTTTGTACAGTTCTTCTGTGGTGTCTTGTCGGTTACTGTACATTACCATGAGCTGCACCGATTTATCCCAGGCAGACACTCCGTCTCCTAGAACCACCACACAAAATGGGGTGTTTATTCGCTGCTTGCTGTCGGCTGGGGTCTGCGTAGTCGTGGTGTTGTTCGTCTTGTTCCGGGGACTCTGGGGAGTCTGGTATGTTGTCTGCCATCTTCGGGTCGAACTTTGTTGCAACCTTTTTTCTTATTGTCCTTTGTCTAAGTCTTTTCTTTATCTTTTCTTCTTTCTTCCCTTTGTCTTTGTCTTTGCGAATTGTCTGCTCCTCAAAGCCTCTTGTTGTACGGCGAGTAGGGA
Source organism: Colistium nudipinnis (assembly GCA_016785305.1). Taxonomy (NCBI): domain Eukaryota; kingdom Metazoa; phylum Chordata; class Actinopteri; order Pleuronectiformes; family Rhombosoleidae; genus Colistium; species Colistium nudipinnis. Next base: position 17,198 of record JAFBJU010001597.1, read on the forward strand.
TAAGAAGTAGACTGGTTTGGGCTACTCAGCCCCGTCGTTTGGTGGACACTCTGTCCCTCGACGGTGGCTCCTTCTTCCGCTCGCTGTCAGCTTTCTGGTGGGTTGATTTGCTTCGTCCTGCGAAGGCTGCTCCTTTCCCTCCTTCTGATAGCGATGTCTGCAGATGGTCGCCTAGACGCTTCAAATGCTGGCCGCTTGACGACGCTGTTTCCTTGGCAGGTTGTCTCTCTAACGCTCGGGCAGATCCAAAAGTTATTTAAACTGGTGTAGAGGAGACTTGCCTAGTCTCTCACTGCCTTATGTCCGGAACGTCTAGCCTGCTTGCTCTGACACAGCACCCGGTCGAATAGCCTGAACCAGATACTAGTACCAGCCAGGCCTGTTTAATGGCAGCTCTCCTCTAATGATCTAATGGCACTTGGTAATTGCTAGGAATGGTTTTAGTGACTTGGATAACTAGTCCCAAGGGTCTGTTTAGTTTACTTGAAGGCTAAAGTAACCTATAGGAACCTTAAAAGATGTTTCACACATCATACAGCTCTCGAGATGTAATAGAACTGATGTCCAGAATCTGATCTTTAACTACAAGTAGTCTTTTTATTTCCCTTTAGGCAGGACAAAGCATACAGCCCAAAAATTATAATCAACAATTTGTAGATTAATATTAAATGATAAAATGATGCTTAATTAAATCATAACAGGATAATATAATGAAAGGGTAAAACCGGTTAATTTGTGATGAGGCTGAACAGTCCAATGGTCCTTGATGGAAAAGAAAGAAACCGAGGGGAAGTCAGCTGGCCGTGCTGTGTTTCCTTTGCCGCTGGTCGGGAACCTTGCGTAAGCCCCTGCGATCTTGTCTAAAATTCGGAGGGACCCTTTGGATCCCCGATCCATGTCGCGGGCAGAGACGAAGAATTTCAACGTCCGAATTAGTACCCACAGCTGGTTGGTTTAATGACTAATCTTCCTGTTGTGCAATGTTCTTAATAACAGCTGCTGCTAACCCATCTGTAACTCCAAGCAAAGTTTGTAGACTATCTTCTGAAGTGGTCGATTCCAGTCGAGTAATCCCAACTTGCTCCGAAGACTGCCAGGGTCAAGAGTGGCCCAGAATTGGCAGAAGCGCATAATACTCTCGCTTCTCTCAGACACGGGGCAGCAAAATCCCGGAACCAAGGCAGATCAGGAGGCGAGCTGTGAGTTTTTATTCCAACCTCTACTCAAGTGAGTACGAGGAAGAGGATCAGCTGCTGGAGGGGTTCTGCCAAGGACTACCTCAGGTCTCTGAGGAGGCCAACTCACAGCTTGTGGGGGGCGTTGACGATGCAGGAGTTGCAGACCGCCCTCCGAAGCATGCAGGGACGACGCTCTACTGGCATCAATGGCCTCACAATAGAGTTTTTTAAAGCCTTCTTTGAAATGTCTGTTTTTTTTAACAAAGATCTGGCCTCTGGTCCCATGCCAATGACCTGTCGCAGAGGCATCATAGCGCTACTGCCAAAAAAAGGAAATTAGCAGGACATCAAAAACTGGCACCCTGTGTCTTTGCTGTGTGGATTATAAGCTTCGGTCCAAAGTTCTGGCCTCCAGGCTGGGGTGGGCTACGGAGCAGGTCATCCATCAGGACCAGGCCTACCGAGTGCCCGGCAGGTCCACCCATCTGTGTGCTGCTTTTAGGGTGTGTAGAGGGATCCGGCAGGACTGCGCTCTGTCAGGGACGCTCTATGAGTTCTTCTCTCTTTTAACATTATTTTTTGGTGTCCCTTTTACTGACATTGTGTTTATCATGCTTTTAAAAAAAGCTATGAAAAACAAGTGGCAACTACTGAAATTTCCTTTCAGGGGAAGAAAAAATGTACATAATATAATATATAATAATATACATAACACGAAAAAACAGGGTGGAGAATCAAAGAGGGCAAGAGGCGAGGACAGTGTGGCTGTGCTGCATCAGAGCCAGACTCTGCCTGGAGTTCAGTTTTTATAAACAGAGATTTAGACACTTTTAGTGTCAGCGCTGGTGTTTCTATGATATTGTTTTTTTTCAAAAGAAGAATGAATTGCACTTTGCACAGCTTCTTATGAGATAGTTTGTTGAGTTTATGTGTTTGATGGTTTTGGCTTTGACTGGGTTGTTTTTGTTTGTAAGCACTTGTATTTTGGTATTTGTGAATATGTAAAATAAAGTGTTTTTTGAAAAAGTCAAAAAAAGTCTTCTTTTTCCATCACATATTTTGGCACGCTACTCCTCCTGCAGCGTACATCCAATTTGCACAAAAAGCACACCACAACGTGCGACCTGGTCGGAAATGGTGTGCTATGACTTTTCTTCGGTGCGGGCGGCCACGGTGTACTCGCGCTCCGTGTTTCGTTCGTCTCGTTCGTCTTTTGTCACTACTTGTGCACTTTTTCTCCCACTTTTTCCTTCACAATGCGGATTACCTACGACATGAGCTCCCTACTCAGGATAAGGGATCTACCACAACCGGATTTTTCGCCGACTTTTTTGACTCCACTCGAGGAAATCAAGGACTGCGTATCCCCCGGGGTGAGCACGGGATCTACGCCGACATGCAAGCGGCCTTTCCGGCGGCGCTACAGAGGATGCCGGGCCGGTGCCCAGCGTAAGTGGAGGAGAAGAGGACACCGGACTCCGCTCCCTTCCATCTGCATGTCGAACGTCCGTGCTCTTTGCAACAAAATGGACGAAATCAACATTCTCCAGAGGAGCAACAAGGAGTTTCAGAAGAACTGTGCGTTGTTTTTCTGCGAAACTTGGCTGCACGATGAGATCGCGGACAGTGCGGTGGAGCTACCTGGCCACCAGCTGATCAGGGCGGACCGGGACACGGTAGCTTGCGGGAAATCGAAAGGTGGAGGTCTGTGCTTTTACATTAATAATAACTGGTGTCGGGATACTGCGATATTAAACCAACATTGTTGTAGTATTTTAGAATCAGTTTTTATTGAGTGTAGGCCCTTTTACTCGCCGAGAGAATTTTCGTCCGTAGTGCTCGCCGGAGTTTACATCCCACCGCAAGCCCCCGCCCGTGACGCTCTCCACCGGCTTGCGAAGCAGATCTCCGCCGTGGAGAACTCCCGGCCACACTCGGTGCTTCTGGTGATGGGTGACTTCAACTCTTGCAAACTCTCCCAGGAGCTGCCGAGCTACAGACAGCTGGTGACGTGCGCCACGCGGGGAGACAACACGCTGGACCACTTCTACTCCACCATCAAGGGCTCCTACCGCTCCATCCCCCGGGCCCCGCTCGGACAGTCGGACCACTGCATGGTGCAGATGGTCCCGACATACAGACAGCAGCTGAAGAGGGCCAAACCATCCAGGACTACAGTAAGGCGGTGGACTCCTGAAGCCAAGGACATGCTCCAGGACTGCATGGAGTCTACTGACTGGGAGTCACTAAGGGCCCCCGGTGCGGCTGGTCTTTGGTTGATTATCACTTGCTGGTCGTTTCATCTTCAGAAATGTCTAAGGTGTTGTCTTGGTGTTTATGTGCCACTTTCTTCATTCTTCTCAGGACCACATCATGTGCTACAGCCAAATATGCCGTCCAAAATTTTGCAGTGAGGGCTGTGTGTTTCACTAGCGAGGGATAGGAGGGCATCACGACCACGTTGGCCCACTCTTCCTTCGTGGCTACTACACCCAACTCTAGCTCTTCCTCTTGGCGTGTTACCCATCCTTCTGGGATGTAGTGCTGCTTCTGGTCCACCTCAGGCATGTCAGCTTGCCGTCCATCTCTCGTCTCTATCGCCTCCCACACTTGGTTCCTGGCTAGTCCTTCCGATGCTTTGAAGATGTCATGTCTTTCTTTGCACCTTTCTTTTTACCTGTCCTCAGCGCCTTGGGTGCCCGTCCGGCCGGCTCTACTCTTGAGGCCAGACTCGGATTTGTCAGGTCGTCATCAGTGTCACTCCTGTCTTCAAATTGGCAGCCCAGTTCATCTCTCCTTACCGGGTCTTCTCCTTCCGGACACTGGTACGGTCTTCCTCGTTCCTCTGTGTCACTCTCTTCTTCATCAGAATGCTGGGAACTCTCCTCTCTCCATGGATCAGGGCTTTGGGGAGGGGCTGCCCACTGTCCCGATCCCGTCCTCAGTAGTCCCGTTGGTTGCACTTGTGGTGTTGAACTTGCAGGGCTGGTACCAGGTTGCCGTGCCGGTGGTCGAGGATCGACTCTTGACCCCCCTTCCAGGTTGTTGGCATATCGAGGAGGCATCTGGAAGGTGGTGTGGAGTGGGACATCATCATCCACTTATCTTCCAGGGACTCCCTACCCAGTGATATATTTTGGTTCCGGACCGGCCCTTTGTTCCCCGGATGCCTCCTGGCAGGGGTTTCAACTCGGGCAACAGGTCTTGGTCATCAGTTTTTCTTCTTTGTTCGTTATGTTTCTTCTTTGTGTCTTTGGGAATGGCTCCCTCCATCTTTGTTTGTTTTCTTCGTCGATGTCCCAGCCCCCCGTGGCTGCGAGTAGCCATCTCTTCGGTTGGTCTTGCTTGTGCTCTCAGTGTGTCCGGATCCAGATCCCAGCTTTGTCTCAGTTGATTAATTGCGGGGGCTAACGGGTCAGCCAGCGTCTTGGGTAAGGCCCGGAGGTCTTGGAGAGGTATAAGAATCCCCTCTTCGTCGCTTTGTAACTTTGTCGGTGTAACGCCCCTGATGTCTGGCTCATCGCAATTCTGGTTTTGATCTTGGTCTTTGTCCTGGTTAAGATCTGGCTCCTCATCCTCGCCTCCTGAAACTTCGTCGTCGGCCTCGGACTCCGGGGGATTTTCTGACACTTGACTCGACCTTCACTCCATTCGTTGTTATAATGGAGCTCTTCCCCTAGTCTGCCTAATCTTTGCAGCTGAGGTTGGTGTTCTTGGTACTGCAAAGCTGCTTTTGTGCTGCTGTTTACCAACACCGACAATACTTGCATTACTTTGGCAAACAACTTGATGATAGCATCGAACTTCTCAGAGGGCCTTACCAAAGCTTCGATTTTTCCTCCGCTCCAATCTTGCATATTCCACCACTCAAGCCACTGTTTGATGTCATCTTTGGTCTTGACTTTTAACGGGCATTTCATAACTTCTAATACTTGGCCTCGCCACTTGTATCCGGAGAAGAACCTCTGGTTTGGGTTGGTGTTTAACACTGCCATTATTAGTTTGTTCAGTTCTTCTGTGGTGTCTTGTCGGTTACTGTACATTACCATGAGCTGCACCGATTTATCCCAGGCAGACACTCCGTCTCCTAGAACCACCACACAAAATGGGGTGTTTATTCGCTGCTTGCTGTCGGCTGGGGTCTGCGTAGTCGTGGTGTTGTTCGTCTTGTTCCGGGGACTCTGGGGAGTCTGGTATGTTGTCTGCCATCTTCGGGTCGAACTTTGTTGCAACCTTTTTTCTTATTGTCCTTTGTCTTAGTCTTTTCTTTATCTTTTCTTCTTTCTTCCCTTTGTCTTTGTCTTTGCGAATTGTCTGCTCCTCAAAGCCTCTTGTTGTACGGCGAGTAGGGATAAGAAGTAGACTGGTTTGGGCTACTCAGCCCCGTCGTTTGGTGGACACTCTGTCCCTCGACGGTGGCTCCTTCTCCCGCTCGCTGTCAGCTTTCTGGTGGGTTGAGTTGCTTCGTCCTGCGAAGGCTGCTCCTTTCCCTCCTTCTGATAGCGATGTCTGCAGATGGTCGCCTAGACGCTTCAAATGCTGGCCGCTTGACGATGCTGTTTCCTTGGCAGGTTGTCTCTCTGACGCTCGGGCAGATCCAAAAGTTATTTAAACTGGTGTAGAGGAGACTTGCCTAGTCTCTCACTGCCTTATGTCCGGAACGTCTACCCTGCTTGCTCTGACACAGCACCCGGTCGAATAGCCTGAACCAGATACTAGTACCAGCCAGGCCTGTTTAATGGCAGCTCTCCTCTAATGATCTAATGGCACTTGGTAATTGCTAGGAATGGTTTTAGTGACTTGGATAACTAGTCCCAAGGGTCTGTTTAGTTTACTTGAAGGCTAAAGTAACCTATAGGAACCTTAAAAGATGTTTCACACACCATACAGCTCTCGAGATGTAATAGAACTGATGTCCAGAATCTGATCTTTAACTACAAGTAGTCTTTTTATTTCACTTTAGGCAGGGCAAAGCATACAGCCAAAAAATGATAATCAACAATTTTGTAGATTAATATTAAATGATAAAATGATGCTTAATTAAATCATAACAGGATAATATAATGAAAGGGTAAAACCGGTTAATTTGTGATGAGGCTGAACAGTCCAATGGTCCTTGATGGAAAAGCAAGAAACCGAGGGGAAGTCAGCTGGCCGTGCTGTGTTTCCTTTGCCGCTGGTCGGGAACCTTGCGTAAGCCCCTGCGATCTTGTCTAAAATTCGGAGGGACCCTTTGGATCCCCGATCCAATGTCGCGGGCAGAGACGAAGAATTTCAACGTCCGAATTAGTATCCACAGCTGGTTGGTTTAATGACTAATCTTCCTGTTGTGCAATGTTCTTAATAACAGCTGCTGCTAACCCATCTGTAACTCCAAGCAAAGTTTGTAGACTATCTTCTGAAGTGGTCGATTCCAGTCGAGTAATCCCAACTTGCTCCGAAGACTGCGAGGGTCAAGAGTGGCCCAGAATGGGCAGAAGCGCATAATACTATCGCTTCTCTCAGACACGGGGCAGCAAAATCCCGGAACCAAGGCAGATCAGGAGGCGAGCTGTGAGTTTTTATTCCAACCTCTACTCAAGTGAGTACGAGGAAGAGGATCAGCTGCTGGAGGGGTTCTGCCAAGGACTACCTCAGGTCTCTGAGGAGGCCAACTCACAGCTTGTGGGGGGCGTTGACGATGCAGGAGTTGCAGACCGCCCTCCGAAGCATGCAGGGACGACGCTCTACTGGCATCAATGGCCTCACAATAGAGTTTTTTAAAGCCTTCTTTGAAATGTCTGTTTTTTTTAACGAAGATCTGGCCTCTGGTCCCATGCCAATGACCTGTCGCAGAGGCATCATAGCGCTACTGCCAAAAAAAGGAAATTAGCAGGACATCAAAAACTGGCACCCTGTGTCTTTGCTGTGTGGATTATAAGCTTCGGTCCAAAGTTCTGGCCTCCAGGCTGGGGTGGGCTACGGAGCAGGTCATCCATCAGGACCAGGCCTACCGAGTGCCCGGCAGGTCCACCCATCTGTGTGCTGCTTTTAGGGTGTGTAGAGGGAGCAGATCAGGAGGCGAGCTGTGAGTTTTTATTCCAACCTCTACTCAAGTGAGTACGAGGAAGAGGATCAGCTGCTGGAGGGGTTCTGCCAAGGACTACCTCAGGTCTCTGAGGAGGCCAACTCACAGCTTGTGGGGGGCGCTGACGATGCAGGAGTTGCAGACCGCCCTCCGAAGCATGCAGGGACGACGCTCTACTGGCATCAATGGCCTCACAATAGAGTTTTTTAAAGCCTTCTTTGAAATGTCTGTTTTTTTTAACGAAGATCTGGCCTCTGGTCCCATGCCAATGACCTGTCGCAGAGGCATCATAGCGCTACTGCCAAAAAAAGGAAATTAGCAGGACATCAAAAACTGGCACCCTGTGTCTTTGCTGTGTGGATTATAAGCTTCGGTCCAAAGTTCTGGCCTCCAGGCTGGGGTGGGCTACGGAGCAGGTCATCCATCAGGACTAGGCCTACCGAGTGCCCGGCAGGTCCACCCATCTGTGTGCTGCTTTTAGGGTGTGTAGAGGGATCTGGCAGGACTGCGCTCTGTCAGGGACGCTCTATGAGTTCTTCTCTCTTTTAACATTATTTTTTGGTGTCCCTTTTACTGACATTGTGTTTATCATGGGAGCTGCTTTTAAAAAAAGCTATGAAAAACAAGTGGCAACTACTGAAATTTCCTTTCAGGGGAAGAAAACATTTACATAATATAATATATAATAATATACATAACACGAAAAAACAGGGTGGAGAATCAAAGAGGGCAAGAGGCGAGGACAGTGTGGCTGTGCTGCATCAGAGCCAGACTCTGCCTGGAGTTCAGTTTTTATAAACAGAGATTTAGACACTTTTAGTGTCAGCGCTGGTGTTTCTATGATATTGTTTTTTTTCAAAAGAAGAATGAATTGCACTTTGCACAGCTTCTTATGAGATAGTTTGTTGAGTTTATGTGTTTGATGGTTTTGGCTTTGACTGGGTTGTTTTTGTTTGTAAGCACTTGTATTTTGGTATTTGTGAATATGTAAAATAAAGTGTTTTTTGAAAAAGTCAAAAAAAGTCTTCTTTTTCCATCACATATTTTGGCACGCTACTCCTCCTGCAGCGTACATCCAATTTGCACAAAAAGCACACCACAACGTGCGACCTGGTCGGAAATGGTGTGCTATGACTTTTCTAGAGAGCACATCAAAAATTGTGGCTATTATAACATTACACAAGCGGGTGTTGAACAAATTGCTCAAATGTGGCCCATGTAAGTGAATGACACAACTATAGGAAACAGTTGTGAACAGAGCTCAAAAACACTTAACTTTGCAGCCATACTTCCTCACCATACTTTCACTTACAACAATCATTTCAAGTTTAAACCGGTGTTTCTCGACTTTATTTATATAAAAACAAGTAGCAGCGATACCCCACGCGGTCCCAGTCACAATCAAAACATTTCTCGGCGTGAAATGAGGTTTTAGACTTTCTCAGATACAATTAGCTCTGCATTGTGAACCATGATCACTGCAACCATCACATCTCATTATTTGAGCAGTTGTATATCAATAACAACACAAACTGCACAGAGAATATTTAGTTAAATGCATTCATACTCTATAGCTTGTACATGTTTAAAATAAAGCTGGAGCACACAGACGGACCATTTTGCCTTTTATTTTACTTTGAATAAGAAATCTCTGGTTCATTTGTTTGCTCGTCTCCAACATCGATGACGAGATTGAATTTCCCTACGGGGATAAAAAAAAGATTTATCTATCGTTTGTCTCGCACGCTCCTCACGAATGGTGCTGTAGCTGAGTGGGAGTTAATCTGTAGTTCTTTAATATTGACTTTTCAATGTAATTTCATTTGTTAAAAATGTTTTTTCAAATAATTGTCTTTGTTGGCAGTGTTCGTTTGCACAAACCAACTAACGTTGGATAACATCAAAATGAGACAAACAGTCTTGTGATACTGATGTTTTTTTTCTCCCTTTTGTAGCATTAAGTCTGCAGACAAGCAAAACCAAAGATATATGTGATCAAATTGTCTTTTTTGTTGTCTGGTCTTGTTTACTTCCAAAGTGTAATGGGCTGAAGGAGATGTATGTATAAATGATGCAACCAACTAAGCTTTCTCCAAATTCATGCTTTGCATATGAAAATAGACTTTTGCAACATACGTATTTGTAGGGCATTGTAGGCCATATTTATTGTCTGTGTTACTGGACGATCCACTGCCGAAAGTCCAGATCTCAAACATCGAAAAACAGCTTGATTTTACACTTGTGAGTATCTTCTGCGTTTGTACTTCCAGGGATTAAGATTAAGACAACGGGAATATCACTGTACTCCATGAAATGGGTCATGGGCTGAAAAAAAAGAAACTTGATCAGATCAGTATAAAAAAAAATACATATAGAGATATAGAGTTTTCACTATTGTAATCCTCAAACAAAGGTTATTTAAATAGCATTCCAGTAACTTTATTGCAGCACATAGCAGTTACTATCAAAATTATGAAGATGTAATTAAATGGCATTATTTTCAAAACTGAGGTGATGTTTTCAGCGTTTATTGCTGAAGTTTGGTGACATTACAACGTTTTTATGCATAGATTGATACAATCAACCTGAATAACTGCAGACAACTGTGTTATGTGCAGAAACGTTATTATATTTTTTTTATCTGTATTTTTGTTGTTTGCAGTAAAATCAGAGATGGATTCTCTTTTAACTCTGATCCTCCTCTTATTGGGTAAGTTGAC
>JAFBJU010001611.1:0-89040 GCA_016785305.1 Colistium nudipinnis
GTGTTACAGATCATATCACAGCTTATTGATAAATAACATTTAATTGAGATAAGTTTCCGGTTCATCCTTGTTTCTACTTCCAAAAAAAGAACACAACACTGGTCCATGTTATATAGTGGAAGTCACCTATACACTCATACGATCTGTATTTGCTTAATACCTATGATTATAATCAGATAAGGGAAAAATAAATTGACAATACATGTTAAATCTTCAATAAAAATATTGTTTCATTGAAACTTTGATAACAGCAAAATAAGGGGAAATGGAAATTCAGTTCCCTTTTTCGTTTTCTATTATTTCAGGAAAATACCATTAAATAATTGGATGTTCCGAATTTTAATTTTAAAATCTAATATCGTTCTTCAAAGAGTTTGAAGCATTCTTCCAACCAAATATCTGTCCATAAACATATTCACCATCACAATCATTTTATTTTGTTGTAATCATTATAACTTATTCTTATCACTGACATTTTTTTGCACAATGCTCACTGTATTTGAACCCTTATGTTCTCTTCCTGGCTGGCTCTCACAGCCCCTCTGCCATCATCTGTACTCTTTGACCAGCATGAACTCCATGAGCTGTGCTTACTGAGGAAAAAATCTGCTGCATTGGCGAAGAACACACAGGTTCAACGAAATACTGCTGAATCCCCACCAAGCTCATTTAAACTGAGCATACCCGGAGTATAAGGCACAAACAAATAACTCAGCAAAAACCCTCAATGACAGGTGATCCCTCACAATGGAGGAGAGTTTCTTTCTTCTTGAATGGACAGATCACTGACTGGAAAGAGAAGTAGCTGTCAGAAAGAGGGAAAACAAATGCAGTTTGCGAGGTTAAAACGAGTAATCAAGAGATTATCCAGGGCTGTAAGTAGTTTTTGAGAGATGATGGTTCAGTGATTCTGTGAAATTACCCTGCACGGGTTTAGTTTAGCATCAGCTTCCATAGTGTACGCACAATCCAAGATCAACAAAATGCCTTTTATGTTAAGTTATTGTTGCATTGCTTATCTGGATTCAGAAAAGCACTGTATCAACTGTGGTGCTATTAGCAGTGTTAACTCATAACGATAGGAAATCAAAGTCTTGACACTTAAAGTGTGTGGTCAGTGAATCGTGGCAAGTTGCGACTTGCCCCTCACCCCTATTATTTTTACATGTTTTTGTAAGAACACTAGCTATAGAATGTATACCAATACAGAATCTGTATATTTATTTATGGGATGGACCTCACCAGCATACGTCATAACAAATCCAAGTAATAAATAAGGTAAAAAATCCATTAACTTAACATTGAAGAGGAAATCCTATTCTTTAGCGATGATCACTAGAGGTTCACTAAACACTAACACTAACATGAAAAGCATCTCTGCCTGAACCTCCCAATGATCAAGGAGCCCTGCTATGTATGGGCATTATGCAGCCAATTATGAATACAAAAAGGTTACAGTTTCACATCTGGGTGGTATGCACAAGAGGTGAGAAAACATCTACCCTGATTATATTTCCCCATTCTCCACAATCATTATACTCGTTACTTGAAAATGGATATGTGGCACCTTGAGTAATTGTTGCATGCTCAGAGCCCACTGATGAAAACAAAATCATTTTATTCACCAGATAAAATGCCATTGCCCGCCTGCCTGCATGAACAAAATTGGAGCAATGAGAGGGGAGAGCACTGCATCCTTCCCCAGCAAAAAAATATAATAATAATAACGTGTTTGAGTCAGTATAACATGATCACAATTACATATTATAAAACTAATAATTAAAATAAAATGTAATATCCCATCAAGTCCTACTAAACCTCACCACTGCTTGAAATTGAGGGAGACATCTAAACAGGTCTTGCTAAGGTTCTTGAAGTGATATAAACCTGAGAATTAACTTTTCTTTCTCTCTTTCTCTCTCTCCCTTACTCGCTGCCTTTCTCCTTTTCTCACACACATGTACATGCTTAACCATGACCTTGTGATGGAAGGGCAATTAAATCATAACATCCATTTACCCCTTCCCCTCTGCAGTACCTAGGTATAGTAGGATTGGGCTACATTGATAAACTGCAGATGTCTTCTCACAAAGGAACTGACTGGGCGGATACTGTGGATATACTTTTCCTCTTCCTAAAATAAACTATGGTCTGGTAAGTTTCAGCACATATTTGAACAAATAGAAATTCACTTTCATGTTTATGGTGTGTATGATGCATGATTTCATTTGGAACATCAATACTGTTGATAAATGACATGAAACGTGGCTCTATAAATGTTGCAGTTTGCTCCCTCAGAGAGAGCTGTAGCAGTGGTCTGCTGAGTTATGGTGGGTAAATAGATTTCAGACTAGGCACCTGGCCTGGTTTCAGTTGCATCAGTCGGAAAATGAGCTTCTCAGCTTCTTTCCCACCCCTAAAACAGTTTATGTACAGAAATACAATGTCTCGACAACTCACCTGAAATAGCCGTTAGCTGAAATAGCTTCTGTATCTGATCTGCAAGTCTCTCAACGAGGGCATCCTTCATTTGTCTTTCTTAAAAAGTGTAGCAGGTTTTTTGAGGTTTAGTTGAATCTAATATTATACATAAAGCCCCACCATTCTGAAGCCCTATTGGGGTGAACAAAACACCAACTATAACCCAAATCAGCTAAAATAACACACCTAAAGACCAAGGAACACTTAAAGAATTGAATTAATATTAATGTAGACACTAAGAACCAACAAAAAACACCAAAGCAGTCCCCACACCAAGAGCTTCTCTCCTCTGGTGGGTGGCACAGGAGTTATTAAGCTCTTTCTCCAGGTGCTGCTCTTGATTAGGTATCTTATGGGAGGAGCTACAGGAGAGACAGGGGAAAGGACAAGACCAGGGCAAATACACATAGAGTACTGTACTGCAGTCATTAAATACATAAAACGGTATTCTCCCTATCGCACAACTCCTAAATGCTGCTTCAGTTGTCATCTCAGTATTTGAACAAAACTGTTTGGTCCACCCTATCATTTATTTTAACTGTTAAAACCCTGCTAAATAGCTAAAAAACATATATAAAAAAAAAATGCATAGCATTTATTGTAAAATATAGGCATGTTGCTGAGCTATTATTAGTCAGTTTCCATGTCACTAATGATATTTTGAGGTTGTCTTTCTTCTGAGGCAGAAATCATATGTGTTGGTCCATCATCAGTAGGAAATTAATCAGCTGAGAGAAGAAAGCCACACAGAAATAGAAATAGAAGAAATAGAAGAAATAGAAGAAATAGGCACACTGCTGTAGATGACATGGGTTGGTCAGAATCACATGTTTTTTTTCATTATGCAGATTGGCAAATACTGTGAGTAATTTTCTGATGAATGTTGAGTATTCATTTATGCCCTCCGAGTGTCTGCTTTGTATAATTTATGGGACACAGGGGACAAAGTCTTAAATTGGTTGTTTGTTTGGAAGTTGCACAGAAGTTTCTCCTCTTTTATTGGCAGGAAAAAAAATATGTCCAACACCAATAGGATTCATTATGATAAAAGTTAGATATTACCCTTTCAGTATAATGCAGCTTACACACAATGACATTCTGCTTGAGATTACATGCACATTTAACAACAAAACAAACTTGTCATCAAAGAACTCTGTATTCCCGACTAAGTGGGGAGGAGGTTGACTAGTGTTTGTTTGTGTTGAGTTGCATATGCATGTTTGTGTGGGACTAATAAAGCTGCTTCTAATTGTAATTCTTCTTAGACACAGACATAAGTTGTCTTTCGGAATTTACATTTTTGACATATGACATAAAGATCAATACTGGTTGGCTCGTCTGAGTGACCTCCTGAACCCTGGGATATTGTTTTAATAATTTTTATAATAGTGCATAGATCCACTACATTAAACTCCTTATCATTTGTTGAATAATCTACCCACCAAAGGACCCATGATTCATGAAATTACAATTGAATTTTCATAATTCAAAATGCTGTCTGTTAGCAATATTGCCTGTAAATGTCTTAAATATCAATATTTACATCAACAAATGGAGTATAATGCATTACAAATTGTTGTAAAACGTGTGTTATGTTAAGTTGGTTTTGTTTCGTTCTGTCATGTCTTGTCTATTTATGTTTAGCCATGCCCTTTCCTCCCTTCCTTACCCAAGCTTCCCGCCAGTGTGATTGTCTGCCCCTCCCTAATTGTAAAATAATTCCCTCATGTGTATATATAGTCCTCGTCTTCCCCGTCTCGTTGCCAGATCGTCTTGTGTTCTTATGCCAAGCTTTCCAGCATTGTTCCATTGCCATTGTTATCGTGCTCTTAGTAATTCATAGTCCACGTAAAATTAAGTGATAAGTATTTTTGTAGCTGAGTATTAGGTAAATTAAGGTTTTTTGATAGTATATGTTTTTTGTGCTTCATTGTATTTTGTGTATGTTGCTGACTCCATCAGTAAAATACCCTTTTTGAACTGCACTCATTGTTTGTCTTGTGCATTTGGATCCACGCCTCGTACAACCATAACACAAATGGAATAAATGTAAACAAAAACACCCAAAGCTTGTAAGACTTACTCAACACATGAATAAAATTATGTTGACTTTCCAAAATTGATTCTTTAGTTTACTATGGGTTTGGTGAAAAAATAGTTAGTCACAACTCAACAAAGTGCAAAGAAATTAACAAAACCCACAAAATTTCCCTAAATGTACATGATAAGGTGGAAGTCTCTTGCAGAAAGTTTAAAAGACAGCCTTAGTAATCAGATAATAATCACACAAATGTCACTCTGGGTTCTTTAAGTTTGTTTTTAGGATCCTAACTTATTATTTCCCCAAAGCTTTTTAATATAATATAACTATATTATTATTATTATTATTACTATATATAAAGTGATAGAAATATGGTTCCACAGTTCGTGTTAACAATTCAAATTGTGTTTTTTTATGTTATGCTCTTTACCTAAAAAAAAGTGTAATCAAAATTGCAAGTCAACAAAACTGAAGTTGCAAATTTTGGTAAATCCAAAATAGTAATAATCCATGAGGAGCTGAAGGGGACCAACTGTGTCTCCTATAATTTATGTTTCTGTAAAAATAAATAGCAAAAGCAAATGTTTCTTGAAGGAATTGTAATTGCAGGCCGGATTATGATTAGAAGCAAGACATATTTTGAATTAATGAGGCACTGTGTTTATTATAGGCAGCCGAGATACCGGGAGTGGATCGAGGTTGATGTCATGCATGTGATACCAAGATTCACATACAGCCTCTTGTCTGTGATCAAGGCCAGGAGAGTACTGCGATTAAGTTTAGAAAAAGATGAAGACAAAGCGTATATGCCTAAACAGCAGGTTTGTCACCATGATCAACCCCTTTCAATCGTCATATGACCCATTGTTATTACACAGTGTACACATAATAAGGTATCTGTGAAGGTTCTCAGTCATCCAGGTCATGGTAATATCAAGTGCGATTCAAAGTATATTCAGCCGAGAGGTGAAACGTCTTCAAGAAATCTTCAACCAGTCCAGTTGCCTACTTTGAACTTGATAAATAACAAGGTATATTACCAGTGCACGATTTCAGAGACACCAATAATGAAGAGCTAATATCAAGATCCAGTAAATATTTATTTCTTGAAAAGTTGCTATCCTTCCTTGGAGACTCTTAGAGAATTAGCTTGCCAATTGACTCACTCAAAGAGATCAATTTAAGCCATAATCCAATGACACAAATGGAGTAATTATGGTGAGGCACATTATTGATCTGTCAACAGATCAAGAAGAGTTGATGGGGTCAGAGAATGATAGACGCATTCAATAGAGGGGTGGAGGTTTAAAGACATTTTTGAATTAGTTTGCAATCAGGGATATATCATGGCTTTAATGATCTGAAATACCCATTTTAGTCAATAAAAGAGGGGGGAGAAATTGAAATAATATGAGTTTATATCAAGCTGCTAAAAGATCTGATGATGTAGATATACAATCAATGTACATGCAGCTGCTGCTTAGTGCTTCACAAGACACTTTGGCTTCTGGCAGAACGAAAACAAAAAAAAAAAGGTTTTCCCTCACCCTCGCTGTTAGTGCCTGTCTGGATTTAGTAGTCTAACTATGAAACACAGCCTTAGCCATAGCTTGCTGCAGTACTGTTTTGTGAATGTATCGAAATTAATAAAACACAGACAGGGACGTTTCAAGACACTGGGGGCCCTAGGCAAAACAGAAAAACAAAGCTTTGGACAGCACGCAAGTAGCATGGTGTCCCCTATAAGGGGGTTCCCGACGTGTCATTGCTGTGTCTTCTTCATGGCAAGACATTTAATGGGCTTTCAGGTTGTCGTTGCTGTGGACCAACGTAAACAGCCGTTTTTTGGGGCCCCCTTCTAGCTCGGGGACCTAGGCAATTGCCTAGTTTGCCTGCCCCATTGCAACGCCTATGTATACAGAATGGGTTATAATACTAAAATAATAACAGCTGAAGCAAAAAGCATCTTTGAATACTATGTGCTTAATACTCTATGTCTGCTATCTCAACTTTACAACATTGTAGAAGTGAGGTAAATCAAATAAATATTCATAATTTAATAAATATATATCTTCTAAAATATAATATAATTCTTATTATACCTTGTAGAGTGTGATATTTCAAAGTAATGACTTTACTAGTCCCTTACAGAGCCCCATACTTTTCAAATAGAACCAACATTTTGAGGAAAGTTGCGAGGTTTGTCAGATACCATCTGCTAACCAAGGGAAACCTGTTCTACCTCAGTGACTTCAATATCTTTAATAGTGTTTTTTTGCGTGACTGTTTGACATACAGCCTTAATAAAAAGCACAGAGCGGTGGCCTTGACCTGCTCCTTTTTAAGATAAATGCATGCAACATATTGTCATGCATTAGACTTCTTGTCTGCGCTTATTGTAGAGTGCATGGGTTTTTCTTATGAAAGTGGAAACCAGTTTTGTCCAGTAGCTTTTGCAGGACAGACCATCCAACTTAATCTAATGCCCTCTAATCCCAACAGCTTTTCCTCAATTTACACCAAAGAGTCTCATTAAAGCATACACTATGCAGGGTTTCCCCTTATGTATCCAGTGCTTGTTAATCTTAAATAGACCATGTTTGATCTAAATAAATAAGATCAGACAAGAACACTTGCAACCTACAGATGGTAATTAAGTAAAGAAAAAACTTAAAGTAAAGAGAAACGTCAAGTGTAAGTGCCTACATGAAGGTACACTGCATGGTATGATTGACCAATACACACAGCCATGCTATGTGGCATTTATAGGCTCATTTGGTTGTGCGTTTAAATAGGAACAGAACAGAGTATCACACTAACATAGTTAGTTCTACACAAAGCCAGAAGATTCCTTGTGGTATCTTAACAATTGTTGGCTATTCTGATTCTGCTAAGCTGTTAATTTAAGACTGAGATGCTACCAAAGAATCCTCCTTTTTTAGTAGCAGGGTGATTCAATTTTCTTTATGTAGCTGCAGTCCGGAAGGAACCTCTGGGTGAAAGCTTTGACAACTTGTCGGGAAAATACTCTTTAACTTCTTCCCAGTCTGAAATAAAACATAACTACAACGAACTCTGGTACATTACCATATTTACAGTGTCTTCTGTATTTCCATTAAAATGGGATATGAGATTGTCACACATACATGCACATACTTAGGTGGACCCTGTTTGTGGCAGTCATGTCAGCTGATCAATAGTGTTTTACTAAAGGTCTGTAGGTTTGATAGATGTGATTTGGTAGGGAGAGAGGAAACTGAAAACCACTAATGAGGCAGAGAACATCATTGATCCACTTCTTGAGCCTCAATTACATGGCACTGCATTTATGGCTATACATGGTCATTACATTATGTGCCCTATATCCTATTGTTCACTACAACTGCACCATTATGCATACCATCAAATGTTGGTTATGCGTAAAAGCAACTCTGATTACACAGTTTTGATTTGCTTGTCTCCCCTTTTGCATTCTTTGGTTACATTAAATGTTCACACGTCTAACCACCATCTGCGACATGGCATGTCAGTAAGGATGTCTTACAGCAATAACACACAGAGCACTTACTTATGATGTCATACGGGCAACACCGTCTTGTGCAGTACCAATAAATACAATAAAGACACCCTCCAGTACGATCCGTGAGGGACTGTATTAGGGATATCAGGTTTCAGAGGTTCTTATTTCCATGGTTACCACAACATGATATAGCAACCAATACCATTTATGGTAATTGAGTATGATCGAATGTGCCCATTAAACAGTCATAGGGTCTAGGAGTAATACAAATGTTCTTATGCAGACCAATACAATATAAAAATATGTCTTCCTGGGTTCAATGTAACAAATCCAAATCACCATGAATGAACATTTGCTCCAGTTATAGGGTTTTTGCAGCCGCCATTAACAAGATGTAAAATAATATTAAAGACAACCCTGGTCAACATTATTACCACCACTATATTTCAGGTGCATCATTCAGAATATCCTCTCTTCAATACATGCAAATGATATCATTTTATATAACCATATTATCTTAATAAAAATTCCCAAGATTATTGAAAAATAGAATGGCAGAAGCTTGAATTTCTTGTAAGTTTGCAGGAGACATTGTGCAGATTTCAGCTCTTTCCAGTGGTTTTCCATGAGGTTCAAATCAGGATTCATTGAGTGAGATTATTTTACAGCTATTTCTGATATTTAAGTCTAAACCATAAATGACAACATCAGTTTAAGACAATAGAACATCTTATGGCATAACCAAAGACATCATTCATGTCCTGGACAAAATAAAAGCCTGTACTAAGTTGCATAACAAGCTATCCAATAGCTGATGAGGTATGTCAGTCTGAATGAATGTGGTGGGCTGAACCAACACACTGAGATTGCCCTCCCTGAACCACACCCCCAGCTTGGCTAAAAACAACTGCAGCTATAATGCAAGGCATACATTCAAAATCTCCCAATCTCTCAAAAAGAGTCCCTTTGCCTTTGGGAGCATTTATCAATATGTCAACACTGTTGCGGCTATAGCTTTCATTTTCCTACAGGGGGTGAAAGAAGCCATGTGCACAACTTGTGTCATAGCAAAAAACAGAATCTTCACAGTAAAATCAGCCTGAAATTTTACTACCATCCATTTTCAAGACATATCTCACACAAAAAAGAAAAAAAAGTTGACCAATCTGCTGAAATAAGCACACAAAGCTCCCTCCTGCTGTGTACCTAAATTGAGCACCACTGGAGTATGTGTGTGTGTGTGGATAACGCCATACTAATTTACATTCAGTTGCAAAAGTGCTACTTATACATCTATAAACCAAACATAGAACTAATCAAAAAATATTTATGGTACACTGCCACCATTAGCTTTTAAACACAATAAGAGTATACATTTCTTAATGAGTACAACTATAGGAAAACAATACCCATTACCCATATTATATAACCCATACTAAAGCAGATTAAATTAAGTGTAGCAGTAAGGCTGCCCATGTCACTAAAAGAAAGTCTGGTGGTTATAACTATTTTGTGCTTCATTGCAATGTTTTATGTGGTACCCAGTCTGTTGCATCAATGCAAATGACTGACTGCCACATTTCATACATGGCTGTTAAGGAGTTGTTGAATGTAAGGGACAAAACAAGGACTGCCGCCAAAAACAGACTTAAGCTCACTTTTGTGTGTGAGAATGATGAAGCTCAACATCTGTTTCACTTGCACAAAGGAATTAATATTAAAAAAAGAGTAGAATGTATGAAGGAGAGTATGTTGAGAACATTTTAATGACCAAAAATGTAATAAAGTTAATAATAATAATAATAATAATAATAATAATAATAATAATAATAATAATAATAATAATAATAATAATAATAATAATAATAATAATAATAATAATAATAATAATATAATAATAATAATAATAATAATAATAATAATAATAATAATAATAATAATAATAATAAGTGTGACAAGACAAAATTCTTAAAGAGCTAGACCCAGAGAAATAGTAACTTATTGTCCTTCAGAGGACAGATCATTTCCGACATTTCCGATTTTCGACTGCCTTATTTCCTATTTTCCTTTCAATACACAAGAGAAATGATGATTCTTTCACGTGTGTGTGTTTGTGTGTCAGCATGTTGTGAGCATATGTGTTGGCATGTTTGTGCAAAAACCTGTCTTCGTTTTTAGAGTGCACCTGAATATGTTGCTGGTATTATGAAAGGGTTGATAATTAAAGTGAATGCATTTAGATTTTCATAATTACAGTAATTATCTTCTATGTCTGTGTTCCAAATAACAACCTATTTATATAGCTCCCTTCATTTACGTTTTGTTAATTTACCAGCTGCAGATCAAACATGGACATAGACAAATAGTTTTATATTTCCTTGGATGTCTAAGTCAGTAGTGGTCAATGATTATTGTTGCTGCTTTCAAAGAGTTTTTCAAATTTTCCCCTGAACCAAATTTATCTGCCTCCAGTGACCACATTTGAAAAACATCTTGGCATAAAAGTATGGTTTGCGCCACTGTTAGCACTTGTCTCTGTATATAAGCAATTGTATCTATTTCTATTGTATAACTGTGGTCAAAAATATATCAACAAAAAGGCTATAGTGACGAATTGTATAATCATGTTGATAACTGGGTCTTACTATGCAAATGGAAATTAAGGTAATGCAATTTTAAAGAAAAAGTTGAAACTACCCCACGTTAACACATAAATATGTGCAAAACAACTGACTGGCTGTGCAAAGTAGTTTCCTACACGTATTTGTTAGTATCATATCCCCGCAATAGCTCTTCTACTGTTTAGACAAGTAGGTGAACAACTGGAGACACACAAGCACAATTTGGGGGTGTGTTCTTTTCCGGTTGTGTGGTCTGGCAGCTTTTGCCGTGGGAGACAATGCCAGTCGGTTTCTTTATTTATTGGGTCAGAGCTATCACAGAGGACCAGGTGGCCAACAGGCTGCAGCCAGTCCACGTCTGGGAAGTGGACACAACTCCCTCACACAACCACAAACACACACAGCCAGCTTTGCAAATACAGATGCGCAGAAATTGCTTCAATACATCCCTGCACAGTCACTGACTTTAGTCAAATCTCGCAGCTGTCACCATCTACACATCTGAGACGCAGTGATTAATTAAGCGGAAGAAGGCAGCCCTGTCAAATTATTCTCCCATCCCACATACAGCTTCGGTTGATTAAACTACTGTGTCGAACAAGGCAATATTTTGTTTATTGTAATCTGAAACAATTGGCTTGTGTTTCTCTGGCCTGTGTTATTTTTGCCTATTTCTCTCCATCTCTGCCATCACTCCTTTCCCTCGGTGGCAAACCTATGTCCATTCTTTATGTCCTTTACACTCAACTGCTTGAATTGAACAATCATCAATCTTAGCCACTGTAATTGAAATGGTTTATTTCATCACTCCGGGAATTTTAAGAGATTCAAACTCCTTCTTAACATTGAGATGCCAACATGAGGCACATACACTGTCATGTCCCTTTACAGTAAATCTATGTGTATGGTGGAGGAGCTACTACAGTATATATAAAAACGCACATCCATATATACCAAGGTTATATTTATATTCATTATAAATAAGCACTCAAGGTCTCTATCTGTCTTTACATCCTATTGTAAAATAAAGTAAATACGAAACAACATTTTTATGGAAATATTTTATTTAAAGACAAGGTAGGCATAAAGGAAACATCCAAATGTTTGATGAGCCCTCAATGTTCCTCTTGTGAGTTAGTCAAACAGGGAATCTTGTTTCCTGTTAAGATTTGCTCCTCTCATTGATCTGATTCTTCTCTTGCCACGATTATATTTCATTGTTTTATTTCTTTGTAGAGTGCTTTCTTTGAATTGCTCAGTCTATCGCCTCCTCTGTGAAGTGAAGTAATAGCTGAATTGATGTATTGCATTGTGACTCAGCAGGCAAATATTAATCTCCAGCTCAACAATTGGCCGAAGTAGGATAATAAATAGAGAAGGGGGTAGTGGGGGACGAACAACTGGATAAGGGAAATATAAGGATAGGAATGGAATGATAAAAATACAGTGAACAATAGCAGGAATTTAGTTTATAAGGGCAGCACTTTATATTGCTCTCCAGGTTGCCAACTCAATTCTCCGCGATGCTCCTCTCTTGGGCCAAAGCTCTTTTTTTAAAGCTCTTTGCTACATCACTTGTGCTGCTCAGGCCTTTCCTCTGTCCTCTAATACCCATCAAATGACATATCCATCAGCGAAACCCCTAAAAACAATCTAAAAATGTACTTGCTTTCAAACCACAATGTCCACGTGTAGTAACCAAGCCCTTTGTCCTTGGCCAGTGACCTGCAAAGGTTTTATTCAGGGCATCCTCCCAAGGGACTGTCAGCACCTGCATGACAGCTTTGTTTGGTGGGACAAGACAATGATTCTTTTTTGCAATCGTTATTATATAGCTACTGTGGAGAGAGCTGCTCAACACAGGTCCCCAGCAGGATGTCAACAGGAGGTGTTGATGGTGGCCATATTTGCAATTTGGCATCCCTTTTTAACTTAAAGTTGTGTTATTCCAGTTAATAAGCTCTAAGCAAATTTGTCTGACCGAAATATACACACACACACACACACACACACACACACATATATATGCAAAGTTAACTATTCCCCAGTGTAATTAAATCAGTATCACTCTGTGGAAACAGCCTCTACACGCTCTCTCACTTTTATAAGGGAGCTAAAATTACGCAGAAATTAGCTGTCGCTCTCAATGTCTCATGAAAGCAGGAAAAAAAGCAATTTAGTCACACAGAAGTTCTGCCATAATGCAGGACAAAGAGACAAAATACCTAATCATGAGTTTTATGTTAAATTAACAGCCCATTGTACTTTTATTTAACCTTGATAAAATAATGTTTATAGGAGATTGTCCAGCATGAATTAAAGCAACTTCTGTATCAATTGTAGATCCATGGTTTAAACATGTGCAGGTAGCACTACCCTTGTAATGTCACCCTGCAAAACACAGTTGAAGCCAAAAGAAAACCTGTAGAAAATTAAGGTGATAATAAATTCAGGTACGAAAACATAGTACAAGGGGCTAGGCTGAGTTGAGGTCTAAACACAAAAGGCTTGAACAGAACACAGGATCAAAATCCAACAAAACACTGGACAGCTAAAGCACAAAAACAGTCTGGCAAAGAACACGAAACGAGCCGGTATAAATACCTCAGGCCTAATGAGATGCAGGTGTGAGAGAATGATGAGCAGGTGTGCTGATTACTCAAGGTAGCGTGTTGACTGGTGGGAGTGGCTGGATCTGAAATGACAGCAGAGTTAATGTATGGAAAAGACAAATGGCAAACCAGAATGACAGATTCAACAAAAAGAAGTCAAAAGTGTGACACATGTATTCCAAGATGAATTGCAGAGGTCAGATTTCTGATCAGACATTTGACATCAGTTCAATTTAATGTATACCTTGTGCCTCCGCCGTTTCCACTACAAGATATATTTTATTCGGTCCAGAAATCCAAGAACTTAAACCAAGGCCAGCATCAAAGGAGGAAAGTTGAGAAGTACAGACCTGAACGGTGGACTATAGTGGCTATTAGCCAAACTAATGGGCAGCCTCCATTTGTCTGTGCTGACAGAAAGTGTGGCCTTGGCACACCCTCCTCTTTTCTCCATCCTCCTCTTCACTCTCCTCCTCTCCTGCCTCCCAGAAGACATGGGGCATGGGAGCGGCTGACCATATAGTGAGTCACTGTCAGAATAACAAAACACCCACAGGTCAAGCAGCAGTGGAGGAGAAAATATATAGCTCACCTGTCTCCCTTGGTCGGCACCAGCGCTGCCATTCTGATTTAAGGGACTGGTCAGAGCTCATGGTTAATGTGTAATGTGCAGTTACTAGCATAGACTGAGGTGGTAAGTGAACAAGAGCAGGAGGGGGAGATGAGCCGCTTAACCTTTCCTGCTATTCCAGTGTGACAGCATAAATCACTGAGGCAACAATCTGTTTTTGTCATATGTGCAATGACAAATAGTGCAGAATTCTATATGTGGGGAACCACTGTGCAGTGATTATTTTATCACCTGATAAAGAACATGTGCACTTTCCAAGAGTGCCCTGCAGTTTTGCCAAGAATTGTAAAATAAATTGTACAAAAAAATTAAAAAAAACAAAAAAGCCAAAAGGAAAAGAGAAGATTCTAGCTCAAGAAGAAATGAGAACAATTAATTTGTCAGCAGAGGAATAAACATGAACAAGATCTGTCCAATAAAGGAACAGAGGTCATGTAAAACCCAGTAAGAGCTTCAGCATCTTGCCTATTTCACGGATATACAGATCCTAAGGAAAACACACTGCAGAATAATTGCAGGCCAAATCATTTATTTTATAGTATTATTCCGCTTTCAAATTAGACATCCTTCATCAGTGATATAATATTGTGCAATCAATAACATAATTTTGGGTTGCTTTGAATGGTTTAAGCATTTGATCTATTTGGCCAAAATACTTACAAAAAACAACATAAACGTATCTGTGATCAAATATTCTATAATAATAATTATATTATATGTTAACCTTGCTATAACACAATTAGATTTTATTGAAAAATTGTGTGGGACACTGCTATTTGTTTTGAAATTAAGCAGGTACGATCCAGTTAATTATTACATAATACCAAAAATAATTTCATCATCAGACATATGCATATGATGTATTGGAAGGGAAATATTTTACATACCATCACAGAAAAGCCATTTTATTCAAAGAGCAGGTGCCTTTGGCTTAGCTGAAGTATCGAAACCTTGAGTATTAGAGAGAGACCAGTGTAGGAAGACTGTTTTACAACCTTTGCAACTTCTCCCGCATTAATACAACTACAATTATTTTGCATTTAAAAGACATGTATCAGCCACACTGCCCCAATTCCCCAAGTGGGTTGTATAAATCTATTTACATAACTTTGCATGGAATTCTATTAAGAACAGAGTGGAGAAATATAAGCGGAAGCTGGAGCAACAGTTACAAATTATATCGCCTCTAACTGTTGATGGGTGGACCTTGTGCACTGACATTTATCTGTTGAAAATGAAATAAACACTCTACAAATCAATTAAGGGCCCACCGTTATCTCAGAGTCTCATGACTCTGACGCCTGCTGGCTTTAAACTTGGCCTTACTAAATCAAAGGTATGTTCTGTAAATAACAACACTTTGCATCTTTGTCAGATGAAAAACGTACAATTCATCGATTTCCTTATACAAGTCCCTGAAGAGCTGGCATCATATATTGTAGCAGATGCTGCTATTTAAACTCCAGCTGATTCCCCCATAGCAGAGTACGTTCCTTGAGTCAGTTCTCCTGACAAACACATCTGTATTCATTGCACACAGTCCCTTGTGCAGCCAAAGTCTTTTTTGTGGATTTGGACCAGTCAGAAGAGATCTGTCTTCATGCTGGGAGATTTTATTGTTCAGCTCCATATGGATGGATGACAATCCATAGGAAGGATAACTTAATTTAATGATATTGGACCGTGAAAGGATAAAATCAATGTGGATATATTGTGCTTTCAGCAATAAAGCTTCCAACAATGAGTTCCTCTGCCTTTGGTTCCTTCGTCGCAGAGCTGTGACAGCGATATGGACTCTGAATAGGGTTATTTTAAAGGAGAGGTGATTTGATTAATTTGAACTACATTTGAACTTCTATTTGACTTTTTATGAAATGCTTTAAACCTTATTCATATTGTATATTGTATATTTACCTCTTGGTCATTTCATTATACAGTGTCTTATTCTTCAAGACCATGCAAGCTATAGAATACCTTTGACACTGAATGATTTCATTAAAAAAACTGAACTGCCTTCATGGTATATCTCTAAAATGATGTTTGTTTGGTTGAATGAGACTGTCTCTCAGTTACTGTTACAATTTGAGCATTTTGTTGTTGACACTGTTTTACAGTTCCATGTACAGGAAGAAATTGCCAATAAACGTAATTGCCCGTATGTTACTCACTTTTCAAATCTGTCACATAACGACTCTGCTTATATTGACTTATTTTAACAGTTATTCTATGCTGTAGGTTTTATTCCTCATAACATAGATGAGAATGAAAAAGAAAAAAAATACTCTTGAGCTGTGGGGTTCAAGGCTGTTATTATTTCTCTAAATTTGTGTTTGGACAAATGTGGGGAGTCAACCTCTTCAAGATTCTTCAGCGGTACTGCTTCAGTGCAGCAGTCATGAAAGGAAAGTAGATAAAGAATCATGACTGCATGCAGAAAAACTAAGAGGACTGGATCATGTTCGAATGTGCTTCTTTGCCACACAAACACTTGGTCCATTATGAAAACCTATTTGACGTCTCAGAGTAGACGACATGGTTACCAAATACTTCAACTCATCTCATAATAGCGAAAAGATTACGAGATGAGTATTCGGCATGTCAATACTTATTTAATTTTAAATATAGTGCCTATTTCAGCTCGTTTACATTATGAAGGTGGAAAGCATATATGCTTGTCATCATATATATGTTTAAATCACAGACACTAATGATACTGTAATACATACAGCCAATTGGATCTCATGTCATATTATTACAACAATATATGTCTTAAGACAGAGCCAGAAAATAGTGGATTCTCCATATACAGATCTAAAAAGGATACTGTGCCTCTATTGCACATAAACCACCATACGCTAAGAAGTAGTAGAAGTAATTTATTTTAATTGTATAGTATATCAGCAGAAAAAAGGCCCAGAGTATTAGGATATTATATATATATATATAATATATATATATATTATATAACCCAGAGAGAGAGCTTTGAGGTAAAACAGGTTTGGTGAGATGTGTCACATGCATTTTCTGTAAATTAAAGTGATCACAAAACCAAGATGAACTCCTCACCCCTCATTGCTTTTACTCTTTTATGAAGATGCAGAGTGCCTCACCATAATTGCCCTCAGGCAAACAGCCTCTATTTTAGGAAAGAGTGGGTGTAGGGATATAAAAAATATTAGTCAAACTATGACTCCAGAACAAATACAAGGTCATGTTTTAATAACTATAATGAAACATTTGGAAAATAATTGCTAATTCAGGAGACATCTGCATGGTGGCATCTGCTTTGATTGCTAGCTCATACTGATACTTTTACAGAGCTGCCATCTCCTGTGCTCTTGTCTGGCTTCAATATACTGCTTGGAAACCTGGTGAACTATAACTTTACATATGCATTGAAAGAGGGTTGCTATCATTGGTATGTCACTAGTTGTTTAAGACAGAATTAGGGAACTGTTTGAGAGAGCTGCAGCCAGAAAACACCTCGATTTAAGCACCAATTGAAATTAGACTTCCAATAACACAAACGCCATGATTAGATATACAGTAGGTCTTTCTGCATTCCAAGACAGACAGATTTAAGAAAAACTGTTAAAACACATCAGCCTCTGAGAGCAGATAACTTACATGCATACTTGCAGTGTCACTGTCAATGGTTCCTTCAATCCGCTGTTTTACTCGCTTTAGTAGATTCAAGTATACGTGTTGATGACTTGTTGGAATCATGTCACTGGTCCACTCTGTTTAAGATTATCGGCAGAAGATTCCCCAACACCGTTGTCCGAGAACACGCACACAGTCTTATGTTGCAAAATTCAGCTTACAGAGCTGCATTATGCAAAGTCCTAAAGGTAATGTACTGCAAATACTACAAATGATAAAAATGATTCATACCCACTTCTCCATTTCTGATGCATTATATCTTATTCAGTCTTTTAGTTATTGAATATCACCCCATTAGTGTGCAGCCTGCACCAGAAATAAAGAGCTGAAATATTAATGAATATTTCTTTTTCCAACTCTACCCAAACATGCACACACCAGTTATTCTTCTACCATAACAACTCATGGTTCTCCCTCCCACACAGAGGATGATAAATAATAGCAGACGGAGCTGTTGACTTCATAAAGGACCAACAGTTTAAATTCAATGTGGGCAGACAAGTATGCAAAATGAAATTTTAATGGAATAATCTGTGTTCCAGGGAAAATATATTCTGAAGGGTTGATGCAAGTTCAAAACAGATCAAATCAAGTGGGAATTCTGCAATTTGAACTGTGAACCTATAAAATATTATGCATGCTTATATGCAGCCTAAGCCTTACATAATCATTTTGCTGGTACATTTGTGAGAATTTTTGTGGGAGGCAACACTTACTGAATTTCTTATCACTATCTATCACAGTTTCAGTTTAACGGAATAAGACAAATTGTGACTATGTGTTTTGGGGATAACGAAGCCCCGCTTGCACTTCGGAATAGAGTCTCTCTAAATATCTTTTCTTCAGAAGAAGTAATCCTTCATTAGGTGTTTTAATGACATACACTGGTCTAACATCTCTGGGGGTTTTCAGACAGTGACTGTAAAGGTCAAAGCATATGATTTATATTACTATCTTGGGTCACCTAAAAAATTTTTTTTTAATTGAATGATTCTGTGATTATTCAAAGACATTTAAATTGGCTTTTCCTAAAACTTGTGCACAGCACTTATATATACACTGCAACAAGAAGGTGGAAGAAAATGGATTCTGACAGTAACACAACAATAACACAATATGTCATACAATCATTTACTGTTGAAAACAGGGCATTCTGGGCAATATGTACAGGCAGATTATCATATCATTTGAATGTCTGCAAGACAGTTTCAATAGCATCACTCGGGGATCGACTGCAGAGAGGCTGTAAAAATATACATTTCTACTGTTTTTACTTAAGACACATTAAAAACAAAGTGATGAAGCCAGTTTTGGACTGGCCAGTGTTGCTGGCAGGAACAGTTAATTTAATATAAGGCCGATGTTTATTGCAGGTCTGTGACAGTACACAAACCGTGGCTCTCCTGCCACTACATAAAGGCAGACATTTTACTACATTAGTTCCAAACGTTGCCTGATGATGCAAGTCTTTAATTGGGAATTTGGATAATTTATTGATGTTTTGCCCTTGTGAAATAAGACAATATTGCACACGTCATCTGACTCAGCACAAACTCAATTCTTTCTCCGTCTCTCTCCTCTACCCCACAGGTTTTTACTAGGAAAAGTAGTATCCCTCCATCCCTATGAAGTCCACTTCCTTTCCATCACTCCATCTGAGCTAATTCACTTGCTGGTGTTTCTATTCCTGTGTGTATGGATCAAATGTCCCTTTCATCTCTCTCTCTTCCTTTAAGCCTGTCCCTCCGCTAATTCAGCATTTTTGATCCTCTGCTCTTCCCCTATCATTTGCTCTGGTGGTCTATGCTCATTGGCAATACCAAATGGATAAGGAAGAAGTAAATATAAGCCAGTCCTCTTACTCTCTGCTTTGCTCATTTCCATGCACTTAGTCTTGTCTTCTCTCATCCTGGCTTATCAATTGCTCCAGTGGTCCACACTGTAAGAGAAGGGGACAGGTATGGTAATGGTGCATACCATTGAAGTGTCTCTGCCTGTGTGTCTGTGTGTGAGCTACTCAGGTGAACTCAGGCCATAAATTAACAAATCAGGATGCAGGTGGAGAGAGGTCACAGCAAATAGTGATCCCATGTTCGCATGGTTAATTCTGTGTGTAGGTTAAGTGTAAACTCAGTGTTTACCTGCACTAAGTGCATCCGGGGTTAATTGATTGTGATTGACAGGGACATATGCAGGGTAGTTTGAGCTTGGGAGTTAAAACCACCATACTACCTCTGAACTCTCTTCATTC
This sequence comes from Colistium nudipinnis, assembly GCA_016785305.1. Classification (NCBI taxonomy): domain Eukaryota; kingdom Metazoa; phylum Chordata; class Actinopteri; order Pleuronectiformes; family Rhombosoleidae; genus Colistium; species Colistium nudipinnis. The sequence goes on from JAFBJU010001611.1 coordinate 19,821, forward strand.
TTCATTTACTTCATCACTGAAAATGAGAGATAAAGCAAGCTTTTTCTGGTTGTCCTTTCATCGCCCTTTCTCTGCCATCACCTTTGGTCAATTTTTCTCCTCAACAGCTGGAACATCAGGCCACTGAAACACAGAAATCAGTTTTAATGTGAAATGAAGAAAGCAAGCTCTCACATACTTGGAACTGGAACATGTTTGGAAAAAAAAAAAAAACTTGGAGATGGAAGCTGAAAGCCACACTGCAAAATCGACAAAGATTGTTTAATTAAACACTAGAAAAATGTCTATGTGTCCCTTAACCCTTGACCTGAGTTATTTAAACACTGTGAGAGTTGAAAAGGGGACACTGGACAACAGTGAAAAGTGTTGTTGGTCCTCTAAAAAGATGTCAATCACAGACAATACTGACATAATACACTAGGCTCTAATAAAGTAACACAAGTGGGTGTTAAATAATTAATTCTAGAATGTTGTATGACTTCATACCCAAAACACTGCAGAAGTGCAGAAGGGAAGTAACCATTAACTTTTTATAATGGCCAATATAGTTTATATACATTTCAAGAATTCCAGCTTTATAGAATACTGTAACTATGTGACATCATTTTGAAATACATTTAAACAGCAATGAAATACAAAATAAAACGCTATGATTAGATATTGTTTTCTTTGAATTCTAAACAATTACTTGGAAATTAGGCTGATGCAGTGAGTATTTATTTATTATATTTTTTTATAATTTTTACTATAATGGGCAGTTGTTGTTATAATTGTTGAGTCTGAACTTGTTAATGACTTGTAGGACTCAGCTTAAAATGATCAGTTACGTTTAAAGCAAAACTCAGTCTAACTGAGAACAAATCTGACATGTTAAACAATATGTCTGACTTCACAATACTGAGTGAAGGGAAAAAAGTGTAAAGTAGAATCATCATCAGTATAATTTAAACATCCCGTCCCTTTTTCCACTTTAATGTGATTCACTGCCTTTAAGTATGGCTGGAGAGAGAGGTTTGTTTGTCTCAGCCAACAGCTACATTTACAACATTTTAAGAACAGTTCAATTAGATTAAACACATCTTTTATTTTTTAGACTTATTTTGTTTGAGAGTCTGTTTGTGAGACAGCAAAAATACATTTGTGTTTGTTAGATTAAGAATATTAACTGTTAACATACACTTAACCCATGTGTTTCAAAAACTGAAACTGAAAAATGAACACTGGCGATTTAGGAGAAAGGGATGATGGGAAAGTAAAATATAGAAATCTCTGCAGCGGCAGAGTGTTTTTACTTTAACTGTGTAAAGGAAGAGAAAGACGTCTGGGAGACAAAAATGAACCAGGACAGAATGAGATGGAGAGATAGAGGGATGTGGGTTGATGTTGGAGAAAAGACAATCCTAACTACATTAGCCCCACAGCCCAAGGCACTGGCAAAATTGCATTTCCTGATGAGAAAGACAACATGGAAACAGCCCCTTAAAGAAGAATTTGAGGCTCTGCAGATATGAAGCTGCTACTGACTGTTAAAACCTCACAATGAACATGCAGCCAAGCCCACAACCAAGCAACACTTAGATTTTCAAACTCTGGTTTAAAAATTATACTTGAAAATAATTCTACCCAACTACATCCAGATGTTAAATAACTATTTATGATTGGAAGCAGGGCTACCTCTAAAACATCTATTGTAGAACGTTCAATTATTTCATTTCATTCTTGAATATACACAGCTACATATCCATACATATCCAGCTCAGGACGAGAAAAGTCAGACATAATAGTGTGTGTATGCGTGTCTGCATGGGTGTGGGAGGGTTATCTAATTTCCCCAATCTCATTAAATAAAAAGGTTAAAAACCCTCGACAGTCGGCATTTGAAAACAACGGGACAACAAGACAACAAGGATTGATTAATCAGTCAATGATATTGAAAAAAAAAATCCTGGGGTTATGCTGGTAAAAGGAGCTGAGCTCTTTTTATTTCGTATTTTGTTCTTACCTCCCTGACTTCAATGTTAAAGATTGTGAGAGAAAAAAAGCAGTTTCTCAGTTTTTCACTCGTTGTGCACTCCCTTCATATGCCACATATCCTTTCAGTAATCCAAGGTAATTCAAATGATAAATTGGGTTTCAGTAAACACATTACAGGATCAATATTATCAAAAGCAGTTGCAAACTTTTTATTGAAGCATTTCAACAAGGGCAAAACTAAAGATTTAACAGACTCCAAGAATAATGAATAAGATTCAACAGTATTTACTTCATCGATAAAGGTTTTTGTCCTGTTGAATAAAATACATTCTGTGCTACGTCTGTCTCATGAATGTCTTCGGTAAACTTTAGCTTAACCGTAGACAATTTTGGTGGAGTATTGAACACTTTAATCTGCTGGTAAAACTGTATGCTCAACAATGTTATGACAACAATGACCAATAGAATAGAATAAGAGTGGCTTTAATATAATGGCTCTAGCAGTTCAAACAGTGTGGTACACGCAAAGTGAGTTCAAAAAGTTTCTATATGCACATTGGTATGAATGTGTTTGAGTGGGTGTGCTGCAAAATGTTTTTGTGTTTTTTTTGTGTATTGGTGTATATACAATTAAAATGACCTTTAACCACTGATTACACCCATCTATTTGCATCAGCTGTCTTCGGCCACTGGGGAACACTGCTTTCATCCGTCACAGTGTGCGGACTTGCCTGTTTGTCCGGGGGGAGAGAGGGGTGTGCACTTTGTTACAGCGTTCATCACCTTTCCAGGCACTCATGAAGAAAGAAATTAGAGATGACCTTCATCATGTTAAGCCTGGCTTGTTAAATTGAGGAGTTAACATGATAACATGTTTCCACATTCCCCACTATAAAGTAAGGTCAGTAGGTTTATAATCATTGATTTATTACAGGGGCAATATGTGTAGTTATAGCATGTTGTAATACACAAAGGCACACCCAGATATACAACTAATTACATGTAAAGCCTGCATCATAGGCAAGATTAGACGACTGGGGCTCTGTATATTTTCTCACTTACATGTGTTATCAATTCCAAAGTGTAATATGCCTGGTAAAGAAGATAAACTGTGAAAAGGCACTGGCAAACAAAGGTGACATGAATGAATGAATGGCAAAGTGTTTTTACACAGATATGAACAGTAAAGACATTGTTTTACAGTGCTCGTGGGGTCATTGAGAAGTAGTTTTGACTCTGTTTTGACCCGACCTCCTGGCAAGTGTTGGATCAGCTTTTTTACTGCCACATCAGAAACAGAAGTTGCATCATAGATCGGAGCCTCACAAACAAAGCAAGGTTAGTGTTGTAATCAGACTTGCAGGCTAAATGATGTCCTCAGGCCCAAAGAGATATTTATATATTTACTTATATGAAACAAATAATTTATTATACAGCTACCTTTACCGGAAGTGTTGCGTTACGGGATCACTTCACTTACACACTAACTGGTCCATATTGTGAAATGTTGACCTTTTGTTAGTATCAGTTATATATGACTGTAACCAGAAATCTGACAGAACTGCAATTCACTGATTGCAAAGGCAGGTTGATAATGTTATAATTGGCTTTGTTCTGACACATCATGGATACCTATTCTGTATTTTCCACTGTACCTCAGCTCATATGACGCACTGTTTATCCTTGAATGTTCTAAGAACCGTAAGATATATGTCTTAAGCCAAAACAACACACACACACACACACACACACACATACATTCCAAGATTCCTGTCCACGCCACTGGTAACTGGCCAATTACATTTGGTCGCGTGTAAGCCCAGCCTCTGTACGGGGCAGGCCCAACCCAAGAAGATAAATGTGAACCATTCCCGGACATCGGGGCACACTCTGTGCCCAGCTCTGGGCCTAGCGCTGGGCCCAGCACTGCTTTACTTTCCATGGGACCATAATAAACCATGCAGTTGTGAGCTGAAGATTTCTCCAAATTTCTGCGTGTTGTTCTTGGACTTCCAACTAAAGACCGGGCGTATTCTAACAATACATATCATGATTCCCTTAGGCCCCTTTAAAGATATTTCAGGTTGGATGTTTATCGGCAGGTTCTGGGAAGATGCACTGCAAAGGGTAACTGCACTCCCTCCATCTGGAAGAGAAATTAATAAAAGGGCTAAGGTAGCAGAAGACTGAACCAGCCGAGGAGAGGAGGAGAGAGAAGCCCGTTCAGCTAATTATTCCTAAGTTTCACTTCAGAATCTTTTCCACTGCACACTATGATCGCTGAATGTAGAACAGACAGGAAGGAGTGATACAACCAGAAGAAACCCATGACGATTTTTTCATGCAAATGACAAGAGAGTAGCACATTTCACTCCTCGCACACAAGGTTAGATAAAATCCTCTGTTCATAGGGTGAAGGAGCGAAAAAAAAACAACAACGATGCGCTACTCTCCCAGTGAGAAGCCATCCATCTGGTTTCACACTGCTGAAGGATGTGTTGAATCCAACACTGCAATAGAGGTGTTAATGTTCCATGTCACTCACAGTGCTTCTTCATGACAACGAGAAATGACAGCCACAGACTGATAGTACTTCATGTACACCAACAAAGTTTATTGACGCTGCAAGCTGAAACAGATTAGAATGATAGATTGCCTCTCATTAGAATATACTCAATGCGAATTATTAATTGTGATTATATGCTAAAGAACCCACAGTATTATAGTGTAACAAGACAACTTTTAATCATGCTAAACTTTTATTCTGGATTTCTTTGCTTGGGGCACTTTTCATACCGTGGCCAAAATGTACAAATATTTACAAAATTCAAGAAAGACAATGCGGTATAAGAAAATAAGAGAGGCAAATAGAGATATGAAAGTAAAACGAATGAATGTACCTGGACCTGTTTTTGTAAATCAAGAACAATGACAAAACAGACACTGCATGGTGGGGCCCAGGATGGACGTAAGTGTTGACATCTGTTTTTGTCAACTGTTCACCATGTCTTCTATGAATGTGAACATATGTTGCATATCAATTCTATATACAATATTTATATAGGTTGTAAATGCATTGTGGATGTATCACATTAGAAACATTAAACTGCTCAGTGCGAGTATAATGTCTCCCCCAGGTTCTAGCTGTTTATCTATTGCCCTTAGCAACTGAGCAAGAGATTAGTAGAACATTCCTTAATGCTTTCAGGACTAGAGACAATGTTTATCCAACCACCCTGCTGTGAAAATAATTCCCCCACAGCCACTATTCTTATAGACAGAACAAAGAGCAGATTAATTGACACACACACATAAAAACATAAAATCAATGCCACCTCAGCACTGGCTGAGCTGAGTGAGAGATAGAAGGGCAATTGCTATGTAAATAAATCAAATAAATATGGACAGATGGAAAGAGATCTCAGTTTCAGACAGAGCTTGCCCACATGAAAGTATGGGCTTGAATGCATCACGTTACGCAAGCAACAGAATAATGGAGCTTCATAGATGACCAATGTCTTCTTTTCTTCTTTTTCCTATATCTATATGTGTTGTTGTGTTTTTGGACCTGCACAAACAACAGAAGAATGTGATGTCCGCTTTACAGAGAAATCAGCTCTACATGTGGACACATATTAACCCCCAGTTAAATATAATCAGATTATTTAAAACCATGTGTAAATGCAGTCATCGGTGCAATACAAACCTTTATAGCTGGGGTAGATACTAAACAGTACCAATCAACGGAAATGGAACATGGTTTTCGTGATAATTGCTTTGAAGAATTTTTAATGGTTTATCCAAGAAACATTTTGATACATGGCACCTTAGCTGTTTTTTACCTGTCAGCCAGACAAACAGCATAAAGAATACACATGCAGTCTCATAGCAGAAATACCCTCATCCATATGAGCAATCACACGAGGAATGCAATGCAATGCAATAAGCTTTGGTAACACCAATTCCCGGTGGGCATAGAACATCAGAATCAGTGGACTCTGGGACTTTACATATTGATTACTGCTTACTAACGGACCAAAGGCACAAATATACCCAAACATGAGCAGCATTGGAATGATGATCTCTATCCAGCCAGAAGTATGTGTCTCTGTGTTTGCATGTACGTGTGTCAGAGAGGGAGACAGCGAGATCCAGTGGGAAACATCAATGTGTGATTGTGAATTAATGAAATAAAAAGAGAGATGGGTATAATGAACGTGAAGGAGAGAGAGTGATAGAGGGAATACTAAAAATAAGAAGGGGGTTTAAATAATGCAGTAGGTTTATAAGGCTGCAGATGGACCATTTCTATATCATTATGGATCAAAAAAGCAATAACCAAGCAAACAATTCCCATATCTAAAATAAACCCCTGTGAGTTTGTGCCTATACCCATGTTTGTGTGTATGTGTGAGTTTTTTTTTTTTTATTACATCCTAAATTTTGAGGGTTTTTAAAAGCTTTCAGCTTTCACCATGACATTATTCTAAAAGAGACTTGCATATAATGTGGTTTGTTGACTCAATTAAAAACACATTTTCAATAAAGCACAAATACGTAAATGTTTTTTTTAATTACTCTCTTTGGTTTTTTATTACCTCTGGCAAAACTATGGAGAATATTTTATACAAGAAGGTTATTTTTTGTGTGTATGATGCATTCACTGTGGACACACATGCAAAAGGGCAAAGCAGAAGGTGAATGTCCAAGAAGGTGAATGGTTGAATACCCCATTTGAGCCCATCAGGTCTTGAGGGGACATTTGACTTTGCAAATGTTTTATATGGAAGGAGGGGCACTACACACAGTTGTTTGGCAAGCTCAGCTCCAAAATGGGCAGGGGCAGACTGAGAATGCTGGGAGGAAGTCGGCTGTCGGAGAGAAATTGTGTGTATCCATTTCTCATGAACCCTCAAGGTTACAAGAATAGTTACGGCTTGAGAAGAAAGTTTATCATTCAGTGAACATATTGACCTCTGTCTTAAAAAAAACAAAAAATACTGATCCTCCCTATGTGCTCTGATGAGGGGTATACTTGCTTCGGAGAATAGTACAGTAGCCAAGTGCACAAACCTTCATCAATTTATCATACAACTAGTTCTTTAAAGATTACAGGGGGGTGGAGCCAGGAACAGCTGTCATTGGACGAGTTTGCCAGTGCATCACAGGACCGACATATAGTTTCATTGTCTCTCAAACTTGTTTATGAATATGTTCTGCAACTAACCTTTATCTCCGTAAAGAGCAATGTCCTGTCTTTTAAAGCAAAACAATGTCAAATTATTTTAAATCACATTTATGGAAACCACATGAATTTCACATGTGAAATACTGAATGTGAAGCGTGTGGACAAATGTCAAAAAAACATAGGAGCACATGTGGTACAATCAAAGACATGAAACTAGCTATTTAATTTATTTAGCTTGTTGAGAGTCAGCATTCAGTTGATTGTAGGTAAAACGTAAAACAGGATCAGGACTAAGATATATATATATACTGGATATCACCTGCTCTTTTAAAAAGAATTGAGCATGCGTTAGTTTGAGCAGGCCACAAAGTCAAGCTTAGCCAACACCCAATACATCAGCTGACAGCAGCAGATCTCTATGCCAGCCTGATTTTCAAAAACTAAGCTGATGACTCAGCTGAAATCCTTCCATGCAATCAATTGGCAAAGCTCATATTGTCCACTATATTGCATGTGCTCTAGCCCGCCTACTCTTCATGATTCCACTACAAGCCTCCTTGCAACCTTTCCCCACCCCAGCACCTCCTTTTCATGCTATGTCTGACCTAATCGATGTTATGCATTGTCATTGATGCCTGCTCTGTTCTGTTGTCTTGAGCTGCTACCCCCCCCCGCCTTCTCCCTTTCCGTAAAAGGAGGTGCGCTCTCCCTACTGTAGCCTCTCCAAGACTGTACACACACACACACACACACACACACACACACACACATAGTGTGGGCATAATCAGACTGAGAAGCTGAGATGTCACTGCTCCAGCTGAAAATCAATTCTCTCGCCACAATGGCAAAGTATGTATTCCAATCTGCTGGCACTCTCACTGCCTGTCCATGGTACAAACTTGAATAAAACTTTACTGAATAAAGCATGTTGGAATAAAGGCGAGGTTAGCACTGAACTGGGCAAATCCAGCCGAGAACACACACTCATAAATACACACCAAACCACTACAGATATGCAAAGATGTAACAGTCTGTGTTGTAAATGCGGAAAAAAACTTGGGTAGATGGGCAAGGCCAGAAAGGCTTGATCATGCAACGTTCAGCTAGTAAAATAAGAGGAAAATAGCAACAAAGGACAGTGTGACAATGTGTCAGAATAGATGTTCCTCTCCAAATCAAACATAAACATATTTATTATGGTAAGTAAGGATAGAGTGAATCTTCCAATAATTGAAGGGTTGTGGAGGATAAAACCCAAGTTCTTCCAGTGTGAACAGACATACAGTATACTCAACCACTGCCATTGCAGAAAAACGCTTCATGTTGTTTCAATTATTCTATTTTACCTTTTCTTCTCCTGTTGTTTATATGTGGTTGGCAGTTCACTTTTAAGTGCACTACTGCCACTATATGTCAATTTTGTCAGACTTTTGAAATTGTGATTGCGCTAACTCATGCCTTTGATCCATTTATACATTAGTATTTTGAGCCATATGTAACAGAACTAGTGAACTTAACATAAACTAATTAAAGTTTCCACCCAGAAGAGTCCAGTGTCTTTAATAGTATGGGTATTTAATTAAAATGTCTAGAACACAAAAAACAATACTTATACTAATCAATTAACATCTTCTTAATTTCCTTATCACGATGACCCCATGGAACTTGTGACTCTTTTTTTTCTTTTTTTTCCTGTTTAAGAAGAAGGATGCAGGCAAAGGCATCTGATCAAATCCAAAGAACAAAGAAAAGCGAGGACTAATCAAGGCCAACCCCCTGGGAACAATGGTATTCTGTGAGAACATTATCAAATGAAGCAGATTACAATTTGACACTCAATTCCCAAAGCACAAGTAGTACCTTTCAACACTACTGCTAATTGGCTGGCAAGGAGTGGTTTCCACCACCCTATATGAGCTGTTGGAGGGTTTCCAGGCAATACTCTTTTTGTCCTACGATGTATCTTTGCTCCTGCCTCTGCATCTTATATTGGTCTTTAACTGGTTTTATTCTTTCTCTAGTTTTTTTTTCCCACTCTCTGAACCCGTTTGCTTTGCCTACTCTATTGTTCCTTTGCTCCTCCATTTAACAAACGTTGCCCTTTCCTTACTCGACTGTTAGAGTTTTTAGCTTTGTTCACTGAGTTCTTAGGCAGCAGAGCTATTAGGGCTGGTGTTATACGGGTAGCTGGGCATCTTGCTGAAATCCACAGCACTTAACAAATGCTTGGTGATTACTGATGGCTGATACATTTATGCTCAGGGTATAAATGGAAGAGGAGCTGTCACGCAAAAGGCTTAGGTTCACCTGCAGCTGGTGCATTCCAGAGAGGTTCTGTGTTTGATTGGATCTACAGTAATGGTGCTCCCATAGGGATTGTTTACCTTACCGTCTGACAGGTCTGGCACTGTTAAGCTCTGTTCCAGTTAGGGGACCAAAAGTTATTTATCGTTGAATGTCTTGACTTGGATTCTATTTATAGCCACATTAAACAGCTTTTCATAGAGACATCCAACACTTGAAGAGGACTGACTCTAAGGATAATGCAAAGTGTCAAAACAAAGAGTCAAACATTTCAGATCTGTTAGACTCACATGATGAATTTGACTGTTAGGTGTCGCCTAACCCTAACACGTAACCCAAATTAATGGCGATTTCTAGTAGAATAAGTCAATAGTCATTTTCTCAAGTCAAACATTTAATCCCTAAATCAATTTGTCCGTCCTCTCTCGGTCAATCCGTGACCTATTTCAAAGTGACACTTCACAGATGGTCATTTTCCCCGACAGAAAGTCAATCTGGTGCGAAGATCATGATGCAACACCTTACCAAGTGGATTCGGTCTCCGTCAGGGAAGTCTTGTTTTCAGTTGTTTTCAGAGTTGTCGGCAGATCTTGCCACTTTGGCCCAGCTGTCACTCAGATGGACACTAATGACTTTACCAAGGTAGACACTATAATGCCATCATGAGCAAGACGTGGCTTATAATTGGAGATTCAACTTTTATGGAACAGTTCCATAAACTAAAGAGTTATGTCACTAGTATGTAACAAAATCTTGGATTACAGCACAAATGCAAAAGTTTAATGAGGCTTTAAAGACTTTGTTCTGGCCATTACTGAACATCACTTTTTGCTACATTTTCTTAACTAAAGATTGAGAGCTAAATTATGTATCGTCAACAAAGATGAAAGCATTGTCACTACGTTGAAAAGACTGACATTGGAAAACTTATCATCTCCATTAGATTTTTCATCTATGTGATCCACATGAATGCACAGATCTTCTTCAAATTAGAACAGTCCTCTACAAGATCACGTGAGGAGCTCAGAAATGCTTACATCAATATTTATTTTCTTTACATATACGCAGGGCTTGCTTCCTCTTTTACCTATCCTCTGATCTCCATGAAACAATGAATTCCAGCAAATGCTTCCATGCCATCAATGAACAACAAAGTGCAAAAAATCTGCCCTGATCGTTTTGTGCATATAAAACTGTATTGTAGCTCCTTCAGATGAACAATAACCCCATTTCTCAAATGCCAAAGAACCAAGCCTTTTAAACTCTATAAAGCCTCTACCTACATCTGTTTCACACTTTGATATTCAGCACTGAAATATGAACACAGTAAATACAGAATAAAAGATTAGTCACATTTGCAGAATACCATGCCACAGCATAATAAAAGGATTTGCAAAGTGCCTCCTCATTTTTAACAGCAATGTGAAGATTGCTTTGGAATCTGACACAGCAATATAAGGAGTACTCTGAATTCCTTTGATAAGTTAATTTTAACATAAAATGTTAAAAAAATAAAACAATGTTTAAAGGCAAAATAAAGATACACGACAATTTCTGATTTTGGACTATTTATAAGACAGATGATACACTTTCTTAGTTTAAAAAAACAGTTTGCCTTTGCTAAAATCAGAGGAAAAAAAGGTAATTGTTAAACGCATATCTTTCACAAGCAAGGGAAAATAAAAGCAGCAAAAAAACTGCACAGATCTTTGATTCTTACAGATCATGGCTGGTCATCTCAGACTTTGCACGTCACTGTTCAGATCTATTATGGATAATTTGAAAGATCAGATAGTACAACTGTTACAAATGAAATGTTACCCAGGGAAAAAAGTATTTCTTTCCAAAGTGAAACCAGAGAAGTCAAGAAAACTCACCTCATGTTTGAAATGCATCTAACACACCACACACACCCACACCCGCACACACACAAACATCACTGAGGATGATTGAATAGTTGGGATGAATCTGAGTGAAAACATATTATTTTAGGGGAATACATAGCAAGGTTTGACCAAGCATTCTGATTGAAGAACAGGTACAAGGTAATTTGTTACAGTAAGGCAAGGTACCAGATAAGCAGCTGGCCCTGTTCTATAGCGAAAGACAAATTCCCCTGGGCTGGAGGTTGCTACACCAGGCTATGTAGTTGCCTGCCCATGTACCACTGCCATTTGTCACTGTCAGTAGCTAGTACCATACCCATTTATGCTGGAGGCCTATATGGAAAACACTACACATTAGGAAGGGGCTGAAAATTACAAGTGGCTGTCTTAAGTAGTCGCACCTCTGATTTCTTCAGGGAATTAGCCTTTGTTCACATATGGCTAAATCAATATATTTTTCTCAGAAAGAGGTCACAGATTTTTTAAATTTTGTATATGGGCAATAGTAAAAAGGTAATTGGTGCAAGTTCATAAGTACAAGGTAGACATCTGTGAGGAGATGATGAAGTGCCAAGGCAAGGTTGTCGTTCGATTGGATTTCAATGTGCAACAAATGGCTGGTCATGTCATGCTTTGTGAGAACACATCAGAAGTTAATACATGTTTGAAGCTCCCTTGACTGGATCTTATTAGCCTCATATTGCTTCTCCTTGCATCGATAATAGGAAGCTCTGGTCACGTCCATTCCCAGGACCACAAATGCAGTGTCCCTTCAACAAAAGTGTAAGGACTGCAAGCAGCAGCCACACTGTTACAAAGGGTCAAAATAACTAAATAATGAAATAGCACAAAATGGAAGATAATGTAGCATGTCCCTAGTTATAAAAAGAGAGAAAAAGCACAAAGCCTTAAATAAATAAAAGTAATCCACATAGTTTCCTTGGCATCCAAGGCTGGCAGCTGGGTAGTGGTAGGAAGTCAACTTATTCCCTTAGCGCTAACAAAAAAGATGAAAATAAGAAAAGAGCTGGGTAAAAGCGGAGATCGCTCACTGGTGCCACAATTACACGGACAGAGCTGTGGCCCCGGGATACGACTTAATGACCATAATAAGGCTTGTCTGTCTATTCAAAATCAACTTAGAGGGAGTGCATCCATGCTGACCTGCAGCATCACTCTAGCTTTAGTTCAATTCAGAGATGCAGTACGAGAGACAGCACAGTGTTTTCGGGTTTTGGTGTATGAACAGTTCCCCTGCTTTCTGTTTCCCATGCAGGCAGATAGACCACAACCCCTCGAGCCATTCTCATTCCACCTCATAACCTTGATGATGATCAATTTGGACTTGAGCATTTCTTGCGGCTGCTTTTTAATTCAGGATGTCTGAGGGCTCTGTGATTAATGGCAGGTACTTAGCTGGGAGACACAATCAATAAACATACTTGTCCAGGAACTCAATACCAGCCGCAGATGAGACATGCTTTTTCCAGGTGGCAGCACCACCCACATTAAACAAGGCTAACTGTTACAGCAGCAGACAGCAGAAGAGCAGAAGATAAATCTTCACACTGCTTTTTATCTTTTTTCTTTACTTCAACTATAGGATATTTGATTCAATTTGTAGATCATTGGCAAGGGTGCTGCTGCACCATTCTTTTGAAAAAAATGTCTGAACGAAGATGTGTGTCAGCAAAACAGAGAGAAAAAGCACATAGAGAGCAGAGAATGAGGGTTGACAGAACGGAGGAAATAGGAACCAGTTAGAGTGATCTTTACTTTGGCAGGTGTGAATACATGTGCATTGTTATGGGAAATGAAAGCACATACATTTGAAATAGAAATACAATAATTGATTGATTCATGTGTTTTGCATTTAATCCAAACAAAGAACATATTCTTGCTAAGCTGATTGCGTGAATAAGAAACACCTTAAAAACCTCTGATTAGTGTAACTTTAACTGTATTTCCTTTTGGAGTAAAACCAATTGTTGCAAACTGCCAAAAGAAAACCCAATTTAGATGCATATTCCTAACGTGCATGTGCAGTACAAGAACCAAGTAAAATATGTTGTTTACATTATCAAATTACGCACATGATTATTTTCTGAATAGTAGTGTGTGTCTGTGAATGTACTGATATTTTGTCTTTTTTTTTTTAGATTAAACCCTTTAAAAATGCTTATCCAGGGAATGAATGATACGTCTAGGATGTATATTTATTAATCATAGATCACACAAGCCCTGTGCTATATATACATTGCCTCTTGGGCAGTGATTTAGCACCTTTTGATATCCCCAAAGGCAAAAGTGCTTCCCAGCTTCATCACAACATAACAACAGCACCTGTAATCTTCTTATCAACACAATTACCCTGACACAAACAGGCAAACTAATAATGGCAGGGATCTGCAGGGGAAATGCTTCCCCCACAAGGTCCAAACAGGCTCACCCCCACGTTTGTCCCATTGGGCACGAGTTAATCAAAACATACTAGAATATCCATCCACCTGATGGTTGTGTGAATATTGCTTATATGGCACGCTGCTTATGTATGACCCTTTCTTGTCCCTCCCCGATTGGCTGTTACAACACTGACCTCCAGCGTGCGCACAGAAGGACGGAGGCTCCGTCTGTGGCAGCAATGTGACCTCCATCCTCCTCACTCTCTCCAATGAAATAAGCCGGGGCTCGCACCGTTTCATTAAAACGGACCATCACAAGTCAGACAAGCAAAGACTCGTTCTGATTTTCATTCAGGCTGCGCTATAATCCGGAATCGCCGGACAGTTAATAAGCAAGCGCACCCCCCCCCCCCCCCCCCCCCCCCCCCCCCCCAGCCAGCAGCTTACGCCGATTTAATTACAAATGGTAACATAAAGTTCCGCGTATGGAAATATTGCTCACCGAACCAATCCCTGCTTTTCCAATAAAAGCTCAAACGAGCGCCTCTCCAGAGTGGAACCGGGTCCCTGCCAGATTCCTTTTTTTTTCAAATGTATTACAAAAAATAAATAAATAAATAAACGACACGTGGTCGTTACAAACCTCTCTCAGGACACAACGGGGAGGCGGAGGAGGGTAGATGCAGGCGCAGTAGGGATGGGAGAGGACGAGAGGAAGACGGAGCCGACTCTCTAGCCATGGAAATCCTGCTGCTGTGCATTATGCACATATTCGGAATAAGAACTTGACAGACTTTATACATTGCGACCTTTATCGATTTTTTTCTCCGTCCCTGTCTTTTTCTTCTTCCCAAGGTGAGACATCTTGCACGATGTGGAATATGGCAGGTGAGAAAAGAAGAAAAACCCAATTTCTTGTCTCTTTTTGCTGGAAAATATCTGCTGATATCCTGATGGGATATTTCAATATATTATTTAAGCATCTTTGTATATTTTCAAAGTCATACCTTTAATACAGAGAAGGGGGAAAAAATTAAAATGGATTTCTTAAATAGCTCCAACCTGGAGGATGGGATAGACACAGGAAACATCTCCTCTAATGCCACTTCTCAGAGCCAATACACCCAGCTCGCTATATGGGGTCTGGCAGGACTTGTCAGTTTTCTGATTTTGTTTACAATAGTCGGGAACGTCTTGGTTGTCATCGCCGTTTTAACGAGCAGAGCACTGAAACCACCCCAGAACCTTTTTCTCGTCTCCCTCGCTAGTGCAGACATACTGGTGGCCACCCTTGTCATGCCCTTTTCTCTGGCAAATGAACTCATGGGCTACTGGTTTTTTGGCAAAATCTGGTGCGACATCTATCTGGCTCTGGACGTTTTATTCTGCACCTCTTCTATTGTTCATCTGTGCGCTATTAGTTTGGACAGGTACTGGTCGGTGACACAGGCTGTAGAGTACAACTTAAAGAGAACGCCTCAAAGAGTCAAAGGGATGATTGTGGTGGTGTGGTTGATTTCAGCCGTTATCTCCTTCCCACCCCTTATATCAATGGACAGGAGCAACAATGAGGCCACTCCCCAGTGTTTCCTGAATGATGAGACCTGGTACATCCTATACTCCAGCATCGGGTCCTTCTTCGCTCCCTGTGTCATCATGATCCTTGTATATATCCGGATCTACCAGGTGGCAAAGACCAGGACCAGAACAATGTCGGAGAAGAAGAGGGATGTGGACTCCCCGATGAAGAATGGTATGGGCCAAGCTGAACCAGAAGGCTCAATGAAGTCCAGCAGGGGCGGGAGCATGAAAAAACAGGAACGTGAGAATGGGCACTGCCATGAGCAGGCAGCGCAATCCCCTCTACCGAATGAGCCGAAACATACGCTGACAGACCATGATGAGGACTTTGACGATAGCAGCTCATCGGATGAGAAACCTAAGAAAGGTTCCTCCAAACATCATCACGACGACAGAAAAGACAGGAAGTCCAGTCGGAAGAGCAGTTCTGCCTCTAAATACTCCAGCAGGAAGTCCCGGGCCAGTTCCAAGTCCATGGAGCTGTTCTCGTCTCGTCGGAAACGCCGCAGCACTGTTAATCACAAAAAAGTGTCTGCGGCTAGAGAGAAACGCTTCACCTTCGTTCTTGCCGTCGTCATGGGCGTTTTTGTCCTCTGCTGGTTCCCTTTCTTTTTCTCTTACAGCCTGTATGGAATCTGCAGGACGCCGTGCGAAATCCCCCAGACCCTGTTCAAGTTCTTTTTCTGGATTGGCTACTGTAACAGCTCCCTAAACCCGGTCATTTACACCATCTTCAACCAGGATTTCCGCAGAGCCTTCCAGAAGATCCTTTGTAGGTCATGGAAACGCTCCTTCTGAGGAAGGTCCTGCATGCTGTATACATTTATTTTTTTCTCTCTCGCCTTGACTTTCAGGGATTGCACGTGATGTGAAGGGATGCTTAACGGATCAATGTACCGAACTAAAGTAGAGCAATTGGTGTTTAGAGTACAAGGGTAAGATCTATTCACAGAGAAGGCTTTCATCAGATGCCATTCAGGGGTATTTTGGACTCTAATTTCAGTTTCGGCCCATTAACCCTTCGCACTGACTTCTTCTCCTTTTAATTCAATACAATAAACAGACTCATAACAGTTAACTGTGCTGCAGGCACATCACAGTGGCTGCACCGATGAATTGCACAGAAGGTTTACAGAGATGTTTGATGTAAAATGTGACCCTGATTCGCTGACCATGACAAGAAAGGCCTTGACAATCTCTGTACAACCAATGTGTGTGATAGTGGGATCATTCTTCTATTTCCATCTGTTTTTTCCGACCTTTCTATAATGTCACACTCAACATGCGGACCAATGGGACGAAGGGGCTCCTTGCTTACTGTTTCAGTAGCAAAACTGTTTCACTCCAACAAAAAAAAACGCATCTTCAAAATGACTAAAGTGATATTTCAGCTTCAGTGGCTGTGTGAGACTCAAAGGGGTCTTAACCGGCAAATTGTAAGAGAAGCTTTTCATCAGGATGTGTGTTTTTGTGGACTTGTGACTTGGACTTTGTCTGGATTCAGTGGCCTGTACAGCAGAGTGCCGTCTCGGGCAATTTCCTCTCCAAAGCATGTGTTTGCATCCTTTTCTCCCATCTTGCGAAAGGAGATGGAATACAGAAGTATTGCTGAGACAGCTGGTCACCCACTGAGGCTTTAAGTATGTGTGTGTGTGTGTGTGTTTGTGTGCGTGTGCGTGAAAGAAAAATTGAGGACAAAATAAATGACTGTGTTGTGATAAAGCGAAACAAAAAGTTCACAGCATCTTATCCAAACTGCCATTGAGTGATGGGTTCTATCTTTGTGTGCGTGTGTGTGTGCATTTGTGTGAGTGTTTTCACAAATGACCTGGTCCTCCCTGGTCAAGAGTCTTTTTATTCTCCTCCATCCTTTATTCTGTCACACTTAGATACAGAAACACTTTATTGCTCTTTTAATTGAACAAGCACACGTGCACAAGTGTGCGCAATCATACGCATGCACGCACACAGACACACATGCAAATATGCACACATTGCAAAAATTCCAAAAAAATACACACACATTCAATATTGTCATCTTAACATTTCAAGCATTTATAGCCAGAGGGGTGCATCCCTTTCTCTTATGTGTATATGATTGAGAATAGTGCAGTATTGCTGTGTGTCACCACTTAACCACACATGTATTAATATGATAAATATTATTGATACTATTGTATAGAACAACGCCATAAAGCATTTTCATGTCATAGCAACCTCTGTACTTTTCTAAAAGAACAAGTGTTTACTTATTTCTTTGAGCACATTGGAAAAAATCTAATAAAGAGATTACTGCTGTGACCCTGTTGTTTTTTTTATTACACTGACATTGTCACTGCTTTGACTGAGAACATATTACTAAGGAATGTGATAATAAGTAATCACCTTTGTAAGCTTTTGCTGATTTTCCAGCGTTGATAAAAATTCATTAATCATTAATGCAATGGTTGAAATATATTTTGCCAGGTTAGTTCATATTTAATATTCAAACCTTTACATGGTTTGCGATTTTGGAAAATCAGATAGCTAAGGTTTCCGTAGGAAACACCATCTTTATACATGCACCAAACCCTGTAATAACTAAGCAAAGCACGGTGAGTTTCATAGCACATGACACAAATACAGTAATGATCACCAAAATAGGAGTACTTTGCCATTGGCAGGGGTTATATGAAACGGTTTGTGGACTAGTTATGTGATGCCTCTAAAATATTTAAGCAACTTCCTGCCACTGAATCATCTAACTGGTAATATCCAGTTGATACTGTAGCTGAAATATTTTAAATAACAAGCTTCTTCCGCTCTGACTGTCAGGACTATGGATGGCAACTTAGCAAAATAATACCTCAATGATTCCATGTCTGAATGTACGAAAATATATCCATCAATATCTGCTTTCATGATGTGCTAAATACTTGAAATTTCTTTCAGAAAATAAACATATTTAGAAGATTAGGCTCAAACAAAAAATACTATTTCATCATTGCTAAGCAGCTTAATAGACAAGCTGAACAGACAACCTCAGGTCAAGGCATGATGAAAAAACAAACTCTGTGGCATCTGAAGGCTTGTCGGTAATAATTTGGCTCTCTTCATATGCTTTTTAGCATGTTAACAAAAAGTTGGCACCAAAAACTTAATCTTCTTTTTTGTTTGCTCAGACTTTGATTTGCTTTACCAAAGATGCTGTAAATTCAACGAAAAACAAATATCTTGTTCAAAGACAAGGCTGACTCTCCCACTGTGTGGGCTCATTGAACTCATTTTAGGTGTAAACAATATCTTTTCTCGCAGTGAATCATTTGATATATCCTCCAGAGTGGGATCTGTCTTGTGTCGTGACCACACTGTACATTGTGTAGCTTCCAGGAATGTTGGAACAGAATGTCCAATTAGATCAAATGCCATACAAAGTGAACTTGAGTTGTTTTTCCTTTCCTGACCCCTGTGTTTCACCTACTGAGTTCTTTGATACCACCGGGCCGAAGACGGATCGATGAGGACGGGTTGCGTTTAACAATTAAACAAAATAAACAAAGATTTATTACAACAACAAAAAACAAGAATAAAACCCTTCATCAAGGTTTTTCCAGTCCAGCAGGAAAAGCAATCAAATGATGCACCTCGGAGCGAAGACCGAAGAACCACTTATGTTGCGTCGCAGCGCATTAAATAATAGTGTAAACATTAACACAGCATAACAGTTACATTACATTTCCTATTGGTTTAAACTATAGGTGGGTGGTGGTCATTGACATGTCACCTCCTTGTTTCAGGCTGTGCATGTTTGTCCAGACCCCTCTTGGCACCTGATTGGTCCGTCTCGAGTTTCCTGTTTGGGTCTTAGTGTCCTTCGTGTTACGTGTCCGTTTGTCCATGACTATGTCTACGCGCATTGTCGCAGGTCTCCGTGTGTTAGACTGGTTAACAAGTTTGGCCATGCAGGCTATAACTATAGAATATGAGTTATGTGATGAAGGAAAGTAATGTAATAATAAGTAATGAGTAATGTTATAAACAAGTAACTACATACTTTCATACATTTCTACCTACATACATGAATTAACCCTAACCGTAACCCTAACCCTACACATCTACATGCATTTCTTTTGTTCTAACCTGAGGTGGTGTGGGTGGTGATGACTTTTGCATCTCCTGGCTCTACCTCACAGTTGGGGGTAGAGCCATTACCTGTGTATTGTTCTAATTCTAACATGGCAGTGTGAATTTACATGTCCATGCCTCTAGACATCTGGTCTGAGTTGTGGAATAAACATGAGTATCTGGGAGGTTACATTGTTGTCTCAGTCTAAAACCTAACTTATACTGCTACATAACCATCTCTTTATGAGCTTGTAAATAATAAGCTAAACATTCCTGAGTATACAACTGACCAACAGAACAACAAAATATATGTAAGCAAATATCTGGTCAGATTTTTTAAAATATTCTTAAATTGTGCATTTGTCTGCTTTCTGCATTGGCTGAGGGCTTTTCCATGGGGAGGGGGTCTATATCTCTAAAAAATACCTAACACACCGTATTGATTTTTTATGTGATCTCTATAATCTCCATCTTCCTCTTCATATTGTGTCTCCTGTACCAAAATTCCATCTGAATTGCTTATAGAATTGAACAATGACATTATAATAATGATATTCTTGCATCTGTCCATCATGTTGTAGTTCCTATTTCAGAAAATATTTCATTTTTGTCTTGGTTCATTTAACACTTTAATCTCAAATCTTAAAACACACACAAATCATGCACTGAAGGCTTTTAGCATAAGAAATGTACAACATCAAGATGGAACACCGAATGAAAAAAACAACAACAGGAGCCGCACCTCTGACAGTGAAGGATACAGCAGTCTGTATTGGATTTCAGAAAATGCCATGTTCATAGCTTTAAGCAGGAGGGTCGGACTTACACCATGTCATTTGTAATGTTTGCTATCAGTGTTGCTGTTGTGCTACAAATCTAGAGGTGGTTGCTGGCAGGCAAATACAAATGAGAAACTGGACAGTATACAGTATTTAACAGTATTTAATTAGTCAAAAGAAAGTCCAGAAAGGATTATGTTCCAGCAGTGGGGAGAGGAGTCAGAAGGTAGACGTGGCGCACAGGAGACTCAGTTGCTGGGAAAAAGCTATTCTTTAATCAATCACTGGGTCCTTTACTTCAGCAGGCTTCGCCATACCTCTTCACGCCTTCCAGCAAGGATGGAAAAGCATGAGGACTCCATCCCTCGCACACCATCTGCCATCAGTCTTGCGTTCCTCACGCTGTATCAAACTCTGTCTTTCACCCGCTTTCACTCTTTCCCCCTATCAATCTATCTCTTCTCCTCAGTCTGACAGCAGCCATCCATTCTGCGAAGCAGGCTCTGCTCCAGTTGCACAATAACGGAGGAGTGGAGTACACACATACACACACATGCTGGTGTAAATACGCCTCTCGCTCCTAATTCTACAGTGCATGGGCAGTTGATTCAGGCATACGCTCTAATGAAACAACGCCTAATAAAATGTTCTTCACCTGAATAAGTGCTTGTTGATCCATCGTAATTGTTTTATTCAATACAAAAGAGATGTCCTCTTCCATTTCAACAGTGCGGTTGTTGCACAGGAGAATAGCACCTTCTACTTTCTAGCAGGGCTGCCAGATGGTCAGATTGTTTTTCTCCTGATTTGGCATTCATAAGCTGTGCCTCAGTCACAACCTGCATTCAAATCCACAATTTATAAACCCAAACTTAAATTTGACATCCTATTTTATTGACTAGACAGGGTATTTTTGGACCTTTCGCCCAAAAGTTAATGTATTTGACTAAAGCCACTTTCTGGACCGATCAGCACTAAAAACTAAATAAAAGTGTAAAGAAAAGTTATGGCTTCTCAAACTGACACTTGTACATTATGAAAAAGTAGAAAAGGTAATGATGAGAGTGATCAAGGAGCAATTATTTATTTAGCACTACAAATGCTCTGTTCTTGTTTAATCTTGCATTCATGTAGCCGAGTGCAAAAATTCCATAAGTAAGGGCATCACCAAAGAAAGTCTGCCTTACCCTCTGCAGGCCACAAATGTCCGTACAAAATGTCATGGTAATTGCTCAGATAAAGTCATGCAGCTACAAATGCTTAAAATAAAAACACATGTAAATTGCAAATCCATGTGGTTGTTCAAATATCTCTCCCAAGGACACATTTCTTGTTGGCCAAAATCTTTGTACATAGGATATGGTCTTATTTTTTTCCATGAGATGCATCATGGGCTGATTGCAGATCTATTTTTCATCAGGGTATTGCATGTAGAAATGTCTTTCTCATGCTGTGGTGTCTGGTTCAGCCTCTTCCATCTGGCAACCATACACCCTCAGGGTCAGGGGTTCATTTCCTACTCCTATTTTCTATTCTGCTCTATCCATTTATCTCATTCCCCTCCAACACTATTCATCCATGCTTGCAAAAATAAAAAAAAAAAGGATGCAGAAAAAAGAAAAATGACTGGGAATTTCCATTGGAGGTGATTCATTTTTGACGGGCTAGATTGTGCTTTTGTGTCACATTTCTAATCCCTGTAAATTGGCTAAATTCTACATGGTGGATTACACACACACATGCACTCAGACGTTACAGGTCATCAAACTTGTAGCTGTATTAATCATGAGATGTATAATGTTGAGTTGGTATAAAATAAGAACGTTACAACATCATTAGCCTCTAAATTCTATCAGTGTATACATCAAAATGTCATGCATGTTTCCATATTAATGGTTCTTTAATGTATGAATTTAACAAGCCTTGAATGAATAATATTCACATTTATATTTTTAGTAGACTTTGGTTGTAATTTACAACCATGGACAATTTCAACTCTTCAAGTCCACATACGGCTTAGCCCACTTTTGGTGTCATTCCTGTATCCATTAAATAGATTTTTTCAACATAAATAAACTGCAAACTGCAGCTTTAGAATACATTTTATTTCTGGATAATGTTAAGAAGCAAATATTATTGCATATATTAATTTCATATGAATTGCAAGACAATAATGACAATTGTTGGTGAAATCCTTGTTCTTGTCCAGTGCATGATGGGATTGACTCCTGGCCGATGTGACAGTACTATATGGATTGCCTAAAACAGACCACATGAAATATGCAGTAATGAAATCAATCACGAATATTATGCAAAAAGTTGAATGAATAACAATCGCCTCATTCTAGTTGCCCCTTGCACTTAAATGAATTATGCATAGCCAAGTCCACTGAGAGAGCAGTTGTGAGGGAAGCAGGTGTGGCAAAGTTGGAGATGGGACCAAGTCATGATGATGTCAGCCTGAAATGTCACTCTATTCCACATTGGAGTTTCTTGGGGGGGAGGGAAATCACAATGTTAACAGAATTTTCCAGAGTTATGATGTAGCTATTTTCTGCATTAACGAGCTTATTCAAAACTGATCAACAGAACATATTGTGGGTGCTGGACAAAACAACCAAGTAATAAAAGAACATGGGTGGCCTTATGCTGGAATTGCTGGAAATGCTCCTGTGTGAATTGCATGTTATTATACTAAAGGTTGCCTCATAAATTACCTGTATATACTGTATATATATATATATATATATACAGTATATGTGTGTGTGTGTGTGTGTGTGTGTATCTGCACTTGCTAGTGCAGTGTTAATTACTGGGGACAGAATTCAGTGTGATAAAGACGAGACATTGTCAAAGGTCCTCCCTGAGTTAATGTTTTAATGACATTATTAATAGTTTATTGCATAAAATAGACTGTGAAAGAAAAGAGTATTTTATCAATAGAAAAACAGAGGGAATAAATGAAAAAGAGAATGTGGCCCATATGACCTTTGGTTTTTTTCTGGCCATGATGCACCTGTACTGAGGCAGGAAATGGACCGCAAAACCAGCATTGGTGTTTTTTCATCAAAATGAAAAACAAAAAAAGGAGTTGCCGGTAAGGTTGTGGTTGTGAGAGTGGAGCTGGCATGCACTGAGGCTGGGGCATGCAATAAAATATGAGTCACAAAATCTTTTCCGCTTCCCTTCCCTTCCCCCTCTTGACTGTTCTCCGAAGATTTAACAGGATTATCCTGAAGCTGAAGGTGCCTGCAACACCTCAGTGATTTCAGCATGATCTTGCCATGCACAGCTGCTTGATAGAAGTGATGAAAAATAAAATACTATTTCTGCCGATTCACACAGGTGGTCTCACGTGGGGCTAGATCTGTAAGGTTTCAAGTACAATGCAGTGTATAATGAGATGGCATCACTGCGCTCTTGTTCTGACCATGTTAGTGGTCCATCCATCTCATGTTCAGCCTGCACGTAGTGATGGATGCTCAGAGACAGCACACACGTAAGATGAAAGCCTGTGCGATGTCACAGGAGTGATTGCTGTATGGACTATCTGTGTGTGCTATACACTCAAAAGACATAATTTACTGAGTTTTTGCCGCTTAACTACATCCCATATGGAAGCATATGTATGCAGGGACATAAATAGGCCATTAACACCCAATATGGGCTGGACACACACACACACACACAGCCAGAGGGAATCTATGATGATATGTCAGTTTAAGGATCTGATTCTATCACTCAATGTTTCCCTGTGAGCCTACTCAAAGAAAACATCAGACACTGAAGTAAAACTTAGCTTCGAAACAAGGTTTAGTTAAAACTGGTCCTCTTGGGTAGTGCCGTGGCAAATGGACAAGATAAACTTGCACACGACAAAGGAAGACAGGGCTATTTATAAGGTATAAGCTAAGTGAACACAGGTGGAAACAATTAAGGGATGCTGACGAGGGCAAAATACACCAGGACAGGAAGTAAAGGTAACTACAATGAGAAACAAGAAGTACAAAATAAAATAGGAAGTGTAATGACAGACAGTGACTGACAGGACTTAATGTAGGACAAGATGACTTGAAATGTGAACATTATAACGTAAACCTGATAATAAATCATAAGCTACACATGGCATGAATACACAAGACTATGTGAGAAACCACTGACGTGCTTGATAACGCGATGGGATATGAGGAAAATGGCCCCAAAGCTGAGAATGACATTCTTGAAGGCGATGTAAGATAAAAGACCAAAACGTAATTTGAATATAATGCATAAAAGATTAGGAGCTAATATCTTACCTACTTTCCTTCTGGTTATATGTTCAACAGTTTTTTTTTAAACGTTTAACTTGAACTAAAATCTTTGCGATCTACATACTAGATCATTTCAACTGAGGATGACCACTATGTGATGTTCTACTAGTAGTTCAATCTTCAAATATGTGATACAGTAGCTTTTTTTCTAATGTAAATTATTTTCATATTATGTATGAGTTTAAATGTTTTGTATCCACCTTTTTTTCATTTGACATATTCAAAGGGAGAACTGGAAGGGAAACATTCTGCTTATAAACATTCAGAACTTGACAGCAGACCATGCAGTTGAGAAATAATGGTTTCAGTCTGCAAATTCTGAATAAGAAGTCTTGTACAAACAATCATCAGACAATCAGAACCACGTCTGCTCTTGCCTCCCTTTTCTTCTTTGCGTTTTTGTGTTTTGTTTTCATGCAAAATTTTGGGAATACACATGGACCGTGCATTTCTTCACACTTGGGGAACAATGGCTGCTATGGAAACAAACAGTAAATGAGCTCAGAAGAAAGAAATCCTCTTTCACCAAAACATAAAAACATATCCCAAGAAACATTTTAAATCATGTAATGAGAGTGTTACCAATGTTTATATTAACAGGACTACTGTGTGATTTATGATCTGTAAAACTGATTCTCAAACAAGGTTGTTCAGTATTTTTTAATTTCATCAATACTACAATATGCAGTACATGCAGTGTACAAAAATATCCATTGGCTGGAGCCAGTCCCAGCAATTTTTTAGCCAATAGACAAGAAAAACAACGTGTTACAGCTACTTACTGTTTTGTAACAAATCTTTGTATAACATGAGCTGAAGGTGACGTGGCTTGATTTTGAATCTTTCCCACACCACCTGCAACTTATATGCATGCTGCGTTAATGCACTACACTACAGTTTAAGGAAGGTAGTAGACATGGGGACACATTTATAACAGTACGGTCGGAAATGGCTTTACATTTCAATAGATTGGTTTCTATGGCTTTGAATCCTGTTGAGAAACGTGTCCTTTATTTTTCCAAATCTCAGCATATTTATGTTATTTATTTTTCCCCAAAATCCGGCCTCTGAATGAAGAGCAACATTGATGTTTCTGCCTGAATAAACCCCACAAATATAAAGTCATTAGTTCCATTAGGTCTGTGTCTCTCTGCTTCACTGCACCCTGGTTTGGTTTACATGCAGCCCAACTAAACCACAGGACTTTCATATAGCTTTGTCTCTAGTTCCATATCAACTTGAACCAGAAGAAAAGTTAATTGATTGACTGTCCTAAAATTACACTCATGAATTCACGACAATGTAGGCAAGGATACCCAGAGACACCCAATCCGAACACACACACACAATTAAGATTAGACAAACAAGATTTAAATCAAAAAGATCAAAACATGTGCGTTGCATATATTCTGGGTCTGTGCATGTCTGCATAAAAGCGTATGTGTGTACATGTCAGCATGAATGTGATGGAGGAAATGAGAAGAGCAAATCATAATCCTGAATAATGATAAAGCAATTAAGCTGTTTTGGACAGTGATCTGCTCTCACTCACTCATTAAAACACACACGCATGCACACGTCATCTGACGTGACATCTGACACATGTGAAACACGTCTCTTCCAACCACATGGCGCTAAGCACACCATGTCATACATAAAAATGACACACATCAATACATCTTGGTGGCAGGTGCATGAGCGAACACTTTTCATATGTGATGAAGAATTGTTAAGGGTGTACATGGTGTGGACCTAAATGCACGAGACACAGAGCAAGTGCAGTTCAAAAAGGTTTTTACTGATGGATTTCAGTTATGTACAAAAAGTACAAGGAAGCCTAAAAATCATGACCAGAGGGATGACCCGGCTGATGTGGAATGTAGGGTGGACCCGTAGAGACTTGGGCAAACGGAGACAAACCTACATGGGGTTAATTATTTTACTGATAGGAAAAGGACCAATAAACATTGGAGCGAGCAATCTGGATAGGACATGGATTAATAGGTCCTTGGTGGAGAGCCTCATCTGCTGCCCCGGTCTGTAGGCCAGTGCTGCCCGCCACCATCGATCCGCCTCCACCATCATCCACGCCTAACTCCTCAGGAGAACCTGGCGAGCTGCAGCCCAGATCCTGTGACATCTTCTGGCGAGTGCATGGGCGGACGGCACCACAATTTCCTTCTCTGACATAGGGAACGGAGGTGGTTGATAACCATAGACACAATGATAAAGGGACAGACCGGTGGCTGATGTGGGCAGGGAGTGCATACTCGACCCATTTCTGCTCGCTCCAGGTCGCGGGATTCTGGGATACCAGACAGCATAGCCAGGTCTCCAGCTCCCGGGCGGGTGCAGAACTCCTTCCAGAACCTGGAGATGAACTGAGGGCCCCAATCTGACAGAATGTTCCTGGGTTGTGTTTGGTCAGCCATGGATGCGCACAACATCTATTAAAGCACCTTTGGCAGACGGTAGCTTAGGCAGGGCAATAAAATGCACTATTTTTGAAAATCTGTCCACCACCGTTAGGACAGTGGTGTTACCTTTTGACGGGGGCAAACCCATGACAAAGTCAATTGAGATATCAGACTAGTGCCTGCTGGGGATGGGAGGGGTTGAAGGAGTACCGTCTGTGCCTTGGATGATGTCTTGCTTCTAGGGCAGAGTGCATGCTGCGATCTGGCAGGCATCCTTTAGGCTTCTGGGTCTCACCAATAGTGCTTTTCACCAGATTTACTATAGGCCAATTCACCGCCTCCACCACACAGTTCAGCGAGAGGATTCAGGTTCAGCGGGATAAGTCCTAGACTTAGCTGCAGTTTTAGCTCTTCCATAAGGCTTTCGTCTGCCCCTGAGTCCACTAAAGCCCCGCTTTCAATAGCTTGGTTGCCCTTGCCTATTTTCTGCAATGGTTAAAGTGCGGGAAAAAAATCTGGGTCGGCGCACCGGTGTCTTCCCCCCACCCTGAGGCTGGTGTCCGCTCTGACCGCAATAGAAACACCTGCCTTCCTGTAGGAGGTGTCGCTCCTCCGGTGAGACCTTAGCTTGTCCCAGCTGCATGGGCGCCTCTGGAACATCAAGATGCTCTGTGGGTTCTGGAGTGGACGCTGACCACGGCCGTGACGATGATGGGTGAAGTCTGCCAACTCTGCTGTACGAAAAGCCAACCCTCCTCCTTTCCCTCTCTCTTTCCCAAAGACGATGGTCAATCTTAATGGCTGGAGAGATTATGGAGTCCAAGTCACCAGGAAGGTCCAAAGGGGCAAGCTCTTTGATGTTCTCTGATAAACTGCTTCTGAACATGTCACGTAGAGCATCGTTGCTGTGACAGTGGACCGCCAGTGTGCGGAACTCGATCGCGTACTCCGCCACTCTACGTTGCGTTGTTTTACCTGTCCGGTTCCTGAGCGTCTTCTTTGGCTGTTTTCGATAGAGTACGTAAATACTACAGTAGAGTGGCATATATCTGAGTTTGTCTCCTATTCTTGGTATAGTTCGGGGAGAGGTGGCCTAGTGGTAAGGGGAGACATGTATCGGACCAGAAGGTTGCCGGTTCGCGGAACAGTTGAGATGGTCTTGA
The DNA here is from genome assembly GCA_016785305.1 of Colistium nudipinnis. Taxonomy (NCBI): domain Eukaryota; kingdom Metazoa; phylum Chordata; class Actinopteri; order Pleuronectiformes; family Rhombosoleidae; genus Colistium; species Colistium nudipinnis. Next base: position 47,929 of record JAFBJU010001611.1, read on the forward strand.
GCAAGGCACTAACCCCATCTGCTCCCCGGACGCTCTCAGCCACTGCTTTGTGGCCTTGCATGTGCCACAGATGGGTTAAATGCAGAGGTCAAATTTCCCCTGACTTGTGTGTGTTTGCATGTGCATGTTTGTGCGGTACAATGTGCAATTCTAATTCTAACTCTAACTCTAAACAGAGGGCATTAGCTTGAAATGCGTGTCGCATTGGGTGAGTAAAGGCCAACAACTCCCAGGATCCCCTGAGAATTTGTCAGAAGGGGCTAGGCGTGGCAGTGCCTCTTAATGCCTCTTAATTTTGAGGATTCCCACACGTCCACTCTTGTCCCAAAAAGCTCAGTGTAATATGACCATTGACCAATAGCTTGCCATGGCATAAAGCAGTGCTTCTCAATTATTTTCTGTTACGCCCCCCCTAGGGAGAAAAAAACATTTCATGCCCCCCCCCAAAAAAACACTCATATATCCTTATTAACGTAAGAAAAAGAAAGAAATATAGATCAAATTACAACAAAGAATAACTTTATTATTTATTGTTTTTGAGTCTTGAACAGAAAAGATTAGAACTGCAGTGAAGTGCAGTGAACTCCTTTTTTTCTTGATAAATTTCTAAATTCTTAGTATTTGATTCTAAAAATAATACAAATAATTAAATAATAAATTAAATGAAATAACATTAGCAACATAAACTCAGGAGCACAATATATAGAACACTTTAACCTACAAAACTAAAATGAAAAATTGTGCTGATTTCTTTTTATCAAAATGAGGAAGTCAGGATTAATGGCTCTGATGAGCACGTTTTGCAGTGCACAGCTTTTCGAAGCGGGGTTTGAAGCATGATACTGCAACTCTCAGCTCCTGCTCAATGTTGAGCTTTGACCTGTACTTGGTTTTCAGTGCAGCAACAGCAGAGAAGCCAGTCTCACAAATATATGATGTTGCAAAAGGAAGAAGAATGCACATGGCCTTCTGCCCTAAGAGTGGATACTGCCTCTCTACACTCAGCCAGAATTCACTCGGTGTCTGTGATGTGAACCTCAGTCTCAATGTGGAGTCAGATGTCAGGTCAATGAACTGGTCCTCCTCTGCAGAGGTGAAACCTGTTGGAGCTGGTGCATTGAAAGGATCTCTCACCCAGTCATACTGGGAACTGTTTTCAGGGAAGTACTTTTTAAAGAATCCCATCAATGATGAAATATGCTGCATGACACATGGAATCACTGAGGTGGAATCATAGTCAGCAGTGTCAACAAATTCATGCAGGTTCTCAAATGATTCAGTATTTCCTTCATCAAGCCGCCTGCCCCACATTGCAAGCTTTCGAGTGAAAGAGCTGATTTTGTCTGTGACCTGAGGGAGGTGTTTATCTTTCCCTTGAAGCTGTAGATTAAGTTCATTTAGCCTTCCAAATATGTCGCTCAGATAGGCAAGTTTCACCAGGAAGTTCTTTTCACCAAATTTGTTGACAACTTCATACTTGTGCTCCTGCTCCAAAAACATTCTTATCTGCTCTCTGAGCTCAAAAACTCTGGAAAAGACTTTTCCTCGTGACAGCCACCTTGCTTCACTGTGAAACAGCAAAGCTTGGTGTTCTGAGCTACAGAACATGAAGGTACCAGGGATTGTACTCGAGCAGCGTCTTGTACAATCTGGACTCACTGTTCATAGATTAGCCTATCAAAAGCACCAAAAATCCTACTCAAAGTCACTCAAAATGCACGGCCAAAGGTCGACTCCAACATCATTGGAGTCATGGAAACTCCTGGATCTGACTGCATATTTCGGCACAGTCAAACATCAGATCCTCCTTGAGCACCTTCACTACACCATCGGACCTTCTGACTCCGCCCTGAGTTTGTTGCAATCCTACCTTCCCAGAAGAATTTAACCGTACTTATCCCCCTCATTAATGTTAGCTCAATTTCTGTGTCACAGCTGCCAAACTTTCCACTCTGTCCACCAGCTGGTAACAACTGTTATAGTCAGTTTGGTACAGGGTAGGTAAAGAAACTGTGTTTTCTATTCTGAGCAAACAGCTGGAATGTGGCTGATGGTAGCAGTCAATTGGAAGTAGCGCAACAAAGCTTTGGGCCATTTGAAATTCAATAACTTGTTCAGTAGAGCTGACAATAATCATTGAGTTTGGTCAATATTCTCTTCATTATGAACAAATCCTTTTTACACTACAAATGGTCAATATAAAAATATTGATTGGTGCAGCTTTAATACCTAAAAAGGCTCCTGGTAGAGTGACATAGGCACAAATGGTTAGAATTTACCATGCAAGCCATTTGCTTTGGAGAAACATGCCGAAGGGGATGCCGTTAGTTGAAGACTAAAATATTAAAATGAATACCACTTTCAAATCCCTTTGTCTGTTACTAAGGAGAGTAACCCCTCACATGACCAACATGACATCAGATATAACTCTGTGGAGTGAAGGGTCATCCCTGAATTTGTTAGTAGCCCCAGGCAAGCAAAATCCTCCTGTTACATACAGTATAATTGGTCTCTGCATATGTTTATTGGAAGATCCTATAAACCTCCATAATAATAAGGATCTAATTTCCACAATGGGAGATGGTACTGTTGCATAATGGATAAGGTCATTAAGAAAGCCTAGGGAACTGAAGACAACACGATCAGTATTAAGAATCATGGCAGACATGGGTGCATGAGAAACAAAAAATGTAATGCCGTGGCAATACACGGCACCGCAAAGCAGACTGTTTGACCTTCAAAACAACACATCAGGCACAACCTTGACATCTCTAAAGTGTCTGTGCACTTGCACACAAAGCGGCCCTTTAGACTTTTTGTCATCAGATTGTCCAAACTTTTCTGGTTAGACAAATGATAATGGACAATGGGTATAGGGGGACATTTCCTACAGCTAATATGCAAAAATACTGACCAACAAGACACTATCCCCTAACTTCTAACTATGCCAGTGCACCTAAAGTCAATTTCTTTGTATTGCGCCTCTTGCTGAGAGCGTTCACTCTCACCCTGAAATTAATGAATATAATACAAGATACACTGTTAATAATATATCCATTCATGCAGACGTTTCTCTCCTTTCCATAGCCCAACCATGAATTTTGATTCTGTCAATTACAATAAGACCAAGGATAGGAAGAAACTCATGCCAATTCATATTGTGTACCAAATTTCATGTGTGTATTATTGGGCCGCCAACATCTGCTTCATTGCCTACTTGCTGGAAAGGGAGGACTGTTACCTTCACTGTTGCAATTATTTTGGCATCTGTGGTAAGCAAAGTATACAACAAAAACAACTCAGCGTTAATAGTACCATACGCATTTGGAACCAAATTATGGCATTTTAAGCTTTTTTTGTTTTGAGGGACATACGTGTTCAGTTGATCCAGTATTAATCTCCCAAGAATATCTGAAAGGCAGAGAAGACTGTAGGTAGCTCACAAACACCTCTTATCTTATGGAATTCTCACTGCTTCTATTTTGGAAGATGAAAGAAGTGCCAACTGTTTAACTCTAGCTAACTGAGTTGACAGGAACTTTGCGATTATGTATATGAAACTTTGGACCTTTGGGAAGAGGTATTCCTCCCAACAATTCCAGGGAAAATATGATCTCTTACAACAGGTCCGTTCATTGGCCTCAGTAAATACATATTCAATAAAGAAAGCTTATTTTGGCTGGGATTATTTATGTACATAGGTTTGCATGTGAATGAGAAAATTATCTTCAGAGATGCTGTTGGGAGCTTGTTTGTTTTGGCCAACTGACAAACAATGCCCCTGCCAAACCAAACCTATGCCCTATATAGTGACACTAAAAGACAACTAAATGAAACAGATTAAGTATGATTATCCAAGTTCATTCATCCATCCATCTTCATCCGCTTATCCGGGATCGGGTCGCGGGGGGAAACAGATCCAGCAAAGGACGCCAAACTTCCCTTTCCCGGGCCACATCAGCCAACTCTGCATGGGGGATTCCAAGGCGTTCACAGGCCAGTGTGGAGATATAATCTCTCCACCTAGTCCTGGGTCTTCCCCGGGGTCTCTTCCCCCTTGGTCGTTCCCTAGGGAGGCGCCCAGGAGGCATCCTCACCAGATGCCCGAACCACTTCATCTGGCTTCTTTCGACGCGATGGACCAGCGACTCTACTCCGAGTCTCTCTCGGATGTCTGAACTTCTCACCCTATCTCTAAGGGACAAGCCAGCCACCCTTCGAAGAAAACCCATTTCTGCCGCTTGTACCCACAATCTCGTTCTTTCCGTCATGATCCATCGCTCATGACCCCATAGGTGAGGGTAGGAACAAAGATTGACTGGTAGATCGAGAGCTTTGCCTTCTGGCTCAGCTCTCTTTTCGTCACAACAGTGCGATAAAGTGAATGCAATACCGCCCCTGCTGTGCCGATTCTCCGGCCAATCTCTCGCTCCATCGTCCCTTCACTCGCGAACAAGACCGCGAGGTACTTGAACTCCTTCATTTGTGGTAAAGTCTCATTCCCTACCCTGAGAAAGCAATCCACCGGTTTCCTGTTGAGAACCATGGCCTCAGATTTAGAGGTACTGATCCTCATCCCAGGCGCCGTGCATTCAGCTGCGAACCGATCCAGGGACCGCTGGAGGTCACAGGCCGATGATGCCATCAGAACCACATCATCCGCAAAAAGCAGCGATGAGATTCTGAGGTCACCGAACTGTTACCATTCGCCCCCCACGACTACGCCTCGATATCCTGTCCATGAAAACCACAAACAGGATTGGTGACAAAGCGCAGCCCTGACGGAGACCAACACTCACCGGAAACAAATCCGACTTACTCCCAAGAACATGGACACAGCACTTGCTTTGGTTGTACAGGCCCTAAGCTGCGACCTCCTCACCCCATACTCCCGCAGCACCTCCCACAGCATCTCCCTAGGGACCCGATCATATGCCTGCCAGATCCACAAAGCACATGGAGACCGGATAAGCATACTCCCAGGACCCCTCCAGGATTGCAGCAAGAGTAAAGAGCTGGTCTGTTGTACCACGACCAGGACGGAATCCACATTGTTCCTCTTCAATCTGAGGTTCAACTATCACCCGAACCCTCCTTTCCAGCACCTTGGCGTAGACTTTACCAGGGAGGCTGAGTAGTGTGATACCGCGGTAATTGGAACACACTCTCTGGTCCCCCTTTTTGAGCAGAGGAACCACCACCCCAGTCTGCCACTCCATAGGCACCACCACAGACTTCCAGGCAATATTGAAGAGGCGTGTCACCCAAGACAGCCCCTCCACACCCAGAGCCTTCAGCATTTCTGGGCGAATCTCATCACTCCCTGCGGCTTTGCCACTGTGGAGTTTTTTGACCACCTCAGCGACTTCCACCAGGGAAATTTACAATGATTCCCCATCATCCTCCAGCTCTACCTCAACACTAGAGGGCATGTTGGTCGGATTCAGGAGTTCCTCAAAGTGTTCTTTCCAACGCCCGATTACATCTTCAGTTGATGTCAACAGCGTCCCATCCTTACTGTACACAGATTGGATGTTTCCCCGCTTCCCCCTCCTGAGATGTCGGATTGTTTTCCAGAAACACTTTGGTGCCGAGCGAAAGTCGTTCTCCATGGTTTTCCCAAACTTCTCCCACACCCGCTGCTTTGCTTCTGACGCGGCAGAAGCCGCAGCCCTTCGGGCCTGTCGGTACTTTGCAACTGATTCCGGAGTCCCCTGGGATAACATATCCAGAAAGAACTCCTTCTTCAGTCGGACAGCTTCCCTGACCCCTGGTGTCCACCATGGCATCCAAGGGTTACCGCCCCTTGAAGCACCCAAGACCCTCAGACCACAACTCCCAACCGCAGCTTCAGCAATGGAGTCTTTGATTACTGCCCACTCATTGTTATGCTGATGACACACAGCTGTACATGCCAGTAAATGCGGTGGGCTTACCCAAAATGAAAAAACTTGAGGCATGTCTACCGGCAGTAGGAAACTGGATGTCACATCACTTGTATAACATAACCTTGTCTTACGTCCAGTTCTATCAGTGACTGTTATTTCACTTCTTGTTTTAATTTGTACCTTAACTCTTTTTCAGATTTCAGATCCATTTACTTCCTACTTTGGTGTACTTTCCCACCATAATCAGTATTAGCCCCTCCCTTGATTGTTTCCACCTGTGTTCACTCACCTTATAAATAGTCTTATCCCCCTTTTATCTTTGAGCCAGCTTACCTTAACCTGGCAAGTCAAGGGTCAAAAGGAAATAACTCAGATGCACATCTGAAAACACAAATGAAACATATCCTGTGGAAAAGCTGGGTTTTGGGGGAACATTTAAATACACAACATAATCAATTGTAGTTAGCATCAACAATCAAGGTTGATTGAGCTCAGACAGGATGAGATTGAATAAATGTTTATATATATAGAGGATTGCATGATTTGTCAGCATGTCAGCAGACATTCCAGATTCTTCCCTCATTACTGTGCAATCAGCAAAAATAGATTTGGAGCATAATAGCGAAAGCTTTTCAAAAATGATAAAATGTAGTGATGGCTGCAGGAGGGGTACATCTAAAGAATAAGTTCTATCCCAATGCTGGGATGTAAGTGTATCACAGTATATGTGAAAAATAAATGTGGGTAGTACAGGGAGGTTGCACAACCCTTAGATTTATTGTGCTATGGACAAGGTCAGAGTGACAAGGTAGTTCATAGCAATACACTTACTTACTTCACTCACTAGCATTGCACTGCCATTAATCTGAAGCAGCAATGTGAAAATAAAATATTTGGTTCACATAACTTAGGAGAGCAAGAGAGAGAGACATCCAGGATAAAGCTAACTAGACAAAAAAAAAGCATGCGGTTAACAAAGTAAAATGTAACACTGGAGTGAGCGTGTATCATTTATATGCTGTTCTGAAATCCATGCACATATGAAATAAGAAGTAATGTTCTCTGTGAGCTTCATAGCTCAAGGTAACGGTAAATGCTTTAATGGAGAATTTATAAGTAGAAAAAAATATCTGCTTGCTAAATGTTGCCTGAAAGTTTTTGCTCCAAGTGATTTCACCAGACCATTGACCAAGAGAATGGAAAGCTCTGATGATACTGTAAGGAAATCAAAGTAACTCCAACAAAGCTGTTGTTGTCAACAGCAGCTGAATTTAGTAAACGAGACAACTACACATGCTCAACAACACAGCTGTTGTCTAAACCAGTCAGGCAGTGTGAGGCAAGCATGTGCGGGTTTGTCAGTAGGAGCCAGCATTAGATGTGTTTCACAACACATTGTAAGACCCAGCTAGATTTAAGCATATTGAGAATTTAAATTAAGGCTGTAGGAAAACAAAGACATCACCATAAGCTTGTCTGTGGAGGTTCTCAGTCATCCAGGTCATGGTAATATCAAGTGCGATTCAAGTAGGCAACTGGACTGGTTGAACATTTCTTGAAGACGTTTCACCCCTCATCCGAGAGGCTTCTTCAGTTCCAACTAGCTGCTGGAAAAGTTCAGGTATTTATCCTCTGCAAAATTAATAGCTAATCAGAGGATGAGTACCTAATTAGAGGACCATTGTGTCAAACTTGCAGGTCGTTGGCCATCTGGCCCAGATTCGGGTTGTGGGTTTTGCCTGAGTCTAGGTGTAAATGAGGGTCGTTGGTTTCACCTGAGCTATCCTTTGAGTAATTGTTCTTGTTTACCTTTCCTAGGGAGAGAGTGAAGGACAGCATTTTAAGTGGCTGAGAGATGGTGTCTTAAACCTCCACCTCTGTTCAGTGATGGTTTCTCTGTTCTAGCAAAGATGGCTTCTTTTACTCCTCTTTCAAACCATCTGTCTTCCCTGGCCAGAATGTGAACGTTTTCATCCTCAAATGAGTGTCCACTGTCCTTCAGATGTAGATGAACGGCTGAGTCCTGGCCAGAGGAGGTTGCTGTTCGGTCTTGTGACATGCGTTTGTGCAATGGTTGTTTTGTTTCTCCTATGTATAAATCAGAACAGTCCTCGGTGCATTGGACTGCATAAACCACATTGCTCTGTTTGTGTCTAGGAAGCCATAATGCATATTTTTTTCTGCCAGCTTCTTTCTGCTTGAAAAGTTCATTATTTACACATCTCTTACTTTAAATATTTCACAGAGGGAATCACAAAAGAAATAAGAACTCATACTTGTTAGAATACGCCCGATTCTTTTGTTGGAAGCCCAAGAACTTACCGAATGTAAAGTAAAGCACCGATGTCTGGGAATGGTTCACATTTATCTTTTTGGGCTGGGCCTGCCCCGTACAGAGGTTGGCCTTACACATGACCAAATGTAATTGGCCAGTTACCAGTGGATCTTGACAAGATAGAGAAGTCTCATCTGTCCTTGTAGTACAAGCCAGTTCTGGTTATTCTATCTTACAGTTCTTAGACCATTCAAGGATATACATGAAGTGAGGTTCAGTGGAAACATAGAGAATAAGTATACATGATGTCTCAGAACAAAGCCAATTATAACATTCTTTAGTCAAAGCCTATAATTGGAGTTTCTGATAAATGCATGTTAAAAGTCACAATAATGCTCTTTAGAAAGCCCCAATTATTATAATATTTTTTACAGGACTATAACAATAACCTCATGCTATTAGAATAAAATAGATGCAAATAAACAAAGATGCCTGTAGTCCTTTTTAAATATTTAATCAAGTGTTTTTTTCACTACCCACACATCTCTGCATCACTTCTTCAACTACCCACATGACTCTTCTACAACAGAGAGAATTTGTATGTAATGTTTTGTCATTAAACAACCAAATACAATGGCAGATAATCACAGCACATATGCTGTAGTTTATGAAGACTTAGGTTATAATTATATATTATATCTAGTCTATAAATGCCTTTTTTTTTAAATTTCCACCATAACCATTTGAAATTAATCCTTGATGCTTGTTCAGCCAAAACATCATATCATGCAGCAAAATGGCTACAGCAAGGCCATATAACTCTGAGATGGCTATTTCCATTTGTGATGTCACTATGGCAACAGGCACCTACCAATATGCTATTTACCAAGCAGTATGAAATAAAAAGGGGAAAAATGAAAGGTATGTGTTCGTAGCAGGCGATTTGTGGAAAAATATTTTCAGACACTTCATCTCCATGTCAGTGGGACAGCAAATTAAATCAATTATTCCTGGCCAGTGGTCTGTCCATATTGTGTCACGCAGAAATCAGATGGAGAGGTGCCCCGGTGTAGTGACAAGTGTGGAGGGGCTTGCTGACAGTGATATAAATATTGAATTGTGTCTATTAATTTATTGTTTTCTGCTACACATTGGACAACACTGCTACAGCACTGGGGGATATGACTGTCACAGTCTTGTCAGTCAGTGTATTATACCTCCATTAGACAGCTAATACCAAAGGGGTTAATTGGTCATTTACTGGCTTGTTGTTGTCAGACTTTTAACTAAATTATAATTAGGAGCTACTGTTACCACCCAAGTTTTTACACACACACTGAAGGGTAACAAAAAACGTTACTGCAGTGGTTGGGTCTTGGTGTCGGAACAGAAAAGGAAACTAAAGCATTTTGGCTTGGTGAGGAACAAGAAATGCCACTATCTGGCTGTCATTCTTGATCAATTGAGGCAAAAGATGTTCCAAATAGGTGTGTGTGTGGGTGTGTGTGTGTGCCCACCTCAAGTCTCTGTCAGTCCATCTTCTAATGATCTGAATTGAAATGAGAATGTCAGTGACAATCCCCTTGGAGGGATGTCAGCCTCCTCACTCCCTTCATCTATCAGCCAAGCCCTGATGACACTTAAGCCTGAGCAACCTAATTAATTGCTGTTGGTTGTTTAACCTCTGTGGCTTCATAAAACGACAGGTGTGATCCGACAGAGACAGGAAGCTATGGGTAAGACACACATGTGCTATAGCACATCATTGAGGATACAAGGCTGCAAAATGTCTTCTGTGAGTTTCCTTTTTGTATGCATCTGGGGACAGACCAAACTGTGAGGCTCAGAAAAACAAGCAACTAAATTTGGAGTTTTATGCCATCTCACCTGCAGCTGTAAAGCTACACTGCTGCAGAGGAATATGATTCCAAAAATATTTCATAGCTATTGTGACGAGTTGTCTGTTGCACAATCTTTGTGCTTGTGTTTGTGTCCCTAATTCATTTGTCGAAAGCAGAATTAGCCATATGTAAACTTTTGCCTTTCCAACAGTAGGAGATTGTCTGGTTTGGAACATTCAGGTGAGGAGGGGTAGTACAACGGGCCAGCATAGAAGGGGCAGGACATGATGTCCTAATTCCCTGGACGGTTTGTTATTTGGCATCGCTGTCATCCTGCAATGCCAACTTGCTAATTTCCTACTGTGGTATCACATGGGCTAATTCAGACTTCTTCTGGAAAATTGCACAGAAGGTTGGCACGATAAGTCGTTGGAAATGTCCAGTATTCTATTCTCGCATACAGCACTTCCAGGCCATTTATGGAAAAATTGCAGCACTTCTAGAATGACATGGACCTACTTTCAATGATGAATGAAAATAAGAATATGAGTGGCCAGACAATGTAACAGGTTGTTTAGCAAGATTTTGGTTTTTAGCACATTTCACTGCTGCTCCTAATTATCCAGTGCACAGCCACAGTCAGTACTGTCATGCACCAAATAGATCTGTTAACTGCCTTGCCTGTGTTTTTTGCCTCAAAATAAGTTTGACCACTCAGTTGGATTGTTTAGAGTCAGTGTGACTGCTTTTATGTCCGAACATTTTACTGAGTAGAATCTCATTCTACTGATCTATTGTGGAAACTATCTTAGTTTGATTTAGAATTGTTAAAAAACGAAATTCCTAAAATCTGACACCTCACTGACAAGTCAAGGAGGCAGAGAACAGTTTGAAGGAAGGTTTGAGATAAAAATCACTACTCAGCCCAGTACGTTCCCAAGGAGAGGTTCTCCTACTTTGTACCCATTACAAGACAATGACTTCAGTCAAAATCTTTAAATTTTTATAAACGTTTTGAAAATGCCTTTGAAATTTTACAATGACATCAAGTTATTTCTAATCTTCCTTACAAATCCACACTAAAAACATCATTGCAATATCACCTGCTGTAAATGAGATTTGTAGTTTTTAAAACGTAAAAGCAGATTAGAACAGGTGCAGGTTTGTAGTTCCTAAAGTCACTCTGCACAGACTTTAGATTCTATGTATTCTCATTTGAGTCTGAACATAGCGCTAGTTTCAGCTGACAGAAGCAGTTCTCTATGCCAGCCCACATATCAGCTGACGACTCAGCTGATCTGCTTCAATGCAATCAGTTGGCAAAGTTCATGTTGTCACTCCATTTAAGTTCCCTCGGCCTGCCTCCTCATTCTGATTCCAATGCAAGTTTCCATGCAACATGCCTCAACCCCATCACCTCCTTGCTATGCTGTTGATGACCTAATCAATATCTTGCGCTGTCATTGTTGCCTCCTGCATTCTGTGCTGGGTTTCTTAGCTGCTGCTCTCCCTGCTTCCCATTCTATGTAGGCACATGCAACGTAACGAATGTATGTGCTTTCCTTGTGTAAGACTTTCCCTGTATGCACTTTGTATTTCAACTATTGAAAGGACCTCCAATATGTGCCACTCTTTATATTTACATTCTGATAAATCTCATTGGGATTGCGTTCTATTATCAGTTATGTTGCAGCTAGAAGACATGCATTACTCTGACAGAATGTACAGTAGTGTGCTCTTTCAAAATCAATCTGGATATTAGAAAAACCTGTCATTGTCAACAGTGTTGGAATAGGAAATACTGAGATGAAATGTTTAAAGGCCAGAAGACGCTGCACGTTCCGCATGAACTACTGGTTCTGGAGAGATGTCCAGTGATCAAATAACAGCCTTAGGGTCTCTGCTGTACCTGAGGAAGTCTGCTGACAGCTGAGGAGACAATGGTGTAAGGCATAGCACATTTATGTATATAGACACAAGGGAAACTGTATATTAATACAATTTATATAATATATAATGCATAGAAAGGCATTAGAATAAGAGATCAAGAAGACATTAAAACTTATTTTTAAAGACATTGAAAACTAAAACCTTTAGGGAGGTAGAAGTGATAAGTCTATTGAATAAGAGTGTAAGTAATTAGGTCAAGGAGCATCAGTCCATATGTGTAATGCATAGGTGGTTTGCTTTTACATTGTTCTGCAGGCCAAAGTTGCTTTTTATGCTAGCCTAGACAGAAACTACATCTTTGGCAGGGCTCTTAAACTGGTTATAGTGCTAAATTCTGAGAAAGAAAGTAGAAAACACATATTGTAGCACAACTGGAAGCTATGTCTATCAAATGAAAATTATTTAGCATTGAACCGGATAAAACAGTAGTCAAACGGAAGAAAATAAAATGCAAAGGAATAGAAAAGCTTGTGTTAATGTGCATGCAAACACTATCTCACAAAGAGATATTTCATTACACACACTTTTAACAGCAATCATACATTTCATTTTTGTTTGTTATACTGTATATGAAAAGGTATTGATTAAACATCCATAATGTTGAAGAATACACCCAATTTTAATTGTTATGTGGAAAAAGCCCTTAAAGGTAAACATAAATATGTGGATTGGAACACAGTTTCTCCGCATGAGCGGTCAGTGCGCATATTGCCTCCCAGGTGTCATTAGCCGGGAGAATCCTCTCTTAGACACAGCTTTATGACTAATTTAATTTGCCTCTGCAAGAACAAAAACTACTGGCAAGGTGCTCTACGTCGTTTGAGCATCTGTTTCCCAGATTTTACAGAAGCAACTCTTTTTGACTCTTTTTTCAAGCAGAGCCGGGTTTAACAATATATTTACACATCAAATGTGGAAGCAGGTGACATGCAACAAATTCTTACAAAAGCTGGCAAGTTAAGTCTTTCCCTGTCAGTTTTTACTATCGGATAGTGTAAGTCATCTTTAAGAAATCTAACAACCTAACAAAAATCTATCTCAAACTAGATCTAGATAGAATCAGGGGCTGACCAAAAATCACTCTCCCAAGTATCTGAGGGGAACACAGTTCCTCCACATCTGAGCCTTTTCATTGAATATTGACTCAAACCTCTCATTTTATGACAGTGTCTCTCGTTGGACCTGCCTTGTGAGTAGGGAGGTTAGGATGAAGAGATGACAGAGCAAGAACAGGGCTATGTGTACAAACACCAAGCACACAGCACACAGCCATACTCTGGATGTCCCTAGCCATCTGCCCAGGAAAAAATGTGTGTGACCTTTTTTTTCTAGTTCTGCGGATTGACTTCTAACACCAGCAGAGTGATTTTGACAAATAGCCTGCCAGCTGATTCAGTTTGGGGCAGTGAATATAATGCTTTACCATTTGACATTTGGCCCAATTCTAAATCATGGTAATATGATTAAAATATCACAGGCACTTCATCATTTGCAGCCCTGGGGGGACTGACATGTTGAGAGTTGGTAAAAGATGGGAATTAATGGTAAGGAATGACGTTCACTGCCTTTTCTATTGAAAGAAGCAATGGGCACACACAGATATAAACAGGGCATATTATTGTTACTGCAATGGCTCAGCCCAGCAGACAGGATAACATTGAAAATGCAGACTGAAGACTCAAAATACAAAACAGTACGTGTACTTGTGAGGACAAGAGATTAATTGTGGCAATTTCCTCTGTGTATTACATTTTTATAACATATACAATTAAAGTGTCCAGAGGAAAGGGTAGGATAGGAGTGGTTTTGTAGGGGTCAGAGGGGATAATTTGGAGATAACTTATGCACATAGATTTTCCTAAACCACCCAGTATGCAACAAGGATGTTAAAGACCAAGTGTGTTTGGAGGGTCACTCTGTGAAAGTTAATAAAGAATTAAGAAAAATAAATATGTTTACAAATCACCACAACAAAAAAATCAACCTTGGATCAGAGTAAACTTATCTATGAACAAAAAAAGTGCTCACATTTTAATTTTTCTTTTCTTTATGAAGGTAAAAATCCAAATCAAGTTGATCAAAAGGTCATTTTGTTGTGTGCTTGAAAGATTGAGACTGAAAATGTGTCCCTGTGATGCTGGATTCCTCTTTATATTCCAAGCCTTTAGTTATGAGATATTCCCAGGAGGTTGTTAAAGAGCTCTAGAGCAGTGCTTTTACAGCGGGCTAAATTAAGCAATCTAGTTGCAGGGCCTTAGATACTAAAGCTCTCAGATGGCTAAATTGATCCAACAACTAAAAGCAGAGACGCGCTGGCCCACAGCTTGAATAGGTGCTGTCTGTCATGTCAACATCAGCAACACCTTTCATCTACCCCTTCGTGTGCTTGCTTTTCAGAGCCAGCCTTGCCTCATCTGTTCAGGAGACCATGCCTTTAGAGATGCTTCTCACCATCTCCTAAGTCTATCTGTATATATTCAGCACTTTTTCAAGATACTCACTGGCATATGTCATTTGCCATTAATTGTGTGCTCCTATACCATGCAGATGCCTGCTTTTCTGTACATATTTTTTGCCATATTCTTGACATACAAGTTCATCTCTTAGGTACCAGCTATCAGAAGGCTAGAATGAAATGTCCTTACTGTGGGACTAGAAACCAGCGACGTACTTTGAATTGTTACAGAAAAACAATAGGGCTGTGCCATTTGCGGTGGTATAATTTCACCCTTTCACAATACTCATGAAGTGGAGAAGTTGAAAAATTCGGGAGCATAATAAATCAAATACCCCAAGTGATAAATGACATAGATGCAAGTTACAATTGTTTATATTGTTTAATATTGTAAAGAATACTGAAATCACATCTACTGTTGTTTAGCAGAGTAAAAGAAAAACATATAAGTTATGAATATTTAAAATATAAAATACTATTCTGTGTCTGTTCTGAATCCACAGCAACACGGTTCAATGCTCTAGTGCACCTACTGTATGATCCATTTAAGTGAGAATATGGAGTTATTTTCTCTGAATGGTGCTCATAATATTAGCCTTCCGAAACAGGTTTAATGGTAAAGCGAAGGACACTGCAAAGTATAAAAGCATAGCTGTTGCCATGACAACCACAGAAAAGAATTCAATTGGATCAAGGCTGAATTAGTTTGACTCTACTGCCATCTTATGGTTAATATCACATTAAACTTATATGTGTCTAACGTTTATGTTTGGATGTACTATTTTTTTTTATTAAGAATTACAATAAACAAGTATATGCTACATCTGTGAGCACAACCATCGTCTTTTGCTGATATGGGAGGAATTCTGTCGTAAGATTTCCCGCGTAACTTTAAAAAGCTAAATGTTGGATCCTTTCAATAGATATATGTTCACTGACAAGCTTATTAATGAAGAACAGGATGAGTGACGGCAGAGTTTAAAAAAAGAGCCATATGGACGTTTTTTGGCGAAGAATGCATCAGCTGCAGAGCAGCATGATAAAAACGTGTACATTAGTGCCACCTGGTGCCCCCTATATGAGTGTGTGCAGGTCTTTGTTTGTGTATGTAAATGCTGTCATTAACATCACAGGTAGGAAGAAATGAAATACATGCTAGTGAAGTAACAGGACTCTGGTTGTACTTTTTTTGACAATTAAATCATATGTTTGTGGTTATTTGCATCAGAAAAAACTGAATTCAAGCATTTTGATTTATAAGCATAATCAGAAGAGTGTTAATTCTGTCGGTGAATTTGTATGAGTGCGCATGCTTGACTATGTAGTGGGCAAATGTTTTCTGACAGTAAGGGTCTTGATGAAGGCCAGGGACCTGTGGAGAGCGAGGTAACTGTGTAGCTTCAGCCAATCATCAGCCAGAATGCTCTGGGGCAAAACTCTGCAGTAGGCCTCATGTATCTAATCATGCCTCTCTCACATTTGCACAGATGTGAGAGATCAGAGTGAGATTGTTTTCTCTGCAAACAAAAATTGGTCAAAGATTAAGAACAAGATTGAATAAAATATTACTATATATGTATATATACTTTGAAATATTAATGCAAAGGTTACTGTCTGTGTAAAACTATTTATACAACTTTAAACTGTAATAATTTAAAGTAATAACTACAACATTAAATATGTTTAGCTGTAGCTTTGATTTGTTCCTGAGCATTTTTTTGCTGAAATATTTCTGGGAGAAATATTTTCAAATATTTAATATATATTCAGACTTGTAAGCGAGAGTATATGTCTCAAGACTATTATTCCAATTTATCAAGAAGAGCCAAAGGTAACTTGAATTGATTTTGCTTTTTCTGAGCAAAAACAGTCTCCTGTTTTCCGAGATAATGGAAAACAAATGTATGTCTATGGCCTTCAGCACTTTAGTTTCAAATATCATGGAAGAACTGTAAATGTATGAGGAGGGGGGAAAGCCTTGACATAACACCCTGATTTCACTGTCCTATCATTTATTATCTCCCTGCTGAGCTATACTGCACATACCCCCATTATATAGTGATACAGATTAGGGGCATCGTTCCTTGCATCAATGGTATTGTGTGTCCACATGGACGACTTATCCCAGGAGGGGGAGGGTCAGATTAAGGTGATCCCTGTATTCTCTAATTCATTGAAAGCACATTAAAGGGCCAAAACCCTTTCCAATCCATGCAAACTACGAATATGGAGACTATGCCATAATCACTTTAGCGTAAGAGTCATTAAAAATAGGCCATTTCTTAGATGTGTGTGTTAGTTTGACGGTAGGTCAGATGGACTCCACGCACACTCAGGAACCGTAGTAGTGGGAGAAGGGGCGGGGTTTTGAGGAATGTTGCGTGACAAGACTGAAGAAACCAGAGTGCAGCGTGGCGTCTCACTAACACGCACACACATGCACTAAAAACCCGATCCACATGAACACACACATACATGTGGACATGCAGGCTCTTTACTCTTTTATGTCTCTTCAGGTTAAATTGGCTGCTCTCTGCATGTTCTTTACCTTTTGCTCCACTCTCGTCCACTCTGTATTCTCCTCCAATCCACTACTTTTCTCTTTCTAGTCCTCCCAAAATAAGAGTCTAAGAATCTGACTTGTCTTTGACCCTCTCTGCATGTCAGTGTGGTCTGGAGTGTCACATATTTAATATGTAACTATTACATTAATAAATGCAAGGTGATAATTATTTCCATCAGTTTCTATCAGATGCTACTAAAGAACATCTGGGAAAATAAGATATTTAAGATATACAAATGAGATCAAACTGGAGCCTTACTCTTTCCATGTATGATACATTCATCATCTAATTTTAATTATTTAGATTAACTTACTGTTTTTGTTTAGCCTTATGCATAATATTGTGTTGCTCTAATCGTTGCCGAGTTGTTTAAAATGTTTACATATAAAATCCATCTAACCTATCTGGTACTCAAAAACACATTTAAAACAATGTGTTAGAGGATGAACCTTTGCTTTGCTTTTATTATAATAAAGCCAAGGTGATGCAGGCAACACCTCACTGTCAAGCAACAACTGTAATATGTTCAACATATAACATCGTGACAGAAATATGACAGTAGTCCAGAAGAGCTGACTTTTACACTGCTTCACAGTTTCAGAAACTCTATAAATGTATATTTATGACATTTGCTTCACCAAAACATTGCAATTATATATTTTTTTAAATATAGTTTTGATACTTTTTTGGCTAATTTAGAGTGATATTCTGATAATTTAATATATTTTCCAGCTTTAAATATTTCATAATTTGCATTGATTTTATATTTTTTGATTTATTTCCACTTGGTGTGGTTGCCGGGGCAACCGCCCGTATATTTCTTATTGTCTTGTCTGTTTTTATTGTTTTGTTTTCGTAACACCACTAATACAAAAAATATTATAATATGAATATAAACGGAACCATGCAAAAAAAACGGCGACAATGACATCTCAGTGTATCTACATTTTGATTTGCTTTTATTTGTGTCAACCAAACGAGAAAAAGAAAGAGAATCCCGATCGAAAATTCCATAAATTATTGCTCGTTATTTGTTTAGGTATATGGTATGGATAAAATGACTTTACGGAAGATTTACAATATACTGATACGAGTGTTAAAGTCCTGACAGAGCAAAACGAGGTATTTGATAACCATCCTTGGGGTTACACAATATGTCCTCATGTCTTCATGTGATGACTCTGACTGATTCAAAGCTCATGCGCGTTGGACTTCGGCAGTACCTGGACTGAAGGACCTGCTCCATTCTCAGCATATGTCACTCAGCTCCAGTTAATCCCGAGAGAGAGAGGGAGAGCGAAAAAGAGCGAGATCGACCCCGTCGCACTGAACGCGCTTCTTCTTGTTCTCTCTTCTTTCTCATGCGATCATAGGCGCTCATCAGAATCAGGGAGAGTGCGAGACTGACCATTGAGGTCAGTTGATGACCAACCAACAGCTGAAATACTGCAAAAGTATTGCAGAGGTTGAATAACGGGCTTTAAAGCACGCTCACATGATGTGCCTTAGTGGATTATATCTTTAGTCTACAACTTTGGTTAACGTAATATGCAACCAATCAGATTTCTCATAAGTGACTATTGGCTAAGACGGGTATATTAATGTTGGGAATTACGAATTAAAACACCAACCCGTCGTTTCTACCCGTGCATTCATTTTAACGCGTCTTACGACACCAGTGTCCCCAGCGATTGTAACCTGCAGTTGTTTGGAGAGATGTTCACATATAGTCCGTTAGTTATGTTGATTTTTTATTTATTTATTAGTTCGAAGCCATAATAGGATAATTAGAGAAAATTAAAGAAGTCAGCTATTTCACAACCTGTTCATGGAGCAGACACCACTGCGGACACTTCTCTTTGGTCAAGTCTTTTCTTTTTATGATTTATCTACACTCACTAACTTCATCTATTGGCTTATGATTTGTTAATGCTTGGAATTGTGCCACATACCTACCATGTACCCGAACACTTATTGGCCTTGTTCAATAATCAAAAGTTCTCTCTCCTTTTTTATATGCCACATGACCAGATTCCTGATCTCAAAGCCTGTCGATGATGCTGTATTGAACGTTGGGCACGTCTTGGCCTTTTACTCACACGGATCTATTTTACATAAGCTTATTATGAGAGGTCAGCAAGTCCCCAAGCCACATGTTTTCAACTACGGTACGATATTATACAATCGTATTCCGCTGTGCTCAGGAAGTATAAGTATGTTCTAAACATAGCTTAAAAAACGAAGATTTACCTTTTTACTTTTAAAAGTAATATTTACATTATGTTTAATTGTAAGGTGATCTGATCGTTGAGATTTATTCAAAACGAGATATGAATTTATTACTTTAAAATGAATTTACAATTAACCTTTTTATAGTTCATGTGTAACTGTCAGTTTTTAAGCACGTGATAATCTTATAAAGATATGGCGCACAATATTATTTTGTCTTCAATTTCCCTTGTGATAAGATACATACTCTTTCAATGGAATGAGAACTTTTCCAAGCACTTTGGAACAGGCTCGGATTTGTGCACAGGGTCGGCAGAGAGGGAAAAGGTCCCCGCTTTTCAGCCCCTTTGTAGCGGGCTGATGAGTGCATCCTGACAGGGGTTAACGTACCGTAAAGAGGTTAAACAAACGGACATTCCCGTTAGAAATCATCCAGACACATAAGGCCCTATAAATGGAGAAACTAGCAGTGGTAGTTTCATCAAATCACCGTATAGAACTGTGTCAAAAGATTGGGGTGAAAAATAAATTATTATTGTGTTTTTGTTTGTGGTATTGTTATCATAATTTTAAGACATCGACGTATTCATTTATTGCAATTTACCCTGAAAGATTTTTAGGAAAATGTGTATAATAAACAATGGCAATTTGCCAACAAAAGTGGATAAGACATTTCAACATCATTAGCTACAAAATGAATACGGGATATAAGCTGTATAATTTACGTGTACATAAACATAATGTCTCATTGTTACAAAAGTGTAATCACAACACATAAATAATAGGAAATGTATAAAAAGAAATACAATATATATATATATATATATATAGCTATTGTTTCATTGTGTGGTCATCATACACTATTGACACTGGAAATATGACAATTATTTAAGTTCATCTCAACACTTGCAGATGTTCCAGTTTTTTCTTCTTTCACTGATAGCCCTGTCACAAGTCTTTATCATACTATTCTGATGGTAATATACATTCTTAATTCCTTAATTCCTGAAGAAGAGTATTGTACTATTAGGCATGAGAAACTGTAGTAACACAGCTTGTTCCAATTGTTCTGTTAGTAAGTCATCGACAAAGAACACCTGTAGAAATGTGTTTGCATTAACTGTCAAGGCTTCATGTACTTCCACTGCTGCAGGAAGTATGAATGTGGAATGTTGATGTATTCTTGTTAACTGAAACATTTACATTTACATTTTTTAGTTTTTGATTACCAAGTTATATGTGGTTTACATCTTACCTTTTTATTTACTGGACTAGAAATTCTTACATTTCTTTATTGTTTTTTACCAGTAATTTCATCCACTTAAAATCCTTTTATTTTTTTGTTTTATTTCACTTATCTCCTTATCTTCTCAGGAGTAACAGATTCATCATAATCAGGTGTGTTAAAACATAATGAAAATATAATTCTGTCCTATCTCACATGACATTTATGAACATTTTTTAACGTTTTATTTAAAAACCTAACTGGGAGTATATTCTTATAATGGTTTTGTGGAGGAGCTCAGCTTTGATGTTATACACATACTTTCCATTAAATCCATTTGGATTAAACTTGACATGATGTAATTATGCCATTTTCTATCAATGAAATCCATTCTCTGTGGAATAAAATTGCCTGTGTTTAAAGCCCTTGAACCTGGAGATTTGACTGGAGATAAAAAGGTCTGACCCTTCAATTTAGGAACTGATAATGATAAGATGTGTATTCTACCATAAGTAAAATAAGCTGTATTCTTCAAATGAATGGCCCACTGACACAAATACATCAGGCAGAATGATCATGAAACTAGGTTACCTCAGGCTCTGAATGAATTCTTAATAAAGAAAGAGAAACATAATATATGGAGGAAACGGATGTGGAAGGAAAGTGGCACTATGTTGTTGTTTTAGCCCAGTACATTTTCATTTTTCAGATACATGAAGCTGTGACAATGGCTGTGGCCTCCTGGTTCGCTATTGGATGCAAACACTACTGTGCAGTCTTGAAATACAAATGATGTAAGAGTGGGTGTAAAATCCCTAATCCCTTAAGTCCAGAGTTAAAAATGTCTTTCAAGCACTCCTCATTGTGAGGCCCACGCTGATATGGAGCTAAGACTACCTCACTAAGGTCTGGCACTCTGTTGACTTGCACTGAGAGTAAAGAGAACGACAGAGATTATGGGCAATTAAAGCCCACTTTATGCTGGTGTGCTGGCGTCACAAAGTCTGCCCAAGAATGCTCACCTCTGCTAATACTATCAATGAGAACAAACTCTGCAGCATCAATTTATTATGTACAGTGAATTATTAATGCCACAGATAGCACAGTCAGACTAAGCTGGCAGGTCAATTCAGGAAGGATATGTGATGACATTCTTTTAGAATGTTGAATAGTTAAATGACAATTTTGTAACATCTTAAACATGAGAAGATGCAATTCATTATTTTAAATTCACTATTTTAAGATTGATATTGTAAATACATGAAATATTAGAATTGGATGATTTGATTTATCTTTACATGGAAATAGAGAAGTAAGTTGTGAACTAGTTTAACCTATGTTCTTTCGCAGGCAGCGGAATATGAGTGGAGGGTTTTAACAAGTTTTAAAAGATTATGAAATTACAGAGAGGGTGGTGCAGTTTTTTCTTCTTCTAACCAGGGGGTTAGAGAGGGTTTCTGTATAAACTGCTCTTATAATAAATGAGGTCTTGAACGATACAGCATTTTGTTTCCTGAACCTCAAGGTGCATTTCACACAAATGACCATTGGAGGGCCCTCGGATAAATCAAAGAACATTTGAAGCAGCTCTTCTCCATGTATTACTTAGTCATACTGGTTCACCTTTGCCTACTTTTATATATTTGTTCCACAACTGCGTTACTGTGAAAACAAATAAACAAATAATTGTCCACATGCTGCATGTATATGTCTCTATATTTACTGGATGTTTATATATGATATACATGTGCATGAGTTGGTGCATGCTGTTGTTACTTAAATGCAAGTCAGCTCAGGTCACTTTTCCTCACTGTGTAACTAAGAAGACCTCTTAATGTAAAGAGAGCTGTGAAGTGCCCCAGAGGACACACATGCCTTCCTGTCTCACTGCCTCCAGTGTAATGAACTAGGTCAAACTGTCTCCACTTTCATTGACTATAAACCCCTGCTGAGAGCAGTAGACTCCGGAGCCATTACAATCACACTTGAAGGAATAATGGCTGCTATAAAAGGGTGATTAGACCTGGGTAATTTCAAAATAGAAAACAAATGTAAAACAACTGGACACTGGAGAGGAAGTATGGCTGGTTATTGATGATAACAATATTTTAGTTCTTTTAATTAAGCAAGTATCACACATACATTTTGGTGTATGGAAATGTAGACAGATACAAAACAAAGTATTAGTATTAGTCAACTATTGTATTTTACTTTTGAATAAGGTCAGATAAGTTTCTGAATAAAACCAAAAGCAATTGATCGCACTGAGAACGGGAAAATGTTTCATATTGTGTAAGATTTCAAAGTCTTTTAATTTGTTTTGTTTATAGTCAATTGCGTTCTAGAAACCATGTAATTCAGACAAACCAAAATCTCACAGAGTACTTCTGTTTTGTCTTGGATGATGAAAACACTGTCTGTAACCCTGTGTTTTGCTACTCACGGGTCTGGCAGCATTGAGGGTCGGAAAGCACACACCACCACCAGCTGGAGAAACATGCTCAATTTGATACAGCTGCCTCCTGGAGCACATGCTGATGATATGATTCTGCGTGGTGAAAGTGTGTGTTTCAGAGCTGTGGTGGCATGGAGGGGGCTGTCGCTGTGGAGCAGGCCAGCAGGCCATATAAAGCAAAGGGCACGCCAGGTTGGATAAGGATCAGAAGATGATGAGAGAGGGGAGTGAGGAGCAAAGAGAAAAGTGAGAGTGGGGCCTTTGGGTTTTGGTCCCCAGAGCAGGGGGCGCTGGCTGGGATGCTACATCGTTCAGACGGCCTGGTGTACACACAGAAACCTGATCTAATGTGGGGCTTTGAGACAACATGTCATATTTAAGGAAACACTTTAAGGTGGCACATAAAAACAGGTGCCTACATACAGGGGTATATTCAGAGAAGCAGTTAGGAAAATTTTACTTTTAAAGAACCTAACACGATAACCTCAAGGATTCCACTTCATTGTATTCTTCTTTTACACTGCATGAACTGTGGGTATGAAAGAGTATTCATTTAATTATTATAGGCAATTATAGGCATGCACGGTTGATGTAGACCACCGTAGACACTGTCATTTGGCTGTAACTTTGTATTCACGTTGTATTCATAATGTATAGATCTTACAGCTGATGATCGGCTGAGGCAAATGGTTCAAACGTGTGTCAATGATGGCAGTTAAGCGACTTTGAGGAAGACACCAAGACACAAGCCGCACTAAGGCCCATCAACCAACGCGATGTGTGTTTCTTTATTACGCGGGATGTTACAACAGGGCTGAGGTGATACCCAGCTCCTCAACACACGGCTCATGTTACTGCTGTCTGCGTCGAGTGTTAGGTTGAAGAGGCACATTAACGCTGATCTGCTGTCAAAGGGTACGTTTGGCCTAAGGGAGGGTGAGGAGAGGGGGCTGGAGTTAAAAGGTCAGCTTCGCTGACTCCGTTATGGGAAATAAAAAGCTCAAATGTCTTGCCATTTCAACAAAAAGGGTAAAGACGCCTCTCAGCACTTATTTAAACGATTCAGATGATCTAGCAGTGATAGGCATATACCTCAATATGCGCGATGAGAGACGGTCACTGGAAACACAGGGCTTCACTGGAAATCTGTAAACTTTTTCTTCTGTAAGCTCAGAGTAAAATCTAGGGCAGCTTAAAACCATAACTCTCAAGTTCATCTGTTACAGAAGCTGGAGGTGCAGATGTGTTGCTCTCGATGTCTAAGTGGCATGCCTCTGTAAAGATGGTATTTGTTGTGTTGTGGGGAATCCTTATCGGAGGAACCAAGGTCGGTGCTCCAAGTACATGTTGGGTTTATAATTATCAATACGGAGGAATATAGAAATAAAACAACTACATGAAGACACAATCAATTAAACGTCTGTCCTGCCGCTTATTCTCGCACAAAAAAATGCTGTTGCGTATAAACCCTGGACTGAAACAGTTCAGCGTATACTGGATGCTGAGGAGAGAGAGCAGCTCATCTCTAAATCCCAAAGCAAACAAGAACATGTTCAGCAGGACCTAATGAAACGACATAAAACCAGGCCTATTCTCAGCCATTACGCAAAGTTTGGTTAACCTTTGACAGGAGCCGCATTTCCAAGACGCAGCGTTTCGCGTGCCGTTTTACATGCTTCATTACGCACGTCCTCAAACCTCGTAATTCTGAGGTCAATAGCATCATGCCACTTTGAAATGCCATTGACTTACATATATATATATATATGAAGCCTAAACATATGCCGAATGAACAGAATAATAAATATACTACTAAAAACGGACAACATACACAGACCTATGCGCGCGCACACACGCACGCGCCCTGAAAATAGTCCGGCTCCATACTGTCGTCCTTCCATGCCAGTACAATAGCTGACTGTAAACCCTTCCACTGCCATGTTGGAAGGGGGCTGCTGCCCACACGGATCTTTATTTTGATTTGCACTCTAATTGACCCACATACCGAGAGCTGTACCACGAACAGAGGTTCTCTCCTGACTGCTTGGCCTCGAGGGGACACACACACGCGGGCACGCGCGCACACACACACACACAGAGCAGCAGCGGTGGCGGCAGCTGACGCACTGAGACCCGTCTTCTTCCAGTGGAAAACCCCATTTGTTCCCGTGCTCGTCCAATCGCTGGATGCCCTAGCCGCGTAGAGCGCTCGACTTGACGTATCCACTGTACTATCGCTTCCGTCTCCCTGCCTCCCTCTCCGCCCCGCTGGCACCGAGGAGATCCCCCGTCCCTGCCATGACGCTTCGTCTGATTTCAGCCTAGCTGCAGCCGGGCTTGAAATCAACGCTTTCAAGCCTCGCCGGTCGACCTGACGCGCAATCGAGACAGGATAAGTTCGTTTTCTGACGCCGTGAAATTGGAAAAAAATCATGCAGGGGAAGCCGAGCGAAGTCCGGACTCCCACTTCATCGCGGGCCTCGTCGTTTTTTATTGAGAACATACTAGGCAAGGAGCGGGACGGGCAGGAGGCGGTGTCGGACATGGGTCGAGGAGAAGCTGGTTTGGAGGCTCTCTCCTCTGGCCGAGTCCTGAAGGGACACCTAGTGCCACATGGCTCCAGCTCCACGGCCCGTTCCCCATGCAGAGAGTCGCCGTTACAGTGGTACTGCGGAGGAGCTGCCTTGAACTTCAGCGTGTTGGAAACCCCGCACAGTAAGTATAGCCTTTTTGCGCATTTTACCTTAGGCGCAAAACATGTCATGCAATATGAGCTCATGTGCAACATAATAGACGAAGACAATGCCAGTGTGTTGCAATCACTGGTGCATGCAGATGACCACGATTTTATTAAGTACTATTTGTCCAATCTAAAAATAAATAATAACTGCACATTGCTTGGTATAATAAATATTTAATGATCTACACTCACATTACATTAATTGAGCTTTTATTTACCACCATGCTCGAATCGTTTGGTGTCATCAGTCAGGTTGTGTATTTATTAGTGTGAATGTGGCTTTCTGTGGCCTCACTGCATTCATTAAATAAAACCCGGGGCTGGGATTCATTTTACCGTGTACACACCCTGACCTCACCGGGCTTCACAAACTCCTTCACCAGGGCTGGGTGTTGTGGGCTAACAAATCGTATCGATGTGTAAGATACTACTGCATGGAATGTCATAGTTAGTTGGCATCAATACATCCGTAATCCATTCTTTAAATTACGGGCATGCATTACACACAAATGCACGCAAAATACACCACAAAACAGAGGCGCAATATCACTGTGCCCCTTTTCAACACGAGGCTTTTACGCGTATTCAGCGTGTCATTCCACTCACACGCTCTCATGCCTTTAGTTTCGATGCTGCATACAGTTTGAGCGTTATAGCTACATAACTTCTGTACTTGTGCTCACAACTAAAGGTAGTCTCTCTGCAGGCTGTTACTATGGTCTTTGCCAGTCCTCACAACGTCCTAATAGATCATGTGTAACCCAGTTCAATTCAAAGTTTTTAACTTCGTCCATGCGCACCCCAGCTCTTCTGTACGGAATGATCTGCAAAACCCAAGCTTTAAAGCAGGTTTCTAATCCAACTGGATTTTAGGCTATGAGATTTTCAAATGGGTTCAAACTTCATTAATGTAATTATTTTTAATTCGCCATATTTTTAAGAAACAACATATTGCATGTCTGAGTAAGACTTGGATTTTTTTTCTGTCCCTTTTTAAACTCTTTCATGATTTTGGTTTTGACCCTTCAGGTCCAAAAGACAATGCAAGTCCAGAGGACCACTGCTGCTCTGTGACGACCAGTGACAGGGGTTCACCCGCCGTGTCCGAGCCAATTACGGAGGGCAGCGACGAGACCGACCGGAAAACGGGGGACAGCAGCTTGACAGATGACCACGACGACGTGTCGCACAGTTTGGACACGTCGGCTGACCCGAACTCCACCCGGAAGAAGAAGACCCGGACCGTGTTCAGCCGCAGTCAGGTGTTTCAGCTGGAGTCGACATTTGACGTGAAAAGGTATCTGAGCAGCTCGGAGAGAGCAGGACTCGCAGCGTCTCTCCACCTGACGGAGACCCAGGTCAAAATCTGGTTTCAGAACCGCAGGAATAAGTGGAAGAGGCAGTTGGCGGTCGATCTGGATGCCGCACACATCCCGAGCTCTACCCAGCGGATTGTCAGGGTCCCCATCCTGTATCACGAGGGACCCTCACCCGCTGCTGCTCTGGGTTTCAGCTTGACTGGACACCCGGTTTCTCCACCCGTTGCGGGCTTCTCCAGCTCCATCAACTACCCCCTGTCCACGTTCGCTCATTCCATGAGCATGCTCAGATCGCAGATGACCGGCCTGGTGTAAGGGACCGATCGAGAATGACACATCAGACTGTTTGTAAACACCGAATCGTGCAATAGAAAAACTGCTGAGTGCCACCAAAGAGCCACAGAGTCCGTGTTCATAACACAAAGCAATGCATCACCCACACATCTCTGTTGAGAAGCCTGTGCTCCTGTCACTATAATAATTCAAAATGAATGGAGGCCGAAGCTATTCATGCAGTACGCTTGAATACACACATATTTTTACAACTTTTATATTTAAAGCCACAGACCCCCCCCCCCCCAACTTTGTCACTTTTTCACATGTTACATAAATAAAATTATTAAAAAAAACGCATCTGATCTTATGTTGTTTATTAACACTCATGTCATGATCTCAAATGCGATTTAATGTCTGTCAGTTATAAATGGGGGAGACTGACACGAAAGTGTTTATAGAGAGTAAAGTAGATCCACCTGTAAGCAGCAATGCGTCTTTTTAGAAATAAAAGTCTACCTTTATGCTCTTATGCTACAAGTAAGAATGTTTAGTAACTCCATGTCTTATATTTCAGGTTTCAAGTTAACTCTCTATGTAAAGGTAAAACATATTCTTATTAATCAAAGACAAAAATATAAATTAAAAACGGTAAAATGCTAACAGCAGTTGGAAAACTTCATAACAACAAATGCAAACCAGGTCGCCAAGTTGAGTCATTACACCTTACGTCCTTCCTTATTTGGAAGAAATTAACTCTATTGGGGGAAAAAATGAACAACGTCAAAGAGCCAAATGTGTAAAAGTGGAGTTTATGATTTTTTCCACGCATTTTATTAATGCAAAATTCAGTTTTCATGCAGACTAAAGTTGAATGTAGAAAACATAAATGTGTGAGTAGATGGTGGCTACGAGCAAAATAAATAAACACAGCTAAAATGTCATTTGCAATTTTAGACTGCGACGGGAAAATGGCATGGCCTTTAAAATACTTAGGACATGAGCTTAGGTATAAAATGCAAAAACAGTTTCCTAAAATAATGCGGTTAAATTTCCATTGTTTATGGACCATATAATAATTTAATTGTTAGGGAAACCCTTTCATACACACAGCTCACTGAAGAACAGACATTTAGTTTCACATTATGCAAAATGACAATGTTACACACACACACAAAGTAGAACTAGTAATAATATATAATTGATAAACACCGATTCTGTTTCCCAAATTAGATGAAACACTTATTTTCAAACTCTGAAACGAATTAAACAACTTCCCCGAGGATTACGAGCCAGAGCAGGCCACGATCACGACCAGCGGCTGTGCATGGTCTCACAGCAGATACTGCATGTGGTGTGAAATAACAGTGGAATTAGATGCTAAATATTTTTTTATCACTTTATTTTCCTGTGAGTACCCTGCGGGATCCCTGGTCTCGTTGCAGCAGATGTACGAGAGTCAAGGGGGGTCTGACGGCAGTGGGGGTAGAGAGAAGTGGGAGAGGGTGCACAGCAGCCCTCTCCTGCCCTCCCTTCTCCTCCCATCCCCTCGCTGTTATTGGCCCGGACTGCACACTCGTGTGGACCAATAAGAGAGCGCAGAGCGCGGTCCATCCGGTGTGTGCAGAGGCGATGCAAGCAGAGCATCAGCCAGCCAAGTACAGTCTGCTCAGCGGCTGCTGCCATGGTTCGCGGAGCATCGTCGCGTTAGTGGTGAGATTATCGTCCCCGGTTCAGTGTCAAGGGCGAATCGAGTCGCGGAAATACATCTTGGGGGACTTACGCCGTGGAGAATATGAACAAAGTGGACGCGCCATGTCGACCTGCCGCCTCTCTGAAATTCACCATTGACAATATCCTCAACCTCAAAACCAGCGGGAGGAACTGTGACAGCTGTCATCCCGCCGGACTGCGGGATGACTCGGCCAAGGCAACGCGTAAAGACGGTTTCCAGAGTCACCATGAGGAGCACGGGGGCCAGCAGAGGCAGGACGCGGGCAGCAGGCTCCACGAAAGCGGTAAGAGGGATCGGATAAATATGTAGCCGCAAGCTGTGTGTATACACACACATCCGTTGGTCATCCGTGTTTACCATTACGCGCAACTCGCATGCGTTGGCACTACACTTTCAGCTCAATGTAGCGGAACTGTCTCACGCACAGTTTGAGCCTCAAACCGCGGAGGGTTAAACGAAGTGTGGTATTTTTTTCTGTTACAGAGTTGAGTACAGACTGCAGCGGAGCGACAGAGTCAGTCCTCATCAGCCGTGGAGACGCGCGGAAGGCGGCGGAGGTGCGCTTCGAGAGCGGGGACAGCAGCTGCGACGACAGCTGCTCCACCATCGCAGCCGCGGACGCCCACAAGGGAGGCAACCCGACCAAGAAGAGCAAAATCATCACGAAAAAGAAGACGCGCACGATTTTTTCCAAGAGACAGATTTTCCAGTTGGAGTCTACCTTTGACATGAAACGCTATCTGAGCAGCGCGGAGCGCGCCTGCCTCGCCAGTTCCCTGCAGCTGACGGAGACCCAGGTGAAAATATGGTTTCAGAACCGCAGGAATAAATTGAAACGGCAAATCTCGACCGAAATCGACGGACCGGTTAGCGATTTCCCCGAGACTGGAAAGCCCGTGGTGGTGGGGCAACTCCCGGCCTTGTACAAAGACAGCAACCTGCTGGGGAGATGCCTGCTGCCCATGCCTCTGCCCGTGGTGTACCCGGGGAGCAGCACGCCTTATCTCTGCTTCTCAAACGCCAGCAAGTACTTCAGCCTGTATGGCGGGGACGTATGATGGTTCCGACCCGATGGCCGCGCGAAAGACACTTTGTTTTGGTCTGTAGCCAACTTTCAAGCATTTATAAGGTGTTTTAGACGGTGGGGCCGGGCCTGCGGCCTTAACTGTTGTTGAAGACTGAAAGTACAATGATAGAGGAGTAGTTACATATCACTTAATAATAATAAGCTGATTCGGTATTATTTATTTTTCAGTCAGATTTTTAAAACATCTTTTGGCCTGACATTAAACCTGCAACAAACACAAAGTATTTTTTTAGAAAATAACAGGCTAGGTTAATAGCCTGAGGGAGGCCTAAAGCTATCACTCACTACATTTTATTGTTTCCATGGCATTTTATTATTATTGCTGTTATTATTATTATTGTTATTGACAACAGCATTTCCAGCAGCTTAAAGCCACCAAAGAAATTACTATAGCCTCGCTATTTGCATGCATTTCCTGTATCATAATGGATTTTGAATTTCTGAAATTATCTATGTATTTAAATGAATGTAATTAACATTTTATTCTATGTTTCACGCATGTCTATTTTTTTTCTGATTATCCTACTATTTCCTCTTTATTCCACGTTTGCCCATAGGCTCATTACACCATTTACTGAAACTAATTAAAACATCTTCATACAAGAAATATTTCACAGGAGTGATTCAGTATTTTAAGGTGAATTTGTATTTCAGACATCAGTGGTTTATTATTACTTGTGTTTATAAATAATAGGGGTGCAATATACAATGTGTCAGTTTATTAATCCAAACATTCGTTTTTACAGTAGAACATCCGGAATTTTAGAGATAATAATGATAGGAAGCATACTGATTGAACAGATGCAAAACCAAAATCAATCTTAAATCAGAGCAACAGGTCTCAGTAATGGCTGATTGATGAAAATATTGTTTTAATTGGTACCATAATCAATGTGCCCAAATTGCTTGTGGCCCCCCTTAGAAAACTCTAATACATATTGTATCTTAAATTGGGAGCAAGAATTTTCTATTAATTTGAAAATATGGACTTAATTTCAGGACTGCTTATAAAATCAATATACTTCCATCAGAATGTTTTGATCTAAAGGAACAAGGATATAACAACTGTATTAGTAAATTTGTGGGTTAAAAAAGTCAAACCAGTCAAAATAAACATATTTTTCTGCAAATAAAATAGCAATCACATTTGGTATATCAATTGCGTATTAAGGCTAAGTATGGTATGTGGCCATGTGAATTGACTTCTTGTCCCTCTTCTAGAAACTAAACATATTTGGAAAAATACTCATCGGTCACTCTCATATCGGACAAGCCACCTTACATGGATGGTCAATATGACTATACAGCAAGTACGGTAGTTATACATTCAGACAAGAGGTGAGGCGCATATCCTTCTATATGTCTGCGTGACTACATTACTTATATACACAGAAGCTACAACATACTCTATGTCAAAATACCTATATGAGAAAAATTTAGTTTTTTGTTGAGAAAGGGAATTTTTGGTCCTTTCAGTCAGTTGATAGACACACAAGTTTATGCGTGAGACAGCATCTACGATCCTTAGCCCCCTTTCTTGTATTATGGTCACTCTGCTGTTGTACCAGAGCCTTAGACCAATATACCAGGAGCCTCAGAAAAAAATGTATGTGTGAACAATGGAAAATTGTGCTCCCACTAATGTTAAGCCAAGACAAGGCTTATTCATTACGGACTTCCTTAAATATTACAAAAGATTTGGTTTTGCACTTCAGAAATAGACCTCAGACTGAGAGTGAATGACTGATCCAACGGAATCCCTAAAAAGGAAACAGGTCTACCTACATTCTGGATTTCATGGTTCTATGATAATATGGCTTAGTGGATCATCTGCTTCAATAACTTTTTACAGCACGATAAAGAAGGTCAGGAAGGAAAAAGGGAAATGAATAACGCCTGGCTAAATTCAGGGGATGATTTTTATTTCAATTTTATAATATAGTAAGTCTTCAAAAGATGAACCTCCCTCCTGCTGCAAACTTAATATTCACTTTGGCGACAGGATTTATAAGGAGAAAAAACTATACTGAGTCCAACTATACTGAATCCAGTTTTTGGTATGAACTTATGTCATATACAACTATAAATCATGAATTCTCATGGAGGATGAATGTGATGGTCATGTCATCTTTAGCTCACTTTAGTGAGTTGAAAATCACTTGACCTTGTCAGTGCGACCCATTGACCCCCAGTGCTCTTTGTCACACTTTCAACACTTTCTATTTATGATGTAAACCTCAATCATACTGAATATGAAATCAAACCTAAACAATGTAATATATGCATATTTTTATGTCAACAGGATTAAACAGGATCAAAAATAGGACACCATTTTTCATTATCGACCACAAGCACCTATAATAAAAGATTTGTTTTCATTGTTTGCATCAGGGACAGTGACTGTGTTGTGTTTTTGCAAAGAAGAGAGGTCTGTGTCCAGCAGTCTGTCTTATGTTAGAGCTACTAGGCAGAGTTGCACCACTGCTCAGTGCCCACAATCCCTGGCGGCTATCTGCTCAGACATGACGGCAGACTGTCGAGATGCGAGGTGTGGCCAAATGGGAAAAGAGTAATTCTGTAGATGATGACAATGTAGATGTATTTAATGGACATCTTAACAGCAAGATCACACCGTCCAAGAGGCATCAAAGCTTTGGACTGCAGAGGATAAGGTAAAATTAAATATACATTTACAGTGTATATATGTAGAGAGTTATCATGTATGATCAACTATACCATTCCAAATAAATATCAGGCATATACTGTATGCACATCTCAAATCATCATCTCAGAACTTGTCATTTAGAAGTGCTAATTGTGTTTACTACTGTGTATGTGTTACTACTTTTTTTTACTTTTGTCACTTCATCCTCACTCCCGTGCTTACACAGCTTGCCTCCCGCCCCTTGCCTTGTCATAACTCATCACAGTAGTCTGTGCACTGAAGCCAAACTGTGTGTGATTACAGCTGAATGAGAGGGACCTAAGCAGAGTGTGTAACAAGGAGAGAGATAAAGAGGGAGGTGAAGAACCAGTTGATGAGTGTGTGTTTGTATTGGAAAACCACGATCAGGGTTTGTATTTCTGCATGGGTCTGTGCCTCTCTATAGCTGAGGGCTGACTGGTCAGGAGCAAGAAAGTGTTTCTGTTGGCTGGAGAGCGACTCTGAGTGTGTGTATGTGTGCACATTACTCCTGTGTAAACCTCAGCGGCAGCTCCTTTCTGCATGACTGGATGGGGGCCCCCTCACTCCGCTCGCCCGTTACTTTAACCTCTGTTGACCTCTCCCAGTCATCTGACAAAGGTCATCGCCCAAGACGATGAGAGAGACTGTCCCCGAACATGTTTCCTTGACATGAAAGCATAGAAATAACGGTCACAGGCAGCTTTTACATGGAGGATTTACCAAAGATGCTTCAATTTGCTGCTATAGCGAGATATACTTTCCATGATACATGGTTATACATGGCTAACATGGTGTTCATAAAAAGCACATTTTCAGTTTGGTGAGACCTCAACTCTGACTTGAAATAGTAGCTGGCCTATGTATGTTTTTTTCCGATCAGGTGAGACACATTTAAAAAATAAAATGTGTAAACTGTGTTTCCTTGTGTTCTCTCTGGGATCAGTCACTTCTGAAAAGCCGGAGAATTGGATGGGGGAATTGAATGGATTCCCCCTGGGTCGTCCCGATGCTCTGTAGGGGAACCTGAAACCAAAACTACATGACACAGCACATTGTAAAGTAAACAACAAGGCTATTAGTTAGAGGTGGAAACATGAGACACGAGGTCTGTGTATGTGTCACACTTAAAGACTGTTTGATGCTCTATCGATCTGCTAACTTAGTCAAACCCCCCTTTGCCATGAGGCAAATTGCTTGAGGAAATTGAAAGATGGCAGAAGGCATGAAATCAGATAAAACCAAGAGCCACAAAGACAGGGATAAGAGGTAAGAGAGTGCAGAGATGAGAGGATGGCTGGACCACGGCCAAAATAGAAGCCAACTGAGAGTGTAAATGTATGAATAAAAATAAATGAAAGTACAGACAATCTACTATGAACTAGGCAAAAGCTGGGGTCTGGTGTCGAAATCTAGTACTGATGGAAGGCAAAAGTTATGAAGGTGAAGATTTCCCTGCAGAGATGAGCTGTGGAATATCATGGACTTCTGTAAAATTTCACCAGGGAATATAAGGAAGAATCTGGTAAAACAGGGTTTTGGATTTTTTCTTCATATAATCATGATGGCACTGCAAAAGATTAGGGGGAAAAGTTAGGGCGTTTAGAAATGTATTTAATTTGTCCTATGAGGAACTTGAATATCAGTATCAAATTAAGTCTAATCAATACATGAGTCATTTCAGAAAAAAACAAAAACTGTCAATTTGAGTTTAATGTAAAATAATATATACACAAGCTTTATTTTCATTACATGTTTCTGTCTAAAAAACACACACAAAAAATCTGTAAATCAAAGAACATCGTCTCTCACACCCTCCCTTGCGTCCTGTCCCCTCAGACACCCTTCTCAGGATAATGTGCCATTAATCTACCACTGAAAACACATTATTGGCCAATCAATAGGTGCGCTGGAGGGCTAGAAGCAGAGGAAAGAGGAGAAGGAAGGAGTAGAGGGACAGGAGGCAGGGGAAGTCTAGGGGGAGGCGTTCGAGCAAGGAAGGAGTGGGGGAGTCAAC
The DNA here is from genome assembly GCA_016785305.1 of Colistium nudipinnis. Classification (NCBI taxonomy): domain Eukaryota; kingdom Metazoa; phylum Chordata; class Actinopteri; order Pleuronectiformes; family Rhombosoleidae; genus Colistium; species Colistium nudipinnis. The sequence goes on from JAFBJU010001611.1 coordinate 82,665, forward strand.
ACTTATCCATAACACCAGAGAATGAGTTCCACTATGTGCAGACATGGAATACGTAATGTGGTTTCATGCTGAACATCAATATAGGTCCATTAACAACAGATAGAGTTGTCAGACCGTCCTAACTTTGTTCTGCAACCCCACAGTGAATCATTTAAAATACCACAATCTTTTCCTGCTCTCCTCAGATCGACAACATTTATAGTCTTCACGCCTTTCATTTAAAACCTTTAAGATTTCATCTATTTAATGTGAGTTTATCTAACGTGTTCTTTGAGATGGCTCCAAACTTATTACCACTATGTCTAATAAGTCATTGGTATTGGTGCATTTAGTTAAATTTGATGACCAAAACACTCAAGTGAAATCAACCAACATGACACCTCATATTTGGTCTTATAGTTCGCTTAAACATGCTAAAAATACTAGCTTTTGGTTTATTTATAATTCATATTGGCTATTAAAGCAACCATGTAGTATGCACTCTATTTCCCACGACCAATCATTGGATTGAAGCGTAGGTGTTAATTAAGTCAGTGTTGTAAAACGTGTATTATGTTAAGTTGCTTTTGTTTAGTTATGTCATGTCTTGTCTTTTTACGTTTAGCCACGCCCTTTCCTCAGGTGTCTGGTGAGCACTCCCTTCCTTACCCAAGTTTCCCGCCAGTGTGATTGTCTGCCCCTCCATAATTGTGTCCACCTGGTGATGTCATTTCCTCATGTGTATATAGTCCTCGTCTTCCCTGTCGCCGTTGCCAGGTCGTCTTGTGTTCTTATGCCAAGCTTTCCAGCGTTGTTCCACAGTCATAGTAGTTTGCATTTAGAGTTCTCTCATAGTCATAGTAAGGTAAAATTAGAAAGTAAGTGTTTTTGTAGTTTATTAGTAGGTAAGATTAGTGTTTTTGATAGTGTTTGGTTTTGGTGACCTTTTGTATTGTTACTGATTGATAAGTAAAATATTTTTTTTAACTTTTTTAACTCATTGTGGTCTCGTGCATTTGGTTCCACGCCTCGTACAGCCTTAATTATATGTTACTACTACTAACATTTATGTTCCTAGCAACGCCCATGTCAATCCCACCACTCTCGTCTTTTTCCTGCCCTTTAAACCTGTTCACCCACTACTGAAAAGATTGTGTCTGTCACACTGAACAAACACGTGCACGGGTAGATACACAAAGACGGCCGCATCCAACTACAGTACAAAGGCCAACGCAACCTTCCACACACACTCACACACACCTTGATGGTCTTGTAGCTTTGGATGCGGTCATGCAGATCTAAGCAGAGGAAAACATGTACTGTGTGTAGCAGAGCTGCCCTGCATGCCACCATAGTGACATGACAGACTGTAACACCCAGGGGACCAGAGAGACAGCTTCCCTGGATGCTGCTGAGTGAATATCTGCAGTCCCTCTTATGATTTATTATCATGTTTGTGTTATATGTTTCATGTTTAGTATAGTTCATGTATAGTCTTAGGCACTCATAAGTCATATTATATTGTTCACACGTCAAGTGCACTTCCTGTTTTATTTTAAACTCACCTGTTCCTCATTGCTGTGACCTTTACTTCCTGTCCAGGTGTCTTCTCCTGCCCTCATCAGTGTCAGCCTCTCCCTTGATTGTTTCCAGCTGTGTTCACTTACCTCGTACCTTATAAATAGTCCTGCCTCCTCTTGTGCCAGCTTGTTTTGTCCATGTGCCACTTCACTGCCCCAGAGATCCGGTGTTGCTGCTCAATACAAGAGAAACCTTGTATTGAGCCAGATTTTCCTTGTGTTTTGATCTTTTCTTTGTGTCTTTTTGCGTTAATCTACGTTTTCCTCATCTTGAGGGGTTTTGTTTTGAACTTTGTATTTAGCCCAGTGTTTTGGGAAAAAAATATTTTGAGTTGTACTTTATGCACGATCGTCCCTAATTTGGATTTCCAAAAAACACCCCATGCAACGTCATGGGGTGAAAACAAACAATTTAGCCTTCATATGAAGATTATAGTAAAATGAATGCTACTGTGTATCATTTGAAAAAATAAATGGGCACTTGTGGTGTCCTTTAAGTTTCAGAACCAGTATTTGCCTAAATAATTCCTGAACTGAACATTCTACATTGACTACACAGCTAATGTACAGTTCATTTAGAGTGCTGATAGACTCCTACATGGAAAGAAAGTTCTGTGCCCGTGAACATTAAGTGTAAGAATAATAAATGTGATGGAATGTGAAGTGTTTAAATAAGACCGTGGGCATATTAAGATATTGTAGAGAACTTGCCTGAGCTCCATGCGTTTCTCAGTTAGATGGACAACTCATCCAGAATGAGCCAAGACATTCAGCCAGCGGCATTGTTGTAGCACAATGTAGTAGGGATTTCAACCATGAAGCATGGAGGATTGGTCTTTGACGTTCTGGCTTCTTGTGAGAGCTCAAAGAAAATCTTAGAAACAACAAATGCCAGTGAAAAGCATACGAGAACGCCTGGCTGTCTAACAATGTAAGATAAGAGTGGTAGGCAGTCACCAGAGAAAACATGGGAAATCTTCACAGTGTTCACAGTTCAGCGACCCCTCTTCACTGCAAAAAAAGTAACAAACGCTGGTGCAACAGTGTGTCTGTGTCTGCACCGGTCAGTGAAGCAGCAATGCTCTTGCTAAAACACCAGTTGTACATTTTTTTAATGGGGGGTGGGTGCTCCAACAGCCGTAGACTGACATGAAAACCATAGTGCAAATGCCTAATTCACTGCACCTGCTTGGTAGCGTTTCTGAAGGTTGTCGATTGTCGGGTCAGATGAAGCTGCTCAGTACTTTTGTGAAAGTGCTTGAGTTTAGTTCTGCAACGTTGACCACTTTTATGGGCCCAGTATTACTGTTGTAACTATTTACAAAACAAACTCCTTTCAAGAAATCACCTGTGTCCCTTAAGTCTATCTGCTCAATCCCTGAAAGTCAAACTCAATCACTAAACGGGAGGCATTGGAAAAAAAAAATCACAACCAATTCAGGGTCCAAACAGGGCTTATAATTATTTTCTGACCCTAAGTGGAGCATTAGAAAGAAGGGGAATAAAATATAGACCCTGTACTCATCTTGCCCAAATCCAAGCCTATACCCCACCTTCCCCCTGCTTACCTGTTCCCCATTCCATCATTAGATCCCTAGTACATACTATACTTACCGAGTTTTAGCCTGCCAGCTTGTCAATCGTTCTATCCCAGCTGTAGCATTTCAGCATGACTGTATCAACTTACCAAGTCAGTTTTGTTCATCTGTCTACTTGTTTTTGGACTTTTTTTTCTGAAGCTCTTCTAGATTCTGCCTGCATTACCTTTAAGTAAAAGTGACCTTTTAGAACTTTTTAATCAATGTCTCTCTGAATTTACGTACTGTATGTTCTTCTGAGCAATGATATTTTTTTTGCTTTTCTTTTGAGATATTTTGTTTGCCACCGCACTTGGGAGAACTCTCTTACTTTGCCACAAAAACACATAGAACAAAAACGCCTCTTAGCCCTGAAGCTAGTGGATCTCTCGAGAATTGTGTTCCACCCCGGGCCAGTTCATGGGAGGCTTTAAGTGCTCAGTAATAGCCAGCAATCATCACAGATGGATAGAAACCAACGTCTCGCCCTCAGGAAAGAAATATAAATAAATAAGATGAATAAATAAAAGCCCTGTGTCCTCACAACCACATATTGCATTGTGCATGTGTTTTATAATGAATATAGATTGAGATCTTGAAATATTTATGGTCCAGGGGTGATGTGAGGAGGGTTGATGGTGGTGGTGGGGGGCGCTAATGGTGTGAATTCGCATCCCAAGTGGACGGAAATGAAAAAGGAAAATTCCTTGCTCCGGAAGCAAATGCCATTTGAGATGCCTCAGCTGGGATACTCTAAAGTCGCTCATAACAAAATATCTTTAAGATGACTTTTACCTTCTTTTCTTGTGTCTCAAAGCTGACATTAGCTAGCGAGTATCGTCATGGAACCCATGGACTATTGTGGTTGTTACAAATTGCATTTGCACTGATTCAAAATGCCTACGAAATGTCACAAAACAGACGCACTCAAAACACCCCAGTGAGCATTTACTAAATGCCTTAACACTTGGCTTCCCCTGAAGTGCCCTATATACCTAACAGCCCTAAATAGTTAAATTTCGCCATTGGTCAGTGGAGAGGTGTCTGGGGACACGGTTTGACTAAGAACAGCCCAGGGGCCAGATGAAGAATAACTGTGTAGACTGCCCCAAAGAGAGAACATATTGTCCCTGACAAGAACAAACATTAGACTGATAAACAAGTGGCTTGGGGTGAGCAAGCGTTTTAGGGAAGCATGAAAGAGCCAGAGAGAGAGAGAGAGAGAGAGAGAGAGTACAAACTAAGCGGTAAGAGAGAGTCACAAGAGATGAGCCGAGATGAGCTCTGAATCCAAAAATAGTCTCACCGAAGCCTCGGGTCTCTGAGATTCACCCTTTTCCTTTTACATCGTTACCTGGAATCATCTTCAAGATGCTCATTGTTGGTGCTTTTCTATACATAGAGAATGTTGTATTTATTGCCAGTCTGAAAGGATATTTGCAGTATGTACTGTGCATTTGAGGCACGTAACTAGATGAAGTATATGTTCGCTGCTTTAATTCAGACTGGGCTGAACTGTGAACACTAAAAGGCATTTGAGTAACCCAACTTAACCTCTGGCTCACCAAAGTAACTGACATGAAATGTTCATCACTATGTTCCACACCAATTAAGTGGGTGGATGGAGCTGAACATGACAGCAAAGTCGACATTAACGACTTCCGCCCTGCAGCACTGTGACTGTCTATCAATAATAATGTGCATGTCTCATAAAAGTGTCTCCCGGCTCTTCTTGACAATGACAAAGGAACACGTCATCTGAGAACTCTCTTTTCAAAGCTGCACTTCTCCGGCACTTCCACTACTTAAGAAGCATAAAGCGTGCTTGTTGTCAGACAGAAAACTATTCCTGTCTTAAAGTAAATATTTTGTCCTGCATTTGAGGAGCAGTTTCAATCGTAAGTGTTTTAAAGTGTCGTTTGGGGTTATGGGGCTTACATGAGTGCTGGAGAATATTTGAAAAAGGAAGCTTCTGGTGGCAGGCAGGATAAAAACTTGATAGTCTATTGGGAGAGTTTAATATTGAAGAAAGAACATGTGGTCTTGCTAGAGTTAAGTACACTTAGAAGTGCACTCCGCTGTGTTGTGGAAGAGATACCAGGTGAGACGTTGGGACAGAAGAAGGTGCCAGGATGATGGTTAACACACCGCAGCTCTGAATCTGGGTCGATTCTTCGTCGGTCAAGGAAAAAGATTTCCCTCATGTTAGCTAAAATTAAGTAATTACATCTCCCAGGGTTCTCACTAGCAGACTGTTTCATAAAGCATGCACAATTCATATTTTTACAAACAAAACCTAGAGGCGGTTAATGTGACTGTATTCCATTCATAAGAAAGAATTACGCTGGTATCTAGATGTTACGATGACGGAGAGTGAACGAATGGAATAAGCGCATTCCATCCATGTATAAACGTGTGTGTGTGTGTGTGTGTGTGTGTGTGTGTGTGAACCCCTCCCTGCCATCAGGAGGTTTTAATAGAGTAGTATATTCCTTTGCATTTTACATGACTCTAGGGCACGCTGCTCTTGCCTGTCTGCTCTGCTCAGATCAGACGCTCAAACTGGAGCATAGAGTGGACTGCAGGTCTTTGTACCATTTCGCTCTGTAAGCTGTGTGCGCCTTTACAGTATGTGTGTCTGCAGGCACGTCCATGTGTGCATGCTTCGCATAAACATATCCAAATAAATAATACATTTAGGATTACGTTTTTGGATTGCAGCTGTCGACATGAGGGTTACGTTAGAGTTAACATAACTTTCATTGGGTTAGGTTATTATGACCGCCTTGGCATGGCTCTATGATTTTAATGTCAGTGTTTTAGTTGGCTGGCTCCCCACTTCAGTCAAGGCTGAAAAATATCAACTAACATGGATTGCAACAACATGTTGTACATAACATTCCTGGTCCCCAGAGGATGAATCCAATGACTTTATGATCTGTTGATTTTTATTTTAGCACCAGCAAGTTGACATTTGTGGTTGTTACTAACATGATATGACAGCTACTGAATGGATTGCCATTAAATAACGCCCCTCAGGATGAATTGGCATAACTATGGTGAACTAATGACTGTTTCCCTAGCACCATCAGCAGGTCTAGTTCTTTGGTTTATGATCAATTATCATCAGAACTAATGGGATTGAAACCATTCTCAGCAGTACTGTTAATATGGTAAGCATATACCTGAAAAAATGCAGTTTAGCCTATACATGAACATTTTAAAATGTTATTCATTTAC
>JAFBJU010001611.1:89187-160782 GCA_016785305.1 Colistium nudipinnis
TTTCCAACATAACCAAAATGGCAGTATAGGCAACAATTCAGCCAACAAAAGGGAGTAGAAGTTTAAGTTTATGTTGCTTTCGTGGTAAAACTGCTTACTTTGCTTTAAGTAAATCTTAAAGCAGTATATACCAGTATATACTTTTCCAGAAAAGCGGTGGCAATGGATTAGTGGGACAAACTTTTGGCAGCACATAAAAAAAATAATTGTAACCAAGCACTGGTTTCTGTCTCTTTCATTCTTTCTCTGGCAGTGACATCTCCAACCATCCACTCTGATGCATTTCATTGTTTTCACAACACTGGAACAGGTCTCTGAGGCCCTTGTCTCACACTTCTTCTCTCCCACGCCCCAATTGACTTCTATATGATATACAGCCTTAATGATCATAACTCTTCCTTCAATTTCCTTTTGAAAAACACAAAAAACTTCAACAAAGAATACTAATTTATTTTTAATCCAGGCTGACATATTCAGGGTGTAATGGGCACAATCGAAACATGGAAACCATACAGCAAATATGGGAACACAGAACATTACAGCAATTCTAGCACTTCCAGATTCTTCCCAGACATGTAGCCTAACAACAAAGCAAGCCCGGCTTGTCAACGTCCATAGAAAATGGCATTCTATGCTGCAAATCAATATGATAAAACCATACCATACCGTTCAGGAAGCCAACACGGCCAATGGATACTGTACTTAATGCTTCAACACTAAACAGCCATTGTCTACTGTAGCATGCAGGTTTGCTGAGCACTGGGTTCCACAGGAGTCACTGCCTCTCACATTTCCACACGAGAGAGCAGGGAACTGGACTGTATGACCAAAGAGGGAGAGAGAAAGAAGAACAAGGGGGTGGGGGTTAGACCACAAAATGTAAAAGAGACCAGATGGAGGGAAACCCAGAGACAGAGACAGGAAAAATAGATGCTGTGTTAATGACAGAGACAATAAAGTTTAGTACACTCATCGTTGTGTAACTGGGAAATTCTCTTCACTCTTACAAGGCACATTAGGATAAAGAGAGTTACATTAGAGCTTATTGCATTTTTATGGACATGCCAATAGACATTTCATTGCACTGCATTTGTGAAAATAATTCAACGAAGGCACAAACATAGTGTGTAATGTATTGTGAGCCCAGTGCTGCCGTGTGTTTCCGTTTGTGTGTGTGTGAGCATGTGTGTGTTTCTTTTAACTTAATGCAAATTTAATGAGACCAGCCGTGCACTCCTGGAGAAAAGTGCCGCCAAATCCTCTCTTCCTATCTGACAGGGTGAGGAGTGACTGTGGAACTATTAAACAGTAATTGCCAACATGACAGACTTGTCAGACAAAGATGCAATTTAGACTGAAGAAACAAGATCATACAGTAGCAGAGAATGGAAAAAACATATAGGAGGACGAGAGATGGACATGGAAGAACCTTGTCAAATAATGATAAACTGCAAGGAGTAATCGAAGGGGTTGAGTTAAAAGTTAAGGCCAGGAAAAGTCCAAAAGGACCTGGACTACCATTGATAGTTCTTTATAGTTATTATTCTTTTTAATTGTTATTAATTGGCAAAAAGTAACAAACATGTACCCCTTTTTTGTTTTAGGCTTGAAAGTTGTCTTTGACATGTGTTTCTTTTCACTGTTGCTTTTGGTCATTTCCTTGGCTGTGTTGACAGTAAGAATAATTGATGCCAGCGTTAACCTACCATTTAGATTTTTAAATAGCAGCATTGCAAGTTTGGCCACCTAAAAATATCTGCATGGAGCACTCTGCCCTCTCTCCATCTTCACACTAAATTGAGTGGCTGAACACAGCTCAATTCACAGAGTCTAGGTTGAACTATATCGATAAATATTAGATGGGGCACTTCTATTGCACAGAGAGCTTGCCGTGTTTTTTGTTTCAGAATTGTGCTGCCTGTACTTGAATAGCAAAACCAGAGAGCAAAAGAAAGAAATTGAAGCTTAAACCTCCACATAAGTAAACTAGCAGGAATACTGTAGTTCACATGCCACCTGAAGTGATCAAAGAGGTTTTTAGATTTCTAAAAGCGTTTAATAATGCTGAAGCTTCTTCTTGATTGAATCAATATTGCAAGGGTGTTGTGGGGAGACATAAATAAGTGAATACAACACATTTCAAGTCTAAAATGCTCTTATTGCTGCAGAGTTTTCATGTATGCCCTCTGGTCAAGCAGCAGAGGAACATGTGTCCCATTACAGAATGGAACTGTGTGGGATAGACAAATCCAGCACTTTGTTAACAGAATAAAAATGAAAACATGCAGTTAGACTGCTGTGGGAACTGGCCTCTGTTGTGTGTAGCGAAGTGGACTCTTATACTCAGGTTGTTCCTGGTCGGACATTTCAAATGTGATTGTTGGTCTCAAAACATGAGGCAGGCAGGCTGAGAGTGACTTCACCTGCATCGCACTGTCTTGTGAAACAGCTCCACCAGATTTATTATGGTTCCATGTGATGTGTGTGTATATATTTGTGTAATAGAGTGAAAGAAAGAGAGAACAGTGAGAGAGAAAAATGTGTATGGGTCTTGATTTATGATGCTCTATTGGTAATCAATATGGTTCTTTTAAGTCATTTGGCTGCGGTGATTGATACTTGGAGTGGTCAGCATATGGACTTGGAACTCGAGCTGGTCTGACTGTTCCCATATGGGTAATACTATCTGTGCTGAAACCAGTGCATTTATTGTTTGTGCTCAAGTGAATTAGCTGGAAATAAAAAGGCAACATTAAAACCCTGTGGTCAAAATCTACGCAGGAATTTAAAGAAGCCTGTGAGATAAAAAAAAAAAAAAAAAAATCTAGTGCAGCAAAGCATCTGAGGCCTCATGCGTAAAAGGTGGTAGCCATCTTCTCTGGTATCCTAGATAATATGAAGTACAGCACAGTTTAGTTTAGCGGGGGTTATTTGTCTTTCTTTCATGTACAGGTTCATTTGACAGGAGGGTTAGATGAAGATAAGGACATACAGAGCCCCTCTCTTTGGTCGTCTGTCAGCAGACAGAGACAAGACTCCCTCCGACAGACATACTTTACCTCCGGCCAGGCACGGGAAGAAAGGTAGCTATTCTGATTGAGCTTTGATTAAATGTCGTTAACAATGCAGAGAACTGGTTTGGCCTTTTCCTAACACGGGCAGAGGGGACAGGAACAAAGACTACATAGAAGTACCCCTTGTGTATTTAAGATCAAATAAATTCAAAGAAGCTCTGAATTTTATCAGAACTTGTAGGTTAAAAAATATTTTGAAAAGGGATCTCTGAATTATATTTGTATATATATATATTAAGATTACATTTCTATCTTCATTTCTCTCTTAGTTGTAAATGTGCAGATTGTCTTGTTCCACATGCAAAAATGGATATTCATTTCGCTGGGAGATGGGCAGACTGAGGTAACATAGCTCCGAGTGTCTTCGTCTAACCTATGTTAACAGCCTGTTAGGCTGATCCAAAATGAGAAAGGAATGTTTCATCCAGGGCGATGAAAGACAACAACTTCACTCATCTTATCAGCTCCTGGTCATCAGGATGGATACTCAAAACCCTGCATGGGGGATCAGAGCCCCACGGACAAATAATGCCATACATACCTGCAAAAGCCACATTCACACACACACTGACGTATATATGAACAGCTCTAATTTAAATAATGAGTGAATAACTCCTTACAGAGGTTGTTGACAGTTGAAATAGCCTTGCCAAGAAATAATCCACCCAACAATGACTCTTTTATGTCAGCTCTAAACCCTTTTCAGTGTTTGTATGGTTTTTGACGGACATTCCAACTAGGTAATTTTCCTCCTATTTATGTTTTTACTTTGGGAGCTTTGTAAAGAAGGCAATCGTTAAAAAAAAAAAGAGAAATGAAGTGCCTTAATGCTGTACCTGATTGGGGGATATTTTAAGAAGACTGTCTGGTATTCCCAAATGTAATATTTATTTGATTCTGGCACAGTCCTCCTATAAAAAAACTAAACGACAATCCAAATGAAATAAACAAAAAATGATATGCAGGCATGCAAGTCTAAGCTAATGCACTTGTACGCTGATCTGACAATTTATTAGATAGCTAAAACAAATGCAGTCTAATTGAACAGTACTATAATAAATCCTGCCTTCACTAAGTTTATTATGTTCATTTTTGTTTGAACTGTATTAGAATGATGCTGATTCAATTGCATGATAATTTTGAGGATGTTGTATAAAATAATTTAGTCATTTTGTACGCTGTTGTCTTGGTTCTAAGTTCTTTATGGATATAGCTAATAAACTGGGATTTTGAGTTAAATTCAAATGAAGTAAAAAAAAATGTTTTTATCAAAAAGTAAAAACTAAGATAAAAAATGTTGTGTATATGAAGTGACAGAATTGTAACAGCTGTTGCTGTGTATTTTGAAAGTTAATTTGTATAATACAATCACTCTTCCTTTGTAATAAACTGTATAACACAAGACAAAAAACAGTGCATCGTCTTCAATAAACATAACAATGCTGAGAGATCACAAACATGTTTCACAATCGCTCTACCAGGTGTCTCATTGATTATTTTGGACGGAAACTGTAACAAAAAGCCTTCTGAACACAAACAGGCATGCACACTCACGTATCGGATCTCACAGGCCTGTATTTCATGTCCAGTGTTGCGCTGATTGCAATAGATTTCAGATGAGGATCAACACTTTGAAACTGACTCTGTGACCCCAGGGCTGAGAAGAAAGGAGGAGGAAAGGAGAGTGAGAAAGAAAGATATAGAAAGAGAGGAGGAGCAGTGAACGAAAATTACCAAGGAGACTGAGTTAAGAAAGAAAAACTAGAAAAACTAGAAAAACCCAGACCCAAACACACACACACACACACATTAAAAAATAGAATTCAGTAAACCTAAATCTGGGTTCAATGTTATGTCTATGCTGTAATAGGAGTAATAATAAATATTCTCAAGACATTCACAAGCGCTTGTGTTTTCCTGTGTGCAATCATAGAAAGATGTATTCATAACTCGCCATTCATAATCCAATCTGTGACTGATTTAGCTGTCTGCTGCCCAGGAGCCAGGTCGGCGCTATGGGATACCCCATCCAACACTCTACTTTCCCACATAAGGACGACGGGACACTGGAATACCCCCGCAGGGCCAGAGCTGGGTTGGAGCGAACCAATCACCTTAGTCTAATCTGACGTGTCTTTTTAACACACACACGCACACACACTACAGGTAGTGTGCATGTCAAGGGTTTGCAGGCGATACTGCATCAGTAAGGGTATGTGCTTTGGCCTGTGGTGTAGAATATCGTCCCAAGAGAGGCATGGGAGGTGTGTGACTGTTTGATCTGATGTATGTATTTCTAAGTTTCTGTGACTATGAGAGATTGAGGGTTGCATGTTTTGGCATGTTGGTCAGTATGTAACAGAAACGGTAAGGCTCTCAGAGATATATTTTACTGCATAATAATGGTGTATTTGAGCAGGCTGAAAGACGTTCACAATCACATAAAGCACACTGAGGAAATACTCACTGGCATTAATCCCCAGGCAATAAATAGAAGTCGCTTTCCCCTCAATGTCTGGATAATAATCATCACCATGATTTTCACCACTGTCTTTCAAATGTTCCTGGCCGTTGCCTCTGGGCTTTCTTTTCTGTTTCTAAAATACCAAACCTCCTTCTACTATTGGTTCCATACAGGGATCAAGATCTGAAAAACACACCACAGTGATGAATAGTTTCAGTAATCGCTCTTCCTGAGCCCTATTGGGGTTCTCTGTCTGAGCAGAGGGAACTTGCCAAGCATAACCTAAAACTGAAGAGAGTAATCACTGAATTCAAGGCCTTAGGAGTTACCAACCAAAAACTAACAGAAAAACATCCTGGGTCCAGGGGTCATGTTAACCAGGGGGTGTTGTTGCTCCCTCAGTCTCTCGCCTCTCGCCCTCTGTAATGAATATGAGAGGCCTAATAGACCCTTAGTCTGACCTCCAATAAGTGCTCCACGCTTGGAAACATGAATTGCCATCTTCAAAGCACTGGCACTTCCTGAATGTTGCTATTTCGCTGAATGTGTGAGGAGTGTGAATGTGTGTGTGTGTGTGTGTGTGTGTGTGTGTGTGTATGTGTGTGTTTGTGTGTAGCAGAGGTGACTGCCCCCTCGAGCAGTGAGGAGAACCAGGGAATTCCAGGCTCACAGAAATTTTAACAGTCACAATTACTCATAATTGCAGAGAAACATATTTGTGAGTGTGAAAGAGAAAGCTGAGAGGCCCATAAAATGACAAATTCAATAAAAAGCTGAAAGAGGCTGGCAAACTAGTGAGACAAATAGAGAAAGAAAGAGGGTAAAACTACTTTTGGGGTAAGTTCAGGCACTTACTCACAGTTAAAGAACAATGAATATGTGGCAATTGTGTTTCCTGAAACACACACACACGAAACCGAAATAATTCAAATAAAGGGACTGAGCAATTAACTCTACGCAACTTGGTCATCGTAAAGAAAAACAACAATCTGGCAGCAATCTAGGGAACAGAAAGAAATCGAACAGTTTGGATTTTCTAAAAAGCTATCTAAAAGTGGTTGATCGGAAAACAATACCTTACCTTTGAAATAATTTCAGTTTAAATGTGTACTTTCACACGCTTACTCAAACAGGACACAATCAACTGCAATTAATCTGATCAATGGAATGTTAAACGCTGTACAGGATATGCTGTGGTAAGACTTAAGTGCCCTCGAGCCCCATCGAGGATATTCAACGTGATGGAGAAAAACCATGTCCCCGTCTCCTCAGGGGGCTAAATTTCTCCCATGTTAGATAAATTAGTCTGGGTTAGTACCTGGACTTCCTATAGTCAACTTGCAACCTTTTGATCTCTAACTACGGCAAAATGGATCCAAGCTGATGAATTTGTAGGCCTGGTTATGATTGATTAGGCGGGCACTCAGGACGGAAAGGCCTGCCAAGGTTTATTTTGAGTTCTTTTTTGCCGCTGGGAGGAGAGTTGGTTTCTTTCAAAATGGAAGGATTTTGAGAAAAACAGAAACAGTATTAAAGAGGAAAGGCAGAAGATCAAGAGAGAGAGAGAGAGAGAGAGAGAGTGAGAGAGAGAGAGCGAGAGAGAGAGAACAGGGGGTCTGGACACAGGGCAGATCTAAAGTTAAATGATGACTTTAATGACTGATGCTTTAACGATCTCATCTACCTTGGCTGGCTCCCATACAAACCCAAAGTCAAGCTGGAGGCCATGAATGACACACACAAACACACACGCAAACACACACACACACATTAGCGGTAAAAGAGAAATGCATGGTTATCATGTTTGTTTGTGTGTGTTGCTGTGTGTAGGTAACACAAAGGAGCATAACATCATTATACACCCTCATCTTTCTCTATGAGTGCTTTCTCCTTTCAGGTCTTTGCACGCGAAGTTGCCTTCTCTGTTTATTTGAAAAACAGTTTGATGTGATTCTTAACATTCAGCCGGTAACAGCAAAACTCAGTCCAACAACATTGTCACACATGAAGCTTCAACAGTAAAATAAAATAATTTAAGTAAATACGCATTAAAAACTATGGCCTCTAAGTTTAGTAAAGATTTTTTTAAATGCATATTATTCGCCAGCTAACTACGTACATGTTATTTTGCATGTTTTTACTGAAACATAATGACACATGTAAATGTAAATTGAGAATACACCATCGAAACCAAGTTTACTGATTTTAATGAAGTTTCCATCCCCTTTCCTTGTTATTGAGAGCTGCAATCACAACTGCTATCTAATCTAAATATCTGAAATCTAAGACAATTAAACATTTAATAAAGTGACAGCACTATGGCGTGCATAGTAAGATCCATTGGCCTATAATGTACAATTTGAATAAATATGTGACTCTAGACAACATGAACATGTGTCCTTACATATACAGTACATCCCAGATTGTGCCTGCTCAGGCATTAATAAATCCACATACAATGATGTGTGCAACGTGTCACCCACATAAATAATGCATTCAAATCAATATCATAATTACTAAAAGTTCGAAATTTGAACTCCAACGATAGTTACTGTTATTTTTAACTGTCATGGTTGGATATTCGATGAATATTTATGACAATGCATTTATAAAAACCACATATATTATATTATTTTATAATTTAAAATGGTAAAATTCATAATTCATTAGCAGAATTAGAAACTGATTGTAAACAATTTTAAAATGTATTTATTTCATCAGTGTATTAGTTTGTTTTTAATATTGTTGCTTGGACATTTTATTGATGAGTTGCTGGCTATGAAATAAGTCAAATAATTATCAAGTAATTATCAGTTGCAGCAGGCTGTCCGGCTGTCTTATCCCTCATACCAATCATACTGAGCCACATATAGTATAATATCGATGAACGAGTGAAGTGACCCATGGGCAATGAGTGCATATAGGAAGGAAGTCAGTGTGCTTGTGTGTGCAACTGTTGACTTGTGGACTTGGAGTGTCAGGGTACCAAAGGCCAGTTGTCGCCACAGACAATTTGCCATTTCCCTTTATACCCTTTTGACTCAGAATTGTGAGAGCAAAGGTTAATGGATCATTATGTGCATTCATGTGTGTGTGTGTGTGTGCGTGTGTGTGCTTTCATGCCTGTGTGAGGCCTTTCTACTCACAACTATATGTGTACAAAATGTTGTTAATTGAAGAAACTGTCTTTCAAAATAGCTTCCCTAAAGGAAGATATTTTCAAAGCGAGTAAATGGAGTCCAGGTACATGTGAGTCTGCATGCAAGCAGCACCAGAATGGAAAGTTGGGTGTTCACACACAAGTATGTTTTCCTGCACGTTCTTCACATTAAGATTGGTGGTAGGACTAACTCCTTAAATAAACTCACTAAATAAGGAATTAATACAAAATGATCTACTTTCAAGGAGTACACCTTTTCATATTTCAATCTTCAAGCCCCTCCATTCCCCCCACCAGTGTTACCATGGAGATGACCAAATGCATATCATATGCATGCATGAGTTTGTGTGGCTTATGTGCTCAGGGCAGGGCGGCAGGCAGAGGGGGAGAGTGGGGGGAGCAGGGCGCAACACAGAAATGTGTTCTACTTAAAATGCTAATTTTACATATTTAATGCCATGGAGCAATTTCTATTGGGAAAAGAGTGGAGAGGCAGTGAGGCGAACGGCGAAGGGGGAGAGCACTTACAGCAAGCACACAGTCAACTGTCCAACAGGAGGCAGAGGGGGTGAGGGAGCAGTGAAAGCACAAATTCCCTTCTCTCCACTTAACACATTTTTTCATCTGTTTGTATCCTCTCTCAACTCGTCTCTCTCTCTGTATCTCAGTGTCCCGAGCCACCTCTTATTATTGTTCTGAGGGAGTTGAGACAGAGATTTACTGACGTTGGTCCAAAGCTTCACATCAGACAATATCAACCGGAGAGATTTATTGACCTTTTGCCAAAAACATAAGCCCACTTATCATTGGTGTTGTGGCACAGGACACAATGTGAAAGTGGTAACGTAGAAGGTACATTTGTATAGGGAAAAATCGCAAGTACATTAAGTGTATTAATATATGTAGAATTGTGTTACCGTAAGGAAATAGAGGAATAGACACAATGAAAGCACCACAAAGAGGCTATAATAAATTGTCAAGCTTCTGTAGAGATCCACACTTTTTGTATCAACATGACAAAGCATACACATACAGTATATCAATGCCAGAGGTACATAATGTTTGGCTATTAGTTCAATGTCCCAGAGTTCTCTCAAGGTCTCTTCCTGTTGTGCTCCCTGACCCCAGCTAGCATGCAGCCCTCAGTGGTTTCATGCTTGATTACAGCTGTTGCTGGATTACTCCTGTGTTGTTTTTGGGGCTAAAGGTAAAACCAGATTAACTCGACTTTGGATCTGTGAACTCAGCTGGAAGGCCAGAGGGCCGGTTCTCATGGTGAGAGGATGGACACACACATCCAGGGGGCAAAAGCACACACATACTAATACTAAACAGCCAATAGGTGTGGGTGTCTAGCAGCACAGCATGTGGGAATCTTTTGGGACAATTAGATGGTAATCCATCATTTTAGCATACAATGTGTGCTCATAGATTGCTCCGTAGCTGTTTCGCTACAAGACATCGGGTTATTTTACGGTTCCACATAAAGTACATGAAAATGTCAAAACCACATTATGGATTTATGAAAGGTCCAATGAATACACTTTATTAGTCTATGGTTTGATTAAATAGCAAGCTTGTGGGCCAAAAAACATTTTTGTAAGAATATGTATCTTTTAAGTTTTGCCCAATGCAGCTCTGTTGCTTGGCAATGGCCGGAAATGCAAGCGACAAGATAGCGAAACTCTCTGTCTTTTCTGTTCAGCTTGAGGGGGTTGGCTGAATTGCGAAACAGCTAGTAACACTGCAAAGGATACCAACAAGACAATGGTACAATTTGGCAACAATTGAACTGTTTGATAATAAAGTCTGTCAAATCTCACTTAACTTGCATTCATATCTTAAAAAAAAAAAAAAACACTTCTGAGTTTGATGTTTCAACTGATGTGGTCTGCCTTTGAAGCAAACAAGGTAGAAGAATTTCAAAATACCAAAACCTTAGCATAATCAGCTGAACAAAAACAGGTTTAAAGTTCAAACCTAAATATATTTATTGATGAGTGTACTTTGATTTACACATTGCAACGTTGAATCATAAAAATTAGGTTGGTATTGCAGCAAGACATTATAAAACAGTCCTGATGAAACATTAGACCACATAACTGGTCCTTAAGATTATATAACCTCCATCTTCTATATGCTGAAGTTTTTTACTTTTACATATGTACAGGTAATTTTGAGATCAAACCAAAGTATTATGTGCCTCTCAGTCATAGCTTTCAGCTAAGTGGCTATCTCTGATATGTCTCTGATTTTCCCTCTCCGAATTCCATGCCATTGACCGTCAGTTCTTTTTAGTACAGTATGTTTCATAAACACTCTGAAATCCCAAAGCCTGTAGCCTTCTGCACCACGCTGATCGGTCGCCTCTGCAGAGGAGCTCAATGGAGCCAGTGAGTCCTGGGTCTTTCTGGCCGATGATGCCCATGGCTGGCTGGAGCTATTGACAAGTCCCATACATTGACAGCAAAGCAATCTCCCTCCAGAGACCCTGGCCTCACCGTATGTGAGTGTGTATGTGTGTGGGTGTGTGTTTGTGTGTGCATTTAACTCAGTCAACTGACTTCCAGTTTCCAAAGCTTTCTGTGTGAAGATGTGGTGTTATTTTAACCCCAAAGCCCTGCTCTCTTAGATCTGAACTCTGATAAAGAGGGTGGTCTGCACAGACTAAAGGCCTGTTTGGATCCTCATTTTAGGGAAACCACAATGATGGAGCAAAGGAAAAGTCTTGTTTTCATTGAAACACTAAATGCAATTTCAAGAGGTACACTTTTTTAAGTCTGCAAAATGTGGAGAGTGGATTATAAGCATGCCATCTTGCCAGTTAGAGATGTCCTTCATCACTGTTTCGTCTAAGGACGTAGAAATAACATCAGATAAAACTGACAGGTTAACCTTTTCAATTAGCTTGTAGCCGTGAGGAAAAACTTGGCACACTGTTAATGCAATGTGGCATGGAGACAATTGAAATATCATTGCTCTCATAACCCGGGGCCTACACACGCCACAGCTCCACGAGACGCTGCATAGAAAGGCCTAAACAGAACAGCTGGAATTCTATTCTGGTGCCTGTTTGTAAAGTTCAACTCTACAATGTCAGTAGAGTCTCTCCATGTCATATGCCTCGATAAAACTATCAGCTTTAAAGAACACACACACAAATCTCAGTGAGTGGCCTGCGAGACGCACAGTTTGCCCAGTCCTCCCACAGGCACCAGTCCAGCCCATGAGGTCATCGCCTGCAGAGACCCAGGATTATAACTCCAAAGGGAGCCTTGGAAGCATGTGGTTATACGTTCTGACAGCCCAGCAGCATAATTAAGCCCCCTGTTTGCTAAGGCTAATGCTAAGCTAATATTAGCTTTGTGGTCAGCCTGAAAGGTGCTTTTTTTCTATCGCCCCACCAAGCTATGCTATGGTAAGCTAGCCTAAAGCTATGCTAATTTCGCCCAGTGCACCTCTGTATTTCCTATCCAAGTGACTTAACTCAGTGTGAGAGATTCATCATCATGTAATGAGCTCAATGCACTGAGCTAACAGAGGATCACTCCGGTCTAAAACAAGATTAAGGAGGGTCATATGCTGAGGATTTGGCTTTAACTAGTTAGTAGACCGAGGGGAGCAACACTAAAATGGGTGAAGGGGAGGAACACAAGCTTAATACTGCTCCTAAGCAATTCAATGACCTGGACTATAGTACACACTTGTACATAGGTAGTATAGAATAGTAAGTACTGTTGCACTACTGTGTCTCAATATTCAGTAAAAAAAATCTGCATAACTTGTCAGTCTGTACTATCTTCCACTGTTTTGCTATGGTCCTATTTGTATTTTCGCCACATATCGCATTAAACTCATTTTAAACTCTAAACAATAGTGGTTAACACACTTTTAATCTTATTTTGCGTGTTTTACTTTGCTTTTTACTATCCTGTAGCGGTCATAACATATTGCTCACTGTGTTTCTCTCGACCCACAGTACACATCGGCACTCCAAGTACTTGGTGGTTTTAACATCAATTAAAACCCCAGCACCACTTGCTGAGCTGCACTGTGCACTGTCACATCGTGTTTTGTGATCTTGTGGTGTGATGAGATGTGACGGAGAGCTCCATAGAGATTCTTTGCTGCGCATACATTCACAGAAAAGCATCTCTCTCTGTGTCTCACTTTCTCGCTGTATCTAAACATGCAGACATGTGTCACTAACACACAGTTATTACAACAAATGGGCTTGTGTACACATCTAAACCAAAGATGCATGCCTGCACAAGCAAACACAATTACCAGCTAATAAGATTTGGCTGAGAAACCAAATGGAAAGTGTCATTGAATACAATGAGAGAAGGGAGAGACAGAGAGACTTGTGTGAGAGAAATCAACCATCATCATCTCCATCCTTACAAGCTCTCCGCTCCATTCTCCCTGTACTAACACATCGTCCAGTAAACAGGCCAACGGCTCAACTCAACGCCACCACGTGTTATCCCTGAGTGTCTGCTTACGCCTCCCTGGGTCTAATCAGCTCTGACAAACCAAATATCTCTGGAGAGTTGAAGCCATTTGGTTTGACTTGTCAGTTGACTTCTCACTACCCAGCAGCTTGCATGGCTTTAAGGTCAGTTGCTTTTTTAACAGTCACATAACACTGGAGTGGATCACATCATTGTTTTCCTCCCCATAGTTAAAGTGAATTAAGAAAAATATGTACAGTATATTTTCAAATAACAAAATGGTCTGACATGCTTGGCAGGTTTTAAGCCAACAGAAACGCTGAAGGCTTGCTGTAAAAGACTCTTATTGCTTCATGAGAGTTTACAGTAGAATCTAGGTAAACATTTACACTACTCTAAATGACACTGTGATCCTTGTTATTTTAAAGGAACAGTTTTAACAATGTGGGTTAAGGCAGCATCATCATTACCTCGGCTGTCTCTGCATGTGTGTTCAGTGATGCTGACTGTGTGCGTTCACTGGTGCGTTCACGTACTCTTGCATGACAGCTAAAGTAGCTCCGTCTAACGGCACTGCTGTTCCCTGCCATTTGCCTTCAGGGCTTTTCCTCATTCTCTGTCTTCCTCTCTGACTTTTAAAGTGTTCTTCTGTTTTTTCTCCCTGAGGAAAAATAGAAACAAAGAGCTTGGCTTTTGAGAATGCAAGGCCACTGATCTTAGTGTAGATTTTGTGACTTATTGTGGCCCTACCAAATTCCTTTGCCAGTTTACACGCCATTGAGTAAAAAAACAGGTTCAAGTGAGGGCAGACTGATTAAAATTTAGCAGAGTGTCGATTCCTGAACTTCTTTTATAAAATAATGCAATGTTAGCATCTAGATCGAATGTTGGCAAAAGGAGCGGTAAAATCAATTTTCTTTTTTCAAAACGTATAACACACAAACTAAGAAAGCCCACTTCTATGGAAGCATTATTATGGCCTAAATGTGTTAAGGTGGTTTAAGCACACATACCTACAAGTCTTGTCTTAGTACGCTATCTCAGTGGCATTGTCACCTCTCACAAGGAAGCTTCTTGTTTTAATACCTGGCTTTGCTCCCCCATTCCTCCCCCATTTCCAAGGAATTCTTGATAGCCATGCATCATTGCATTCCGGCACCGTATTTAAAGATTTAAACGGTAATAGTTTGATTAAATAGATTGCTTTCTTTAAATTAAGAATAATAAACAGTTTTATGTGAACTCAAGGGGGGTCTCCCCTCACATGTTTTTTCTTCTTCTCCACTGAGCACACTTGGGCTTACTATTTGTAGTCATGTGTAATAGTAACACACTGCATGGTCTACTCCTCAACATTGCATAAGGAAAGGGTGGGAGAGCTGCAGATAAAAAGGGAACATCAGAGGCCTCAGGGTAACAGCTACCTAATTGAATTACATTTTACTTCACTACATTCCACGGAAAATAAAAGGCAGGAGGTTGAGGAAAAATATGAGCGATAAGAAATTGAATTAAACAAGTTTTATGAATGAATGGTGCAAAGACCATATCAGAGCACTGGCTGTGAGGACAGATATGATAAGATATCAGAGTTACAGCAATGGTCATAGAAAAATATTTACTTAGAAAACTGACATTTATACCGAATGACATTTCAGCCGCACCATTTGACTACATCACCCCACTTAAAGTCAGCAAATCTTCTGACTGTGCACCCTTGAGGACATTTCAAAGGATTCAAAATTAAAATGATCACATTTTGTGAGTAAGCAGCCAAACTGTTTTACCTCAGTATGCTTTATTCCAAATGCTCCTGAAATGTGTTGTTGATTTGGGTTGCACCGAAGGACATAACAACATTGTCCTTTCACCTTTTATCTTCTCCTTAGTAAGTTTGTTCAATTTTCGACTGAATCATGATGACTGACTAAAAATATACAGTTCTCCACAACTTTTGCACTGATTTTGTATGTTTCACGGTGCTTTTGGGCTGCTTGAGAAACATATTGGGACAAAACCCCTAAAAACAAACGAATTAAATGATATATTCATGCACCGCTTGTTTGTGTCTTTGCCTTCTGTCCGATGGCAGTTAAAGGCCAGAATGTCAGCTACAGTAATGGCACCTATTTGTCTTTAACTGTTTCGATAAGGAGATTGGATTTAATACATGACTTGATTTGATGCAAATAAACATTTGATCAACATTTTTATAAAAACAATGGTTCAAACAACTTCTCGTAGAGTGAAAGGAATCCCTCTTGGAAGCATCTTGATTTGGTTCTTCAGACCGTACATTCTGTGTTAAACCCTTTCAAGCAGCTAAAGGCAAATGTTATCAATTAAATATAATAAAAAAGTTGTTCAAAACCAGCCTAGCAGCAAACAACTGATTTCGGAAAACCTACTGAGCTGAACAGATATACTGTCTGACTTCTACACCTTCCCTTATAATATAGATTCGCACATGTTCATGTTATTTTTCTGTGAGAAGGTGTGGACAGAAGTTGCTGTTAGAAATCTAAATATTCACACATAAATAGTGCGGAGCTGTGTCCAATTTCATGTGTATTGTTGCTGCTTGAAGCTATACTCTGCCGTGACCTCTGACCTCGTCCTCAACCAGACACCATCTGTTGTAGTACAATTCTACAACAACAGTCCAACCAAATCAAAAGCAGATAATGCTTTTAGCAATTCATTTAGGAATGAATTTCAAGTTTTTTAAAAACACAATTTGTTATAAGTAAAACCATCTTCTCAATGTAATGACTAATTATACTATACTGGTATCTTGTAAATGTAGTATTTCAAATGACTATAAAAGAAAAATGCCAGTAAAAGTTGGGATTTCAGAGGTTACCTCAGACCCAGAGTGAATAAGAATGGTGTAACAGGGCAGGCAAATGACAAAGTCAAAGAAATGTAAAAAAAATCTGAGCTGTTTGCACTAGAAGGGAACAAAAATCAAAACAAATACAGAGAGAGCAGAACGAGGTGTAAACAAACTGAGCCCTGATGAAACTGCCACTTGTTAAAAGAGCTTATCCTGCCAAATTAGTTTTGGGGTCAGAGCCTGACTCTGTTCTATTGTCCCCCATGACACTAGTTGGTCATGCCTCTGTAGAGAAAATCAAATAAAACAATAGCACCGTAACAGGAAAGATCAGCCGATGTTTTATTAAATCCTCGTGATGGCCATTGTAGGAGTCATGGATGGGTAGTCATGAGAGTGTTTAGTAAAGGAAGTGACTCAGAGAAATGTCCGACTGTGTGCTGCTTCCACAAGGTCTTAGTTATCACACTTTGCTGAGCAGTACAAACTTCAGAAAAACAGAGGTTGCAACTTTGCGAGGAAAAGGGTAATTTTTGCTCTTTCCACTACACTCACACGCGCACACACGCATCTATAGGACCTAAAATGGTTTAACATTGTGCCTTTAAGTAAAGCGATTTAAGTTTCTGCAAACCAGTAATACCTCATTCATGAATGCAAATATAAAGACAGAGAAAGAGAGAGAGAGAGGGGCTTACAGTATATACACCTCCTTAAGTTACAAATGCATCCCTTCACCTACCGCCCCCCCACACACACACAGTCTACTGTTCTCCTGCCCTAACTGTGTGCATGTCCAGCAGTGGCAGGCCTGAGTCTGTAATTGCTGCTTCTGTGGCATGGACAGACAGGCCGACTGCGGATTGGAGATGACACGCACCCATTATTAGTGAACCAAGTGCTGTTTTTGCAATTATCAAGGGTTTGGCTGAGCACACTGAATCAAACTCTAGGATTCTCTATTCAGAAGCCATTTAAAATCCAACTGGCTGCACAGCTTCTGTTGGCCCCGGCCTAAACAGCACTAGGCTGGGCCTCTCTGTGAATCTGAAAATCTATTCCGATAGTTTTTTGGAAAGCAGTGAATCAGGGCTACGATTCTTTAAATCTCTGTCTCCAGAGCCCTATACCAACTTTTGTTCTTTTCTTTTAAAGAGGTACCACCCGTGGCAAGCAGGATAAACAAAGAGGTGTATAAAACTGCCTGTCTGTTGCACAGCTTAGTGTCGACATCCTGCGAGGCAGAGTTAAAAAAAGGAGAAAAATCCATCACATCACATCCATCACATCTCCTTAAAGGTGCAACAGAGTCCACCGGTATGAACACTATAGATTTCACAGCCGCTAGACTAGGTCAGTGCTGAACCAGAGAGAATCAACCTGGACTACTTTACATGTACATCATCGCTAATTATACAACTACACACCTTGACAAAGATAATAATGGACAAAAGAAATGCAGTAAGAAGAAGTCCAAAACACAGGATAGCAAATGCTCTCAAAATGTTAAATGCTAAAGCCAGTTGTTTTTGACATTATGGGAAATACCACATGATATGCATTAAATATCAAGAGCCAGGACACTGTCGGCCAGGGTTAGAAAGTACCTTGAATCCCTGATTGCCTCTCTAACATTCCGTTTGATTGCAAAAATCTGAGGCCGACGTTCCCACTATATGTATTCATAATATTTCACAAAGTGTCCTTTAAAATAATGTCAATATTATGAGCCCTAAGCCCATACCTAATTCAGTTGATCTATCTAATAATCTGACAGTGTGTTATATAGAAATTGTAGCACAAATCCTTGACACACACTTTTAAAGCACGCACTTAATATTTCAAGAATTTCTTCAAGGCATCACATCGAGTTCAAGACACAGAACAGTACAGGGAACAGGCTCATCGGTATAAAAGCAGCTGAACAATCAGCACACATATTGTCAAGCTGTGTATTCTCAGGTAGAGTTCCCAGGAAGTCTAGACATACATATTAGTTCTGCCCAGCAGCTCAGTAAGAGAGGGGGGCTCACTCGGAGCCAGCCAGCCGCTCAGGCATGAGGAGGTTTTGAACTTCGCTGAGTCTATACAGCCCGGTGCTGGGGCTGAGGTTGTGGTTGTTGTGCCGGCAGCCAGTGGTTGCTGCATACCTGCAATCTCCCTGATGATAATCCAACATGGCAGCCCCGAGGGCAGAGCCCATACAACTTTCTCAGCCCTCTCAGAGTAATTGGTGACCCCTGAACCTGCCCTTCGTATAAAAGGATGGAGGGAAGTGGAGACAAGAGGAGGAGGGGGATACAGGACAAGGGATAGTCAACAGAGACACTGAAAAAGGGGAGACAGGGTCATAAAGAGGAAAGGAAGACAGAAGGCAAGAGTAAAATCAAGGAGACATGAGCCGGGAGGAAAAGGTTAATCTCTTCTACTGTGGATAGTTTGAAAGTTCAGCAAAGACAGGAAAAGTCTGCAGCCCAGTTGCGTCCATCACACACGGGGGCAAATGGGGAGACCCTTCACCTCCAGTCAATTCTTTCACTACATATTCTATATATACTATCCAAAAACAACAAAAAAAAATGAATGTAATTACTGTTTGTTTATCAATGTATTCAAAAGATTGTTTTTCTCCAGTCCAGCAAATGTAAAAACCTTTTAATTAAAAAAAAACTATCTTTGTTGCAAAGTTTTAAGTATCAATATGCTCATATTTTAGTTACCATGTTAACCATTTTCAATGTAAAATACTATAAGTAAATAGTGTACATCCAACTCATCCAACGCATGATTGTGAATTCCGATATACTGTATATCCAACAGTAAATGTTGAAAATGGAAGCAAGTGTGATTCATATTAGCACATCTAACCCAGACTTAATGAATGCAGTGCATTGTCAACGACCAGTGTTTGTAACCACTCACTCAAGCAACGCCTAAAAACTGCAACTGATGTAAGTGGACTAAAGATGGGAAAGCTCCCAAGTCCCAAAATTGGAAACTTTCACATTACTACCATATGACATGAGCAGATATATCCAGGAAAAAAAAAAGAATCATGCATTAGATTCCACAAGTGGATGCTGTTTGGAAAACAATAGAAACTATTGTTGCGGAACATACAATCATAAATAACATGTTTTGACTTTGTACATACAGTCCTTCAGGGTTTGAGCAATATGTTATAGGGAATGGAAATAAAAATAATTCCAAGCTCGGGGACAATTCATGGTTCTAATTGATTTTAAGCGAAGGAAAAATGTAGCTAGATTAGAACATATTTTGGAATACAGACAGAGAAGCACAGTCTGCGCACATACCGTACTCATACTGCTCTTCCTGTCTCTTGAGAGACAGATATCTGAAGACCCGCTATCGATAGCTAACTGGCTTCATGATGTCATGACATTTTAAACACTCTATCAAAGACACAAGTTTTGATTGAAATGATTAATTCCAAGCCTTTTTCAGGACTTGCAGAATACCACACAATAGTTGATGGTTTCTATAGACTACAGCGTCAATACACAGTGTCACTTTAAAACATTAACTTTCCCAGCAACCCCATGTGCTTTGAAGTTCTTGTCCTTGCAGAGTTTTATAAAGCTATTCTCCACCCACTGTGCTCCATGTTCCCCATCTCGATCTTTTGAGGGCAGTACTTATTAGTGATTTCCACTGCATTCATCGCTCCGGCCCTGTCTGTGTGGGTTTTTCTATGCAGTATGAATCCATTTGTCTCCACTGACGGAAAATAATTGCAAAGCAAACAAATCATCTCTGCCACATTGAGCAGGCCTCTACTCCTGGGGCATAGCAGCTAGATAGCTACAGGAATGAGAGACAGACCGACAAAGAGAGGAAAAGAGAATGATAGAGGAAGTTTAGAGCAAAGTGGTTTGGCATTTGCATTATATATGCAGAGTGTTAAAAAGTGTTATGTTGCTGAAACTGATGCAGTCAAAATGAAAGCGACTACATGGTGCATTGGGAGGCCAGAGAGAGAGAGAGAGAGGCAGAAACCTGCCAGATGGAAACTCACTCCAGGAACATACGGAAGAGACATCTAGGAACACATTGCCTTGGAAAGATGATAATTATAGCTTAATAAAAAACATGTTTTTGTGAAAGAAAAGCTATGAATATATCAGGAGTGCTCATGTGATTCTGACAAAAACGCTAGCTGTAGCTACGGCTAAATGATGAGGCAAACAGAATGCCTGAAAAAGTAAATTTAATCTGAAATATGTATGATATTTCCATGAATAAGGCTGAAGGAGGAAAGAGAGATCAACATTAGCTGTGGGGAAGATGGCATTCACATATTGACGGAAAGCTGTGAAAAAAGTGGAAATACAACCATGACCTCACTGAAAATAAAGGGTTGTGAAGTGGTCATGCAAAATTTGAGGCAATGATTGTGACAGTGAAGAGGCAATAACAATCATCAACAAGAAAGAGAAAACATACATCTGCCAACACGCTATGTTAAACAAAGTAAACAATATACCCTCTTAATATGCTCCAAAAATGAAATGGGTTCCTTTTTTTTAACAACTTTCAGCGAAATGCCAAACTGTAGATCAGTTTAAGTGTGAAATTAGGGTTCACCAAATCCCCTTATTAGGGTTACGGTTAGGGTTTAACAAAACCCCTAATTCTAGCCATATAACCCTATATCTGTTGAATTAGGGTTAGGGTTTTGGTGAAGGGTCCATGCTATATAGATGAAAGTTGGTATCTTGGGGTCGCTCGCACATCAGGAAGTGGGTGAAAATGCGAGACACTTTTGGGCTTTTTGACCTACTTCCCAATGTTCAAGCAACACGGGATGAAGACTAGTGGGTTCGGGGTCCCTAAAAATCCCCTGGTACCAACTTTCATCTTTCTAGCAGAGACCCTTCACCAAAACCCTAACCCTAATTCCACAGATATAGGGGTTATTTGCCTGGAATTAGGGTTTTGGTCAACCCTAACCCTAACCCTAATTAGGGGATTTGGTGAACCCTAACCCTAATTACCTAATTCTACTGTTAAAGGGGTAATAGGAGTGGAATTAGGGTTAGGGTTTTGGTGAAGGGTGGCTGCCAGAAAGATCCAGGGGTGGTAATGGGGTATTTTCAGGGAACCCCGAATGCACTGGTCTTGGTCTTGTGTCACTTGGTCAGCGAAAATTGAGCAGCTGCAAGAATATTGGGAAAGACAAGATTGCCCTCACCACAAAGCTTGGGAAGACTTTTTTGCACACAGCGCAGTCAGTAAAGAAGCTTGGATATTGTTGCGTGCCCTGGTATCACATGAATCCATGATTTTGTGTGCACAGCTTCTGAGAGTAATTAAACACCACACCAGTCCTGGAAAATGCACCATACATGCTCTCATGTGCCCCCTGAATAACAGGCACACAGAGAGGGCTGGTAAATGGTGGATACCAGTTATGGAAAGAACTCAAGAACTGAGGGCAGAGTTTGGTATGGGTATGAGCTTTGGTCAGGCTGATAGCAGTAGTTACCGCACATCACTTCGACATGTTGGGGATAGGTTTGAAAAGTTTTGTATTTTAGTCTTTGTCATCCACTGTGTCCAATACACAGAAAGAATGTAGTAGTTGCATAAAGCGTACCACTGGCAAAAAAAATCAGACCTCTTCACCATGGCTCAATTATAAAAATGTATCAGTTCAATTTGTATTTATTGTAGTTGGATTAATGTCCTGGGTTCAGGGATACATGGTCCTTTGATGATTATGTTTTTCCCCCTACTACAGACATGCATTAAGCGGATAGTCATAAAACATGCAGAGTGTATGACCAGCCAACAAGGTCATAACTACTTAAGCTTCCTTGTTAACTGCATGAATGTTCCAATACAGAGTGTCTATTCCATGCAAGCTTCCACATAGTGCAGCCAATTACAGGATAGATTATGGATGTGAATAGTGCCCTGGCTTAATACATTTACATACATTAGTTCAAGCACAGGTCAGTGTGCTTTAGAAAAAGATAGCAAATGGACTGTGAGGTTAGGAGAGGTTGCACGCGATCCAGTCCCCAGCAGATATTATTGACTGTTGTGCATCCCTGATCCAGCTGTGACAATTGGGTAAGCTATAACATGCAGGTAGGGAAGAAATATTCCCCTTTGATAGACCTAAATAAATACACATTGCAGGCAGTTCAAGCACAGATTCAGTTTATATCGTCATTACTGCCCAATCTGTAATCATGGTTATTTCATTTGTATTTACCAGTGTACCTTGGGCCATACGTGCATGGATTAATTCAGCGTGTTATCACTAATTAGCTTAGACGGGTAAGATTGGGGGTTCTGCAAAACGATAGGATGCTTAATCTCGTATGTTACTGCTGCTAAATGGGATTGCATTCGGTCACCTCAAATACATTAAAATGCATGTTTTTTTCCATTTACATCTAATGACATCCTAGCTAGCAATCAAACGTTTTGGTTTAACCTCCTCACATTTTTAGACATTAATCCCTTAGATTTGTAGTGCCACACTAACCCAACAGAGCAAACAATCAACACTTTCACAAACTTTCAGTATTTATGTATACAAATTCAAAGAAGACACAGATTAAAAACTAAACAATTTTGTTGCGGAAAAATACCTCACTCTTGCTTTGACAAAAATAATATACTCCAATACAACAACAACAAAGCAGTGTAATAAAACAATATTATTTTAGAACACGTGTTCACGACCATCAAACTGCCCATATTCTCTCTAAACCTTTCTCAGCAGTGTACACATGTGTAACTCATGATAGCAGTAAGGATTCCTTTCCACTGCCCATGTTTCTCCACTCACTTTCATGGCCGGTTGGCACATCTAAGTGGAATTGAGCCATTATCGATACTGTGCTACTCCTACTCAGGTCTGCTGATACTATCTAAGGACACGTTGGCTGACTTGACGAGGTCTAAATAGCAATGCCTGCTACATATGTGACAGACTGTGCTGCTGTCGTTGTTTTTGGTCTGAAAAGAACTGCTTACCTTGGGTTGACTGCAGACATGGACAGGCAAGTTAACTTTGGATGAATACTAGCATGGCAGTTAAGGTATTCTCTCACAAAAAAATATTAAATAAAAAAATTAGCTACTTAGTCCATCTTCTCTGGATACAAAAGTTCTTATTATGTGCCTGTCAGTTACTAATATTAATTAATGTAAACGTTAAGTCTCGGCAAAATAACTCAGCTTGTCAAGAAGTTACAAGTGACAATCACACCTGTTTCACCGAAAGGTCACAAGAATACAGCATGCACCCAGGAACAAGCCCTATATAATACAGTTGTTTGTTGTAGTGTTTCTAGAAGAAAATAATTTCCCTGCAAAATTCCACGAAAAGTTTAAAGGCATAAACAGGTTGACTGATGATTGATCATCATATTTTTACTTTAGATACATTTAACTTAAATTTATTTTTTGTAATAAAAAAAAAGATTTCATACATTCATGAATAAATAAATAAATAAATAAGGCCTATCTTTTCCTAATTATATTATTAATTGACCATGAAGTTGGCATACATCTGTTATTACATTGTGTCGGGTGTCACCCGGTGATAAAATGCAGGTACTGCGGAGAAGAACCTATTCTATACCCTGGTTACATACTACTTCATAGTTTTATTTAAAAAAGGGCAGAGAATAAACAAGGTATATTTAATATTTATTCTTAATGCGTGTGGAAAACAAACCAAGGAAAGTGATAATGTTCAAAATTACACAATATGTATAACACAAGCCTGAATATGCTGTTCATGTGCTGTTAGTGGTCCTTAGCATTTTCACTGAATCACTTCTGCCTTGTAAAAAAGCATAAACAGTGGCCATAACATGAAGGGGAATATAATAACAAAATAGTCAAATCTGAGTGAAATTCTTTACAGCTGCCGTCCAATGTGAAACAATAATATATAGTCCCAATATTCAAATAAGTGCACATCGCATTTTTTTGTGATCTCCATTAAAAAAGTCATCCCTTAGCCTAGCTCATTTTGCACTGAGTAATTTAATTGTTACTGAAATGTGGTGACTGGTGGTAAAAAGCCATATACTTCTAGGCAGGCGTGATCTATTTTGGTCCCGTGAATTCGGTGTCACAGCTCCTGCGACATAGACGCCTCTGAGAGTACCAGTGGGACTGGATGAAGGGTCTCCCTTTGCTATTGTAAGCTGGGATTTGGGTTGTCCCAAAATATGTTTAAACACTTCGCAGCAGCCACTGAGGAGGTGAAATGCCAGACTGAGAGAAATAGTTCCACCACCAAGGCTTCTCCTGCCGCTCTATCCCTCCTTCAAGCACATCTGGCTCACCGAAGCGCTCAAACTGATTGTAAGGGTCAAATCGGTCCCATGTGTCAACTGTGGGGAAGAGGTGGTCGTCGATATCAGGCTCCACAGGAACCTGAATGCGGGATGGAATGGTGAAGTTGGTGAGCAGAGGTGGTGAATGAATGACCCTGCATTTACTTGTTCATTGACTGAACACTGTCCAAACCTTCTCCAAGACAAAGTCAACACGTCCAGCTTTATTCATGTTGTGTGGCAGATGAACCCTCTTGGTGGCCTTGGAATAACCCTTCGCCGTGGCTGTCAGGATGTGAGTACCGGGGTTCAGCAGCCGCCAGTAGTCTCCATCTTCAGCTGGAGAGAGGATCAGAAATGGGACAGAAAGGCAGAGAAATGGAGTAGAGTAGAGTAGAAGTGAAATCAAAGAGGGGAGACGGTTAAATAAAACAATAATAAACATATGCCATATAAAATTGTATCTACCCAAATATTTACCTGAGGTAACATCTTTCCTAATCCCCCTGACAGAGATTGTTGCCCCTCTTATCCCATTCCCATGAACATCCTTAATTACTCCCTTTATCCCTCGATGGACCTGGTCAGGGACAGAGAACTCAGTAGACAGCCGTATAGGATGGTTATATCATTTTGACCTGGACTGAGTAATTGCACACAATTCAGTGTTTAAAATAGACAATAACTTTTTTTTTATTCATTTCCGGTCGTGTCTAAACTTGGACCATGACAAATGGCTAGAACTCTCAAAAATGCATGCTGCAGTTGGAAGTTAACATAACTAATGCAATGCATTTTAGGAAGGAATACAATCGGCTTAGGAAGCGTTTTGAACAGACACTTACAGACTCGAGAAAACTGAGCAGAGCTTCCTTATTCCTCTTCCATTCTGGGTAAAGCTCGCCCTCTGTGGGAAACTTGTCACAGCCAAGCTCCACCGTGATCTCCAGGCAATTAGTGTGCAGGTAGTTGAAGTCTGACATGCCTGCATGACATGTACAGTACATAGTGAGTCCCTCACGGGTAATGTTAGGGATAAAGAAATATAAATGGCTCCCTATAGTTTCAAAAGTGTTGTATCTTACCACCAGCAAAACTGTACCACAGTGCCCCATTTATGATGCCCCTAGTTCGGTAAAAGGAGGATCCACACCTCTCTGTGTCATTGTTTGACATGGTGGCATGGGCGTCTGCATAAGTACGGGCCAGCTGCTTGAGGGCCTGGGCATGGGGACACCATTAAGTTAGGGGGAAGTTGAGTCAGCGAACATTTCAATCCAGCTGCAAGGTGAAAGCCAGCTCCTCTCCCTCCCTCTCTACCTGCTCATCCGGAGTGGGTGAGAAGATCCTCTCCTCTTGAGGGTGTCTGGAGAAGTCGAAAGGATAGGAAACCACTAGATCCCCTCCGTGGAGGCTGGCAGATTGAACGAAGGGCAGGGACCTGATCCACTTCATCACAGCGTAGGTCTCTGGTGCCACCTACAGCCCAAAGATGAGAATTGATTTGTTTTACAAATGCGGATATCTGTGCTTTATTACTCATTAATAAATAAAAGTGATGCCTTCTTACCTTTCCAAACCAATAGGCATCAGGGATTGGAATGTGGTCAATGCGGTAGAACCTACTGCGGCGATTCCGGTAAAAGACAGATGTGAGGTCTGGAAAATTGCGGTTCAGGTCAATGTTCTGGGCATTGGTCCGACCATTGGTCCAACCATTCAGCAAGTGACCCTGGAATATGTTGGGTCACCCAATTAGTACCATTAGACAGTGTTAGACAAATAGTTTGGAGTGGCAATTATGATGATGGCGAATTATCATTAGGAATACAGTGATTATGTGAAGAAAACATTGAGACATATGCATATTAGTCAGGAATACAAGGAGGAACATGTTAGACTATGTATTATTGTTAACATGTAGACAAGACCATATATCCGCCATGAAAAAAGTTGCACATTTAGCACAATGATTACTATTGATGGGTTAGCAGAAACTGTATTTACAACAGGATTTATTCAGAAGATAATGAAATGTGTATGTTGGATTATACCAACTATTACTATTGCATGCATCATATCTATATGTTACCATATACTGTATAAAATGTACAGCTTGAAGTTTTGTTTACTATTTTTGAGATTAAGTATATTGCATATTGCATGGTCTGAGGATCATCATTGTGGGCTTTACAATGTAATCTGCATGTTCCCAGAGCTTCAACAGTCCTATGCCACGTCATATGACTGCCATCAGTCTACAGCCTGTTTGCATGCAGAGCATGTTACAATCTCAGCGACAAGGCCTGCGGAATTTTTGAATTAATGAACGCCATTTTGGAGCTGTTTAAACAGTTGAGCAGTATACTATACATATACCACAATATAGGTACAGCATAATATACAGTATATTATGGTATAATATACGGCAGGAAAGGCAAGATTGCTGAGTGAGCAAGTGCAGTGATGGCAAGTGCTGTTACCTTTTTTGGTGAAGAAAAAAGTGTGCATGCAGTTTTCCCACTGCCAGGTTTGATGTAAATATGATATGATGAATGAATATGAAAATATTTGGTTCATTCAAATTATAAATGGTTACCTCCATTTATATTCTTTTGTTATATTATTTCTGCTCGTGGTGAGATAAGTGAAAACTCTGTCTGGGAGTGGGAGGGCCTTATTAGTAGGACTAGTAAAGAGAGACAGACCGACAGACAATGAGAAGGTGGAGGGCTTGAGTACTGTCTTCCATCCATTGTGAACACTTAAGTAGGACTGAGACATAGCAGTAATTAGTGAGTCAGTAGCTTTACTGAATCATTAATGTATTGCTGCTTATCTACTTCATTCCCAAAGTCATTAAATTACCAAATTGATCATTATACGTTCGTTATAGTGCCACAATTGATGATCAGTAATTAAGGACGCGGATTACAGCCTAAGATCGGGGCAAAACCTTATCTCTCAGCAAAAATCTGCACTCTTTAACTCCCTCAGCGGAGTACCTCAGTCCTCCACCTCTCCATGCCAAGCTCAAGGGATGAGCACACAAATAAGCTAATAAAACGGATAATGGCGATTTGTCTTTTGACTGTTAACAACATTTACTTCCTGGTTGCTGAGCTCCGGGTCAGTGCTATCCTCTACCTCTGCGGCGGCCAGTTCATAGCCATCAGGGTTCATGGAGGCCAGAATATGTATGCGGGTTGTGTTGATGATGGTCTGAATACGCTGGTTACCCAGAGTGTACTCTGAACACAGGTACTGAACCAGGTAAAGGAGCAGCTGGCGGCCCAGCACCTCGTTGCCGTGCATGTTGCCCACCAGCTTGATCTCTGGCTCCACTAAAGGTCACAGACAGAACCAAACAGGATTAAAGGTCCATTCGTTCATTTTAAGAAAACGGAATAATGACTTTTTACAGTGTCTTTCACGTTGCTTTGCTTTCAGAGTGAGAAAAACGGTATTATTTTGGTTCACTCCCACCAGATACGATGTAAACTGAGAATAGATTGAACAGAAACACAATTCCAAAAAGCGGATTCAAATTTTCTGTATACAGTGTACAGTATGTATGTTGTCCCTGTGTCCATGTATTTTCTCTGGGCACTCTGGATTCCTGGAAATGCATTACAGGGGGAACTTACTGAGTTACAACAAAGATGTAATCACACTACAGTTTCGTACTCACGTAGCTCATGCTGTCCAGGATTGTTGGTGAACTCAATAACCAGCAAATCCCTGCCCTCAGTGCTGCGCCCAAGGCTGTAGACGTGAGAGATATGGGAACACTTGGCCGCTGTTCTCTTCAGTAAGCTGTACATCTGGGCATTGGAGGTGTAGGTGAACTGGATGATGGTGCTGGGTTCTTCAGGGAAGAGGCTGGAAATTGCAACCTCTTGTCTGGCTGGAGGAGGAATGCAAGGATTTCAAACAGATTTAGAGGAGAGCATATTTGTTTTTGGGGTGCAAACAGCAAAAACAACCTTTACCTTTCATCCCTGCCAGTGGGTCGTAGCAGCCCTCTTGGTCGCTGGCAAAGAAGCGGTCACAGTCGAGAAAGTAGGGCCAGGCCATTTCAATGGCTTCAAAGGCATGGATGCAGTCCTTCCTCAGAGCCTCGCATGTGCTGCGGCAGGGTTTGATCATCTTGTCGTCCTTGCAGGGTGATGCGAGCACGGAGCATCCCACGAGACGTATCTCAGGGGAGCACTCGCCGTTGAGCAGGCCATGGATGACACTGAGAAGGAGGTACTCTGGCCCGGATTCTGCGTCCAAACGAGTCTGGTGGCCGAGTATGTTTGGGAATATGGTTCTAAAGTAGGATTTAAACGCAATGCCTACCATCAGATAACAAGAGCTTGAAAATAAAACTATTAACAAGGAATGACTGGGATGGCCAAAATGTGTATGGTTAATGCTTTCGCTGGCACTGGTCTTTTTTTATCAGCACCAACTTCTTCGACTAACCTCGAGTATTCCATGTCTGTACAGCTGCCCAGGTTGAGCTCTGTACAGGTAGCTGTGGATAGAGAAAAAGCATGGCAGGCTGATAACTCAGCATTTGCAAAGGGATATGTTTGGCTAGTGTACTTCTATTGAAAAATACAGTGTTTGATTTTGGGAGCTCCATAAATGCTGCTGCCCCTGCTGCAGCTGTGTTTCATACTGTGGAGGTCTGTTTCATCTTGCAGAAGCAGCACTTGGTATTTTAAACAGTTCATTCAGCCCTGAGGGTCAAGTCTTGCCCAAATAATGGATGTACAAGCACAGCCAATCACTCATGTAACGTTTTTGTAACAACAAAGAAAAAAAAATCAACCTACGTTTTTCCTCATACAGATTGTTGTTGTTGCTGCATCTTCCTGTGAAACAAAACACATACGTGAAAACCCCAGTTAGTCACAATTGACAACGCTAGGAGGCGACATCTTCAAAAGCAAGACCTAAGAGAGAGACACACATCACTGGTTCCTCTTGCTGCTTATCTCGAGGCTGATGTTTGGAAAAATATGAGGTGACAATGTGTCGACTTTGCACAATAAGAGCACACAGGCCTCGACTGGATCTAACTCCTGTTGCTGTTAAGCAATTGGCTTATTTTCTGATACACACAACTAAAGCACTGTCTAAATAAGGTTTTGGTGAATGATGTGCAGTAACATGGTTCAATTCTCATCATCTGCCTACTTCTTTCAAATATACATGTATATCATTTATTTACTTTTTTGAAAATCCTTTATTATTATTATCATCTTCTCTTTAAGTTTACGCATCACGCCTCAGCCAGAGTGCCTGCCTGTTCTTGGAATAGGTCACAGCCACAGATATTAGTGTGAGCCATTTGTTGCGAGATGAAGTGATCTTACCCAGCAGCTCCTCTCCGGCGTCACAGCCCGGTTGCTGCGGTGCGCACCAACAACTCCTCGTCAGGGAAAGAAACAGCAGCGAAAGTCCCAAACGCATGTTGCTGTGCAGCAAACTGCTTGACAAAGTGATGTGTGATGTGGCAGTGTGTGTGTGTGTATGTGTGTTTGAAGCTACAAGTCTTCGTTCTTCAGGCTGAATGATAATTACCACCTACCTGACATAAACCTCCTTCCTTTGTCTTGGCGCAGCATCTCTGAGCCGAAAAAGTGCTGCGCGCCAGGATTATGGAGTTCAGATCATATTTCACTGTGTGTGTGCGTGCGTGCGCGCGCGTGTGTTTTGGGTCTGTGGGTGGGCGGGCGAGTCAAACGAGGAAGAAACGTGGCTTGTGGGGGTGGGATCTAAAGAAGTTCATGTCTGTATCGTTAGACGTAACATGGCTGCATTGACTGTTTCCCAATTAAATGTAAGAATAGGCTTATGCACCGTTACTGTATCATCAGCCTTGACCCCCTTGCTTGATTGTGCATATAACAATTACTCCTCTGTTTTAGGCGACCATAGGCCTAAAGCAGTGGTCCCCAACACCATGTTTTACTGTAATTCGTTCACCATGTCCAGGTACTATCAAGTGATGTGTTACTTATAGTGTCTGTGTCATCGGAGCTATTTTATCTGTACGTTTTTTTCAATGACATAACATCTTCACATAACATTTTCTATTTACCTACGCTTTCACTATTAAACATGGCGTGCATTAACACAAGCTTTAATATTTGCATCAAAACAGTCACTTAAACACGAGAACTTCCTGACTAATTCAAGAGTACTTCAAACATACACTTACATTTAGGGTATGATAATAGGCATTGTGTTGTGGTTTTCATGTGGCGTATCCTTGACGATGCCTCAGCAGGCACAATGATGAGCCCTGCTGGAACAAAAGTCTGTACAATATACAGTCCCATGGTCCAGCCCTCCGTAAAGTAGAGGTTTAGGATGAAGTGGGAACTCAGCTCGGCGCTCTGGATGAAACAGAGCAGCAACGACGGATTGGACAAGAGCGAGACCACGGCGATCATCTCTCTGGTAGGGCTCGGCTCTAGCGACGCTTTTAGGGAAGATGCCGTGGAGAGTCCGCAATGCTTTTTTCTCGTGCCCGCAACACAAACACCACCCACTGCGAAACACGCAGAGAGCTATCCAGTGCTGAAAACACCCCCCCCCCCCCCCCCCCCCCCCCCCCCCCCCCCCCCCCCCCCCCCCCCCCCCCAACAAACTGCCAGCTTCTGTCAGTGAGACAGGACACTTTTTAATCCTATTATTCCTTATGTGACTCAAACTGCAATCAAATCATTACCAAGTTGTGCCCCCCTCTAATGTATAATTACTGATTATGGTACAAAGTGAAAATCAGTGTTAATGATGACTTATGGTTGTCGAGTGCGCTCTCTCCAACCATCTCTTTCTGTTTACTCTCCATCATGCGCACTATCCAGCTCCTCCCCTCTTGATGGAAAAGATGTTGATATTTGGTTTGGACACGTTACACAAGTTTGTCCATAGACATGCTTTTTCCCCATAGCTCCCAAGATGTTGTTTATCCCTGCCATCTCCAACAGCTCAATTTATTTTCAATCATAACTGGATCACATTTACTGTATACCCAGCAATATGCCCATCATGCTGCCATCTTTTTTTTACCATCCTGTTATGCTTAGTGGAACTTCTGTCGCTGAGCATGTTATCATAATGCCTCTTTTGTCATGAAAGAAAAAGAGGGAAAAGAGAAAGAAAAATAAGAGAGTGGTAATTAGAAATCACCCTGGAAGTAACCCTCTGAACCGCCACATTTCTATCTGTCAGCTCTAAAGGCTCTTCAAGAATGGGAGAATGGAGTTACCCCTCTTTGGCAGCATTTACCCTGATATGTCTTCTCTTTTATTTTTATTTCTACACTTGAAAGACCTCAGGCGTTTTGTTGAGGTGATGGTCGCATGGCCCTGCAGTGTAATACCTGTCCTGAGTTGACAGTGATGGTGATTGGAAGAGAATAAGAAATATCAAAAAAACAGACATCAGAAGATGATGTGAGCAGAGAATGAATTGGAACAAATGTCTTGGGTGAATGTTTCTGGGGTGTTGGTGTCCTGGTGTAAAAATATTCTTCCTCACAGAAACATTCACACAGACACATGTCCGGAAACACACATGTACTCACTTTCATCCATGCCCTTTGTCACTCTCCCTTCGCCACCCTGCCTCTGTCTCGCTTATGGTCTCATTTTCAGTCACATGCTGACACTATGGGTGCCTGACTGGGATATAGATCATAATACGAACAAAATCTTTAACTTGAGTGAATTTATACAGAGAGCATTTCATATGGGGGGGGGGGGCATGGTTGATGATAGGCACACAGGCTGTCTCACATGTCAAGTCTATGATTAATTGTTACATTTTAGCATGCGCACTTAAAAAGAAATATCAATAGCATTAATATTATTCCTATTCATCTTTGCAATTCTAATACTTTTTTCAGTATTTGTAGGATAAAATATAATATATTTGTTTTAATGCGAAAATGTGAAATTGTGAAAATACTTCAAATTCCACTAATTGTTTTGGTTTTCTGTTTTATATTGAAGTTAGCCTCTCTTTGTTTTTCATTTCACTTCCTGTCTTTCCTGTCTTTGATCGTTTCCCTCCTTTTTTGATTGTCTTCACCTGTGTCTTGTTATGTGCCCCTCCCCTTCCCTATATATTCAGCGCGTTCCCTTCCTCGGGAATCGTTTTGTCTGTTGCGTTCTGCCTGCAATGTGTCTGTTTTGCTGCCAGTCTTATTTTATTTGCTGTTTTTTTTTATAAATCATGGGAATTTTGTTTACTTTGCCTGGACTGCAGCACTTAGTGCAACGATTAGTATGTTAGTTTTGCACCCATTGAAGACTTGTTTTTGGTTTAATTGGGCCCTCCATTTGCACACACCATCACAACTTGTCAAATTTGGTTCTTTGGTGATATCTGTCACTTGAACATGGAACATGGAATTTTGATTGACCTTACCGCTTTTTGTTTTTTCACTTTAACTGCTGCCCACAACACTCATTTGATGCTGAAACCACAGCAAAAGCTGTGATAGTAACTTCCTGGCAAATAAAGACAGAGCCTGACAAAAAAACAAAAATATTCAATACCTGAAGAACCATTTCCAACATAGGAGGCATTGTTCTCAGCACAGAAGAATTACACTAAATCAACTGCACAAGCAGAAGGGGTGATAAAGACTGGTTGCACACCCACACTCTATGAACTTAACAAGCACATGCACATAATAGGCTCTATGCAAGCTTGAACACACACACCCACGCGAAAGTCACAAGAAGAAATTCAACGGAATTATTCAAAATCCAGAGAAATGCCTGTGTAAGAAAGAAGTGGAGTTCAGCGAAATGTCTGCAGACTGGATTTATGAACAAAGATAGACATAAAAACTGACCAAAAAAGAGAGAAAGAGAGTGGGGCGGCAGTAGAAACTAGGAAGCATGAGTCAGCAGTCTGCCAGAAGGAAGGAATTGAAAGACAGTGGAAGGTTCACAGGATTCAGATATCAGTGGAGCCCCAACAAAATAATTTCTGATCCTTGTGCGTGTGTGTGTGCATGCACAAAAGAGCCAATGCCGGCCTCTGTGAATGTCCAATGTGAAGTCCTGGATAATTGAGCTCAAAACATATTTAGGAGAACCACAATATGAAACTAATTTCTTAACAGGCAATTTAATGTAAAACATATTTACACCCAAAAATGAAGGAAGAAGTCTTAGTGCTTGAGATACCAAACAAAGAAACGTTTTACTTTACTTTACTTTTTACATCTTTTATACACTATTCCTTCATCTTTTGACTGGACCTTGTGAGTGAGGATGAACGACAAGGCCAAAGAGCTAGAGAAAGAAAAAAAGAGAGGAGTAACACTGACTCCAATCCAATAAAACACTGTGGACAGCCAAAGTATTTCTCAGAGGAAAAGAAAACATCAGTAAAACAGGAATGACTGGAATTTCAGCCCCCATCATGAAATCTTTCCTCATAAAGGACATGAACCGTAGGGAAAGCATAAAAAAAGATCGTTACTGAAAGCGTTTTTCATGCTTTCAGAAAAGCAAAGTATATGCACAGATTTGCATGTTTAGCCTTGCATTCAAATGTACATTTTGGGGGAAAACGAGACAGAGACAGAGCACAGACCATTGTAAAAAATACTCAACACAACAACAGATGGATTTACTTCCAGCTTTGGAGCCTCCCCCCCTTGTGCGAGATGTTGTCTAACCTTATGCTATATACTAAGGTTTTTTGTGTGTGTGTGTTTCTTCTTTTACTATTTCTGTGGGAATAGAAGAAATGATGTACCCCTGCAGGCCTAAAAGATGGTTTTAGGCTTAGGGAAATTGCAATAGATCGGATATAGTTGTGGTTAAGGTTAGGGGATGGGAAATGCATTATGTCAATGAGTTTCCTTACAAAGAAAGAAAGAAGAATGTAATCATTCTCTCTCTTTGTCCCTCTCTCTCTCTCTCCCTCCTCATACATTGTATTACTTACAGTAGCTTTGGTCGGTAAGGCAGTGAGTCATACAGTGAGAGTTAAATGCCAGACAGATGGAGGTAGTTAGGTTTTTTTTTACTTTTTTTAAAAAATGTGGCCCAATCTGTCTGTTGCCTTGCCAAATGCCCCAGCCTGCACTCTGTGATTACACGTTTCTCCAGCTCTCTACGTCACTGTAAACGTAGTGTTTTTTGCTAACTCGAGATGAGATTTGATTGCAGCTTCTTTCCTTTTTTTTCTGTTTCTTCTTCGACCAGTTCAGGCTTAACACACACACATACAAAATAAATAAAACCAGGAAGGCTTGGTCTATACAGATCGCCATCTTCCATTTTGGGTCAATTTGAATGCTGTCTAACATGCTTTTGTGCGTGTGTTCAAGCATCATGCAGATGATTTAGATTAGCATCCATTAAACGCATCGGATGGCACTGTCAGTGGGTCGGGTTCTAAGGTCAATGATGACTCACATTACACAGGGAATTATGATTATGCCGTACTATAAATGTCCATCAGTCTTTATCATTATTTGAATGATAAACAAAGTCCAAGCCATTCTCAATACGAGTGAGCTAAAGGTCCATCATTCCCTACGGTCGTCTCTGCAAGAGGTTTGGACCCCGACCGACCCTTAGCAACAGCACACAAAGATAGATATTTTATTATTATTATCAACTAATATTTAAAATAATCACTGCCTTAAATTGTGAAAATAAGAGCACAGACAGAAGAAAGCGGTGAGATGAAAAGTACATTCTAAATATATGTAAGAATGAAAAATGGTAATTTAAAAGCTTTCCAGACATTTTTAAGCGACCAAAATCCCGTCAGTCCTTTATTAGGATTATTTCTGCACAAAATGAATGGGTGCTATTTTGTTTCTGCCTTGTTGTAGGTGGAGTGGTCATCTCATCTTCTTGATGTCCACATACATGTTTGCTGATCACAAAAATTGGAGACAGAAATTTTGCTAAATATATTTTTTTGGATGGTGACAAATGTTTGTGATGTCAACCTCACTTTCTTTTATCCTGCAACCTGGCCCCAACTGATTAATCACCAAACCACAACAGCCAAAGAAGTGATAAAACCGTCATCTGCAACACATTACAAAGACAACAGTAAAGCTTTTGATAGTTGAGTTTGATTGTCTCCAAGAAAATCTTGCATGCAGTCCCAGATGTTTAACTATGCCCTCTACTTTTACTTCAAACGGATTCAGAGAGAAGGCAGAGATATATATATACACCAGTCTTAAAATCTGAATCTGAGCAGTTGCCATGTCATGAGCACATTTCTTTCTACAGCTAACACGCCATCTACTGGTCTTTCTGGGAGCATACATATATTTAATTTAAATCAGACTTGACGCCATTCAGCCTCTAGATGGTGATACATTCATATGTCTCGAGGGCTAAATTCAACCACAATGTAAATAAATGGGACTTGTGGCAAATATCACTTTAATGTATTCAAAATAGATGTATTTAATTTAAGTACAACAGCAGCCAAATTAAATATGTTCAGTAAACCAATGTTCCCGAATACTTTGA
Source organism: Colistium nudipinnis (assembly GCA_016785305.1). Lineage (NCBI taxonomy): Eukaryota > Metazoa > Chordata > Actinopteri > Pleuronectiformes > Rhombosoleidae > Colistium > Colistium nudipinnis. The sequence goes on from JAFBJU010001611.1 coordinate 125,037, forward strand.
TGTGAAATATGTTTTGATATGCAGTAGGTTCAGGGCACAGCAAAGAAAAGAACATTTTGTCTGTATACGGACAAACAGCTGTGTCCTCAACTTGCTCCACTGAAGTAGCTTGGTGCTCTGCTATGACAATATGTCTTGGCAAGACTAGGAAACACCAGACACACACATAGAAAACTGGGTCAGTGACACACGCATGTTAAAGGAAGAGTCCATATGTGTAATATGGTGCTAATTTGTCAACTCACATTTTCGTCTGACTTTCTTTCCCTGATATATGTCCCTTTGGCTTCTCTTTACTTTTTTTTCCTCCTTTCCTCTGCTTGTGCCCTCGAGGATCGCTGCCAACAGTAACAAAGCACAGTGGTTTTTCAAATAAGTAGGAAGGACTGTTTCGGTCCAGTTTACAACCCACAAAGGCGCACATGAAGTTACCCTAATAATTACTTTAAACCCCAGCCATTACCAAAACAGGAGAGGAAAGATGAAAGTGTCTTTTCCACTAACAGGACTTAGCTTGGTATGAGCGTTATGATGTGTATTTTTGGTGCCTGGGTGTCAGTTTAGACTTGTTTGAATTAAAAGAGGGATGTGGGATGAGAAGACATAAACAAAGGAGCTTAATCTGGCTTTTGTGCAGATGGACAACAGCTGTTGGACAGAACTGAACATACAGAAATGGATATGGTGCAGATCCTTCTTTAGAGGCTTTTATTCTGAAGCTCTATGAAGCAATGCATTTCTTTCCTGCAATATTTTGATTAACGCCACATATGCCACATATGCTGCAAAAAGTAAAATAAACGCAACCAAACATTTACTGTGACAGATATATTGTAACCAAAAACAGGAAATACTGTTTTCTCACTTTAATTCGATCACTTCATAGTCCTGTATATAGCTTATTCATATTTCAGTACATTGCTAAGGGAAAAACGAAATATGTGTTGTCCAACATTTGCTCAAATTTAAACGCATAAAATAATGGTCAATGTGAGATTGTGAGAACCTGTGGGTGGATGTTGAACAGCAAGTCATCGTTGCCTCTGTGAATCTCCAGCAGGAGAGGCTGGTCACTTTGCAGCACTTCATAGATGTCTTCAGTGGTGTCCACTTGCTCTCCATTAACCTTCACTATAACATCACCTTCCTTAATCCCTCCACTGGAGCACAGAGAAGGGATACTGTGATCAGTGTCTTTGAGTGTCATTTTTTTTTTGCATGTGTGAGTGTGTGTGCGTACGTACTTTTCTGCGGCAGTGTTAGGTATGACGTGTTGCACCAACACTCCACTAATGATGTCAGGAAAGTCTGGATTGTGCAATTTTAACTCTGCTACAAGACTGAAAGACACAACAGATACAATCATTATCATGCTTATTATAATGTTAATAAAAATAATATCAATGTTCATGGAAGAGTTAGCCTACTTTTTTCAGGTATTACAAAACTATTTGAATGAATAGTCCATCATTATTAAAGGATTTGCTGAGCTCCTTTTGTGCCGAAGTTGTTCAGGATTGTTAATTAAAAAAAATGTTGTGCGAGTGTGAGAAACTCTGTTCCAACTCACTCTTTGGTGACTGTGAGCATCCTGATGCCTAAGAAACGCCTCTTTATTTCTGAAAACAGAACAAAAAGTAATAATAATAATAAAGTGAATCCTCAATAACCCATCTAAAACCCAAACAAACATGTCACACTCTCACCTGCGTCAGACTGAGTCTCCTCTGTAGGTCCTCTCTGCTGTCTCGCCTTTTCTGTCACAACAACAAAAACTGCAGTGGGTTTTACTGAGAAATACTTAAAATGATCAAGTCAGTGTGGGTATTTCTCCTGATATCGGATTAAACAATGTTGGCTTTTTTTTGGATTTCTTTGTTGTTGTTAATTATCGCTGCCTAAGCTTTGACACTGACCTTTGCTGTGTTTACTCTGTGACTCCTTGAGGAAGCGGTTGATCCTGTCTGAGGGAATGGCAAACGAAATCCCTGCTGTCACTTTCAGAGTGTTGATGCCTATCACCTCCCCATCCTGAAAGACACACACATTGACAAGTTACTGCAGTCAGGATTTTGTTAGGCTAACATTGGCCATTTTTGAAAGCCTTATTGAATAATCCATCACATTCATATGAGTCTTCACAACACCACTCACCAAGTTGACGAGAGGTCCTCCAGAGTTGCCATACTTCACACCGATTAGGGCAATATGAGACAGAGACAGATCAGTCACATCGATGCCTGTATAGTCATGCACATTACCAAATATAGCGAAAGCATTGTAAAAACGTGTACATTTATCTGCAACAAAATTAGAAATCCGTCTGGGATAGTACACAGTGTGTGTGTGAGCTTATGTGTGTGCCTGTGTGAGCCTCTGTGAACCTACATTAATAATAGCATCGGTCTGGACATAGTCCATGTCTGAGTCTTTGATGCCCAGCTCCTTGCCGTCTCTCTGGGCTGTGCTGACGATGCCGGTGGTGACAGTGTTTTGCAGGGCAAAAGGGCTGCCAATGGCAACCACAAACTCCCCTGGCCTCAGATCAGCTGAACGGCCCAGAGACAACACCGGAAGCTTCTTCTGCTCCAACACGGCAATTTACCAGCGCACATGAGTTGACATGGACAGTGGATGTGTCAGGTAGAGGACAATGGATACATTGAAGGAGAAAAAAGGTATACATTAGAAATGGATTAGGTTACTTTGGAAGTAATAGAGAAAGAGAGACACAAAGCTATCCAAGTATTTGGGATGTGCATGTGAAAATACACACATCATCGCTGTGTCTGTGAGTCACAGAGCTGGAGTTTATGAACTGAAGCCTTATGAATGTCTAGCAGAAAACTGTTAAAACTTGGAACAGACACATGCAAGGATGTGGTCTCCTGCGCCATAGTGAATAAAGGGTGCCTGAATGTGAGAGTATTTAAGGCTCCAGGAAGTAATACATGTCTTGCTTCGTTTTGTAGAAAGAGAAAAAAGGTGAAAAAAATATGCACCGGCGGATAAATTAAAAGTAGATATAGGAACCTGTCTTCAGCGTGCTTTTCCCTAACCTGAGGATTGACCTTGATCGTGGCAATGTCTGCCTTCCTGTCTACATCTCGGACCACGGCCTCATACGCGTCACCATCATGGAGTTGAACGCGCAGCTGCGACCTCCCCGTCATCGTGGCAGCTGTGGTTACCACGTGAGCATTGGTCACAATCACACCTGCGTGGGTCACAATAAAACCAGAGCCACTGGAGATATGCACGTGGCGACCAAACAGAGGATGCCTGGAGAGGAAAATGAGACACAAAGTGATGAACAGGCTTCTATAACCTTCATCCCATAAAAATGTTGTGCTCTGTGGGCTGCTAAGACTGAGAAACCGCTCTCTCTACACATCACACACATGCGCAAACATACACACATTACCCACATACTGTACATCACCTTACAAACAGCTCAATGTGGACAACTGCTGGAGCTATTTTCGCCACCACATCTGCAATGAAGTTGAACTTGTAGCGAGGGCTGCTGGGATGGACAGAGGATAAAGCTATACTGACAAGAAGAACGCATTGCATTATTACATACACACCCACACACGCACACATACACCGCATCTGTACTGTGGGAGGTTTGAGGTTAATTAATGATACAATGAAGAAGGCCAATATCAAATACTGATCATTATATTTATATAGTCCCACATCCAGATTGATCAATATATGGGACTTTTGGCTGTTTATTGTTTGGTAAACTGAGCAAAATTGTGTACATACCAAAAGTGTGTTAAAATTGCAACAGCACTGTCAGATTTGTATGGATTTAGAATAGTTAAACCATTCACCAAGAGCAAAAGTCCTTTGTCAAGACATAACTTTTGATTAAGATCATCACAGAGGAAAAAAAGACTACTGCTGATGTGTGTGAGCATACTTTGGTAATGATCCTTTGGTAAATTGATATAGGTCATAATTCACATGCCCAAAAAGGAATCCTCCCAAAGGAAAAGGTTATGACCTCAACCTTTTCCGTGTATCCGGCCCTATACCTGCGCCCATAGGCGGACACGGTCCTTTGTGCGCCTGGCTGACCTCTGGCCTCCCCTTCTGCTGAGCTTTACGGCCGGCTGCCCTCATCTTACACACGTTGCCGTAGGTCCTCCCGTCGCTTCCGCAAACTTCCTGCTCCAGCTTACAGCGACAGATCCCCCGGGAGCCTCGCCGCATCCCGGCAGCCAGCATCTTGCACTCCATGCCCTCCCCGCACGGCGCATGGCTCCTGCGGCCGCACGGCTCTCCCTCGCGGGGTGAACACAGCAGGCAGCAGTTGCAACGGTCCGGCACGTACCCGCCGGGGCAGCTGGGGCTCGGGCAGAGGCTCGCGTCGCACCGGGAGGCACACTTGTCAGGGCGCACGGCTCCGGTCAGGACGCGGGAAAAGACGATCGCCGCTGCAAGTAAAATGAACTGCATTGTGATCAATCTAACTGTCAAAAAAACGTTTAAACGGGATTAAAATCCCAGTATCATATTAAAAGTTTTTTTTCCCCGAAAAAAACGTCCCGGTTGTGTCTTTGTGGGAGCTGAGCATGAAAAGTGAATCCCCTTTGCGCCAAATCCGCACCGCTCCTCGCATCCGTGATGCTGTTTGGAAAATGAATAGGTCTACATGAACCTCGTTTTGTGAACTCGGTGTGGGTTTCGTCCCAGTCATTGCCGAGTCATCACTGTCTCGATGAGTTCCATCAGACTCAGCTGGGAAGAGTGATGATACTGCTGTCATTGTGCGCACCCTCTCGTGGACACACAACCAACACCATGTACAGAGTAGCCTGGCAGGAATCAAGACATCAGTTACACAATGTGATCCCATAACCACTGAATTGATAAATATTGACAATTAAGAGCCAATATACGGGCCACAATACACTCTGCAGTGTCTCAAAACAGTTTTGGTTCACAGCCATTAATGGGAAGTGCATGTGTGTGTGTGTGAGCACTGCCAATACCAAAACAGATGACCAGTGTGAGGACAGTTTTCAATTTTCCTCAGTTTTACCAGGGCCATGGCTCGTGGCAGTGTGTGGATCTATCCATTACAGCAAAATGTGATGTAAATTCCCGCGTGAAGGCTATTGCGATGGTGACAGCTCTTTGTACAATACAAGACATAATGACACCAAAACCAAAACAGTGATTCAAATTTCCAAAATTTTATTTTTCATGTTAAATATACAGCTTTGTATCATACAATCATTGAGTTGGAATAAAAATTTCAAGATGCATACATAGGAAAACACAACGGCTTCAAGCAAGTGTGAAATATTTTCCTGCTTCATTTTTTTTACTCTTCATGTGATTTGTAATATAGCAGGGTGATTAGGTGGCACCCCCTATGCCACGAGGCTCAAGAAAAAGCTGCTTGCCAGCAATTAAATACAAACAATAAATACATTCATTGTTATGAGAAAAGTCTATTTTTTGACAGCATTCACACGCGTTGAAATGTTCAGGAGCAAATATCTGTAGAAACCGTAAACAGATTACATTCAAGCAAAGTGTGTATTCCTACTCTCCCAAGTTTTGTCTTCAAGTTTCAACATTATTCTTTTATTGAGGCTTTTCAGCGTTCCTTCCACAAACGCGTTTTGGCAGTAGAGAGGGTTGAAGACACAGTGATGTGATTTTGAAAACTACCACTGGGTAAAGGGCTGGTTCGACCCAGCTGTGTGAAACTAGTCAATCACTTTGAGCAGTGCAAGTGCACATCTATAGAACAATACAGTAATTCTACAAGGCAAAAGCAAATAGTTTTGGACTTTGTATCCCAAACCAGGACCAACCACTTGCTAGAGAAAAAAATCTCCGGAGAGATCTGTGAAACCCTCTGGATTCCCAAACACTACTGCACCACAGATCTGTTAGCCTCAGGTTGATAAGTGATTGCTCTTTGGCCGTTAAATCCACTGAGAGATCTTGCATGAGTCTTCAGTAGGTACTTTGGGTGGGTAAAAAAAAATCCTTTCTTTCTGCCTGCTAACAACAAACAAGCCTACCTCAGGGGAAAATCAAATTATCCAATCAGGTAACCACGGTAACCAGCAGGAGCCCCAATGTCTCTTGGAGATACTGGTATACTAATCTCCACAGCTCCTGTGTGTTTCTGTGCTCTCTTGACGAAATTAGGAATGGGCCCGAACCCAGTTTCCTCACAAAACATTTCTTAGCAGTTTCTAGTTTGATAACCAAATGTTTTCCCTCATTTCATCCGTACCACCTCCCTGACAAAAAAATCCACTGTAGATTCTCTCTTCTTCATTCTTTTCTGACTACCAAGATGAGAAAAAGGGCCGCTTGCAGTGGAAGGTTTGCGTGAAAGCATTCCCCAGTGTGACCACACGTCCATGGCCGCCCGAACGGCTTCGCTCCACCACCACCCGGGGCATCTGCACCAGCTGGATGGGACTTTTCCCATCCTTCAATGCCTGTGTCAGGTTCAACACCTGGTAACATATGGGACTCATGTTTGAAACAGCAAAACTGTGCAATGTAAAGGAGTAAATGTAAAAAGAGAGCAAGGTGGAATATAAAAAGAAACAGAACACAAAGGAGAGAAAAACGTCGCTGAAAAAGTTGCTGAAAGTCAAAAAATAATCAGTTTTCAAAAAAAAAAAGAAAAAAGAACTCACCTGTCCCCTCATAACAGACATCTGTCTCTCAAACATGGTTTTGTCAAAGCCTTTATCCGTCTGAGGAGAAAGAAAATCACTCATTTTAGCAGGTGTGTATAAATACATTTGTGCACTGTACCTCGTTGCTAGACAACTGCTTGCTAAATGACGGACACATTTATTCTAATTTTAATCTCTATAAATACAGAAAAATGGGAAGATTAAAGCAAAAGAAGTATATACCTTGAACATCTCATAGAGGTCCTCACAGAGATCCTGGACAAAGTTCATGTCAGAGAGACGGGACAGCACCAGGTCTCTGGTCTCCTGGGAGAAAGCCACCTTGGCCTGTGGGAGCCATGCCCAGTGGAACGGGTCTGATGAAAGGAGACATGGTCAGAGTTATCCATAGGCTGCATTAAAAATAGCCAACCATTTATTTAGGTGCCCCCAGGTTGCTTTAGCTTTGTTTGAGACGAGAAACTGCAAAGACAGGACAAACGACAGGAAATGAGGATATTAACATACAGGCTCTCCACTCATCCGGGTGTTTAAAGGGGAAGGCCAGGCCGTTGTCAATCGCTGCAATCTTGATGCAGGAGTCTGGACAGTTCTCTGGCCACTCTGAATCCTACAGGGGGGATTTAAAGAGGACATCCCTATTAAATGACAGTGTGCAGGCCAGTTGTTGATCCCTGTCCAAAGGGCTCATTAACTTGACAGACCGAAGACAACATTTGCTTATTTATCAATAAATGCCAAAATGACCGATAGTAGGTAAGTCAGGTGGTGATCTGGTAGTTCAAATAAACAAGGTCATTAGGGCACTGGTTTGTTCCAAGCTATTGTTTGCTGCATTTGCTGGCCCCCGGGTGCCTTGTGTGTGAAGGAGTGACCATAGTACACATGTAAGCTTCTTTGTGCTTTCGTGTCTGAGTGTCGATGAGAAATAAAAAAGCATTCATCTTTCAGACTTAAAATAACATGAGCTGTGGCCCTGAGAAATGTACCAACATTCCACCAGTGGAAGCATGTGTGGATTTGACCTCACCTTCTGTCCCTCCCCTTTCCCTCTTTCCCCTGGCTTCTCATATTTGATCAACCAGTTATCATTCCCTCGATCTGAGGAAGAAGAGAAAGGGAATTAAAGGAAAATTTGTGGAGAAACATACAACCCTCTAAAGTCATATAATAATGATAATAGAAAGTACAATTTAGACAATTTAGAACGCACTGAGACCATATTTCATAATAGGCTGACAATATCAGCAAGGTACTATAAGCACTTAAAACAAAAGGCGATGACCTCTATGCAAAACTGATAAGGAACAATTTTTGTTAAATATAATGAATAATTTTCTTAATCCAAGTCAACAGGAGTAAAAATGTAAACACTGTACAGGAACTAAGTGACAGGTCACACAATAGTGTGTTGAGCAAACACTGTTGTCAGCACAGGCACACCCTCACCTGTGTTCCTGATGACGTAGTCTAACACCACCAGACGCTCAAACTGCGACTGCAGCTGCTTCCTGATGTTCTCGGGCAGCGGTTCTGCCTCAAAGCGCCGCAGCCAGTAGTCTGCTTCACGGAAACCCTCCACAAACAGCTGAAAAGAGCCCACCTGGAAAAGCATACAGCCCATAAGAACAAATTGCCATTGTACTGTAATATTTCATGTTCTGAAAATGGTAGGCTGTTTACGTGGTGATAATGTGGTGTGGTGAAATTATTTAAATGTGAAATGGAGAAAATAACCAAAAATGTCAGTAAATAGGCCAAGATCAGTCAGCAATGATGTCAAACAGTAGAAATATAACGCCAACTTCTTTCATGCTAACCTTTTAACGACAGCTCACGTCAACAAAGATGTGCTGCACCCATATGATGAGAAACAGGTCTCAGATGATAAACTAAAGTTAGCACTAGAGATGAACACGCTACGCTGTACAAGAGATAATAATATCCAGCCAATGATTGACACACCTGAAAACAAAACAATTACAAGCATATATAATTTTCATGCTTGCTATTGTCCTATTTATTTGAATAACCCTATGCTGTGTGGGTACTGAAAGAACACACAGCATGACACACCTACATTTGCTGTACTCTGCCAAGGCATTATCATGTAGCTACTACTAACGCAAACAACTACTCCTACATTTCATAATGTTGACACACTACTGCCTCACACTTCTACAGTAGATGCAATGTTTAAAATGCAAAAATGAGTTTCCAGCCAATACAGTACAGTATATTTCGTACGTATCTTATACTAGATAACTTAAAAGTTAGCTGCATTGGACATGAAAGGAAACAGTGCCTTACCTTGGGTGGCAGTCCCACTCTGTGGAAGCGCCGTCCCACCTTGGGGACTTTCTCTAAGGCGTACTTCTTTCCCCTGGACTTTGCTCTGTCGATGGCACTGTAATGAAACGTCTCGCTAGACAGATATACCACCTGTTAGAGAAACAATGATGCTCAGTTAAGACTGGTTTAATTACCTTGGGACATCGGCTGGGTAATGTCTTTCACGTTTCAAAAACACATCACGACTCCAAGTTCATTCAGGTGTACATTGTTTCAAGCCCATGCCCCACCTTCGTTTTTGGCACCACTCCCAGGCCGAGCTTGGTATCAACCAGTGAAGCAGCAGCTTCTGAGAGGTAACCCTGGTTAGGCAACAAGCAGCCTCGGCCAAAACAACAGGGACAGCACAGCTAAAAAGAGAGGGAGGAGAGAGACAGAACCTTAACAGGGCTTATTCAAAAAACTGGTTCATGGTGTTTACAGACATGTGAAACAGCACACCTTGTGAAAATATTTGGTCCATTTGGGGTTCAGGTGACCGTAAGGTTCCTCTGACTTTGGTTTGAAAACACCAATGATTTTCTGTAGCAGAAAAGGGAGAGATGGAAAAATAAAATTAGGAAGACGATTAGTCAAATATTGGACCATAGTTTAAAAACAGCATCGCTACAGTATGTTCACTGCATAGAGAAAAACACTTTCACATTTCATGGGAGCCAGAGGCAAGAACTGTCGAACTAAAAGCAGTAAATGTAAAGTTGTTACCGCTGTGTTTCTCAACTTGTCACTTCCTCTTCACTGCTTTCAGCCGTTCTGCTCGAGATGCAGAACCACATTGCAGTGAACTAAAAGTGAATAATTTAATCCATGCCCTTTCCTTCATCCTCCTCGATGTTTATTATTGCCATTCCTCTATCCCAAACTCACCCCTTTTGGGTCTTTGACAAAGTAGCTCCCGCTGGAACCCTGTGAAATTCTCTCTGGAAAGACGCCATTCTCGATGGCTTGTTCGGCCCTTTGGATAATATCTGCAAACTCTGGATCGCCAGGGAAATGGTTGAAGTCTCCACCGTTAATACCTAGAATGGGAATAAATTAAGATTATTATAGTTGATATTCACAGACGTGCACTCTAATATCCACCCCCTCTCCCAGATCCCCCCGTCAATGTCCTGGCATACATATTGTTTGTGTGTCTGTTTGCACAGTGGCCTTATGCATATTTAATTTTCATCTCTGGGGGCCCTCGGACAGTTAATTGGCTTGAGTGTAGCTCCCCCAGAGCTCTAGAGACCTACTGACCTGTCTTGAATGCAGTGCGTGAGATGTCACTTCAGTGCACTCTGAAAAGGGTTTCTGCCAAGATATGCATGACCACACTGAAACACAACCAAAAAGGTATTCCAAGCACCTATCCTTTATTCCCAAATGCTTTACATAGTGTACACAGAAGTTCCCTGGAGTGGGATTCTTTGTATGTTTACACAGGTACACAATGTTTATTTGTATTTGAATGTGTGCAAATCAACAAAGATAAAAATGGATGTTTTGTAATCTTAAATCAGATATAGACATAATGACTGCCGCTTACAGAAAATACGGACCCCTCTGGAAGAAGGCTGCAAGAGTGGGTGGACCGTTGAATGTACATGCGTTTCAGCACTGAGCTGTGAGGCCTCACGTCATGTTCTGGTCATATTCTGGGGTTATAACGTTTTACGTAGTATTCAACAACATCATGTATCATACGAAGAGCACCGTACACTGGCTCTCAGGATTAGGTGTAAGCCATGTAAGGCCACAGGAAATGGGACACTTGCGATTTAAGGCTAAGCTAGCTACCTGTGGTCTACATATGCGGCCCTAATAGCACTAAAGATCTCCAGAAAGAGAAAGAGACAATCACACACACACAGAAGTGCCAATAAAAGGAGACAAAAAACAATGTTGCACAGTAACAAAAGAATGTAGGCGGTATGAGAGGGAGTTGAGTGTGAACTTATTTAGCACTTAAGTGGTGCTTCCATGGTGACTAGATCACCTTTTGTACCCAATACCAAACATATTATTTTTATATATTCCAGAGCAAAACGAGTGCTTTGGAGATATATATAAATGAATAACAAAACAAACCAACAATCAAAGCCTGCTGAACAGGCATTGATACTAGTAAATGAAATTAAAATTAAAACAACTTGATCAACAGATCTTTAAACCAAGGACATTACTATTGACTGTACTTGTGGCAGGACATGTTGAGGTCAGCAGGTAATCGTGCCTGAACATACAATCCACACAGGTGATTAGATCACCAGCTGACTGACTATTTGGTTAGTGTTTGCATTTGGATTAGGTATGTACCCTGTATGTGTGTTTTCCAATGAGATATGAAAGGATGACCAGTTGGAATGGAATCCACGTTGGTTTTCAGAAACCTATGACTCTTCAGCTACTACCAAGTTATACCATTTTATACGTCATATCCAACATTTTGGCTCCCAAATAAGGAAAAGGGCTCCTGGGGAGTCCCTGAGTGGGAGGCATTGACATGACAGCACAACATGTCCCAGCACATTTTGACCACGTCGCATTACCTGTTTTCTCCACAACTCCCAGTGATCAGTCGGAGTTACCATGCGACATACAATAGCATCCTGTCCTCACTGCACCGGTTCACTGACCTAGATGTCTATTCATTCATCCACCAGTACTAAGTAATAAGACAATTACCTGGGGAGGCCAAGGTGTCCTTATCCGACGACGAGCTGTGCCTGGCCCGCCTGCTCCGCTTCTCTCGTACACCCTTCGGAGACGACGACCCTCCCGCTAAGCAAGGTAACAACAACGCCTCCTCACTGGAGCCGTCCGTCTCCAGCTCGGTCAACACGCTTTCACGAGAGTCCGAAATACGAACGGCGGCTCCGGGGTTCGGCACCAGCCCTAAGCTCAACCGGCTCCTGTCGTATAAAAGCTTCGGAGAGTCCCCGCAGTGAAAGTTGGATTCAGACACCGCTGGTGCTGTTGCTCCGGAGTCAGGCACCGTCTCGCTGCTCTCTACCTCTGTCGGCTCGCATTCTGACATCATTGTCGCGTAGTTTTCAATACCTAAAATGGAAGCAATGGAAGCAGATGTATTTTCTGTTGTCAGAATTCCATATCAAAGAGGCCCGAGTACACAGAGTCTAAAGAAATAATTCGAACGCAGCTACTTTCGCTCGCCGATACGTCCACATAATCCTTCGGCTCCGCTTCCTGCTTAGCCCAATGCGCATGCGCCGCAGGAAGCACACCGTTGGCTTCTGTTGCCTTCCCGTCCTCACACGGAAGTCCGGACTTTAAGACGTCTACCCTTTCATACTTGCCTTTAATACACACCGCAATCAACAAATCAGCTTCATAATACAATTGTAGTATATTTATTTATTTATTTATTTATTTATTTATTTATTTATTTATTTATTTATTTATTTATTTATTTATTTATTTATTTATTTATTTATTTATTTATTTATTTATTTATTTATTTATTTATTTATTTATTTATTTATTTATTTATTTATTTATTTATTTATTTATTTATTTATTTATTTATTTATTTATTTATTTATTTATTTATTTATTTATTTATTTATTTATTTATTTATTTATTTATTTATTTATTTATTTATTTATTTATTTATTTATTTATTTATTTATTTATTTATTTATTTATTTATTTATTTATTTATTTATTTATTTATTTATTTATTTATTTATTTATTTATTTATTTATTTATTTATTTATTTATTTATTTATTTATTTATTTATTTATTTATTTATTTATTTATTTATTTATTTATTTATTTATTTATTTATTTATTTATTTATTTATTTATTTATTTATTTATTTATTTATTTATTTATTTATTTATTTATTTATTTATTTATTTATTTATTTATTTATTTATTTATTTATTTATTTATTTATTTATTTATTTATTTATTTATTTATTTATTTATTTATTTATTTATTTATTTATTTTATTTTATTCTAAATACTTCGCTAATCTTGTGCAGACATTTCAGAATGCGAGCCGACAATTAAAAGAGATGTGTAACACTCAGAGCGTTGGTATTTTGATTTAGTAATTTGATTGTTTTTTTCGTGGGAAGGCACAAAATAAGGACAAGTCACAAACATGTATATTGGTGCCCATTTATTCTTGGTACATTCTTGTCTTTCTGTGAAATGTAGCACTAGTTGTTTTGGCCACTAGATGTCCCCAGTGATACGCAAAATGAAACTTGCAAAATGTTGAATCCCACGTAAAACAGCTTGAACCCAGAAGGCTTACATTTGGTTCGTTTTGCTTTTTCTTCTTAAAATCGAGAAAGTAATGCTCCTTATTGTTCAATTTCAATTACTCATCATGGGTCACAGGATTCATTTTTTTGTCCACAGGGTGTCTCCGACATTCAGGTTGGGATCACAAAATGGGCCGACTCTGTTGTGATAAACAAGTGATGATTTCTATTCAGTCCTGTTTTTTTTAAGTTTAGCCCAAGGTGGAGTAATGCAGGTAGAATAACCTCAGCAGTTATGTTGCCAGCCTTAATGCAGTAATGTTCCATTCCTCTACTTTAGTCTCCCCCCCCCCTCCCCCCCCATCTCCCCCTGTAAATTAATGGTCTCTGTATTTTCTTTCTATTCTCTCTGTGGCCCTCAATCATCCAGAAGCCTGCGCGGCACCATGCTCCCCCTCAACCCTCAGCCTCTCTCCACCTATAGCTCTGCCCCCTTGACACCACCAGGTCTCTCTAATAAGGGAGTAGGTGAAACACATGCAAATGAGCAGTCAGCCAGCTGGTATCACAGCAGTCATGTGATCTATCAAGGAAGAGGGTTCGAGGTGAAGGAGACAGGAGGGAGTGGAAGGAGGTGAAAAGCGCAGGAATAAAGCTGGAGTGAGGATGAAGGAGGGATCTTGGGGCTCAGGAGACTGACAGGTTCAAAGATATGAAGCAGAGACACACACAGGCCTCCCTCAGCTGTTCCACTTTGCTGGTGGTTACTGTAATCCAATCAGCCCTCTTTCCTCTTGTCCATCGGCTTTCTCCATATTGTTTCCGCCTCAGCCTTCTTTAACTGGTATTTCTGGATCCTTCCATTCTTCAAGGACAAACACCTGAAATGTCACTTGCGTGACACATGACACTTTACAGGGAAGCATATCAGCAAGTCTCTGCCTTCCTCTATGCATGTATGTGTGTGTGTGTGTGTGTGTGTTTGTGTGTGAAACCTATGCAGTTCACCCACCACGTGTGTGTGTGTGTGTGTGTGTGAGAGAGAAAGATAGAGTGAGAGATCTGTCTTTGCCTCATTGTAGCACCCATTCAGGAGCTGATTCTTGACGGTCTGTACGCGAATACTGTTTTGTGGACTCCTGATTTCAAACACATAGACATCCGCCAGGGATTGATGTTGCAATGTTTTAATTTGTATTATTTAATACTGACTTGCACATTTACAGGCAAAATTAAGCTATATTATAAAAACACTAACACACATGGGGCATTGGTGTTCATCACACATTTGTAAATATTCTATTAATGGAAGTATAAATGAAATTCGGTTATTGTGAATATATATGTGTTTATCAGTCTCGTTTCTGTGGAGGAGATTCACTGTGCCACAGCTTCATCAGTCACCTGTTACCTGTCAAGAGAGATTCACACAGAGAAAACGGATTCAGATATGGCACGTGTCACACACCAATGTGTGATTATGAATGTGCACATGTTTCTCTGCGTGTGTGAATATGCAAGTGTGTGCATTCACAGTGTGAAGGCAGTACCTCTTGGACCAAACATCCTCAGGTAGCAGTGGGAACAGTATGGCTTCTCGTCATACTGAAACACAATCAGCAGGACACCTTTATTGCATCGTACATTTATTAGCTTGCCCTATTTTTTATTCAGTTGTTATACATATTTCTCCTCAATTGTTGTCCACATATACCTCAGCATGTTGTCCTGCTGTGAGTTGCCTGTTGCACTTTTGACACTTCAGACACAGAGGGTGGTAGTCTCTTCCTAGGGACCTCTTTTTCTCACCTGGACCAAAGAAAGTTGAGGGTTAGTGAAATGACTTTTTTACGCAGCAGAATTTTGATTTTACATACGTAGACTCACACACTTGTGTGACAGTTACATAGGAATATGTTTCATCTAACTATAGAAATATGACTGTGTGATTCAGGTTTTGCAAGGACTGTTATTCTCTTCAGCGCAAATAGGCCAGCGAGTGTGGCGTTGGAGGAAAAGAGGCCAGGTCACATTGGAGAATTTGAACTTAGCTGGCACATGAATAGGAAAGTAAAACAAGCAGTAGAAGAACAGCTATTCAAGTAAACTTGAATAGTCAGTTTGAGTGCTGTTGTGAATTTAACAGTAAAGTCTGAGTGTGGGGGAGTACTTTACAAAAAGAGACAGAAGGTGAGGAGGAAACCCAGAGAGCAGCATGCACGCAAGTTTGGCTAGACCCACATCCTGTTGTTATCATGGATATGTGCATGTGTGTGTGTCTGCTTGAGACAAAAGCAGAACATATTTTTGTCCTCCAATTACATACATCTCTCATTTTTATAGAGCAAATCAAAATGGTCAGCTTTGCCCTTATTTATTTTAACATTTTAACATATCAGGGAAGCACAGGTGTAAATAATCATATTAGCAATTGTTTGGTTGTGTTCGGGTGAATTTCCCTGGGAACTATACATATTAATGGAATAAAGCCATTTCTAATCTTGTACCTTTGATCAATTAGAAAGTGCACCTGCAAAATTCCTATTATTACTGTTCTTGATCAGATTTTCATCTGTTACTTACTTTTTGTTATAACTCTTAGACAATTCAACAAAACATCTTATTTTTTGACAGCAAATGAAACAAGAAAATAAAGACTGATAATGAGATAAGGCTTATAAAAATAAATAAGACCATACAAGAGTATACATAGGAGTTAATTCTAGGTAGACAGAAGATGACTAACTATATAGTATAGAAATTGAGGTCGCACTCACCAAAGTAGACAGGCTTCCCACAGATTGGACAGTAGCCTACCATGATTATATATATATATATATATCTGTTTATCACACAGTGTGTGTGTGTGTGTGTGTGTGTGTGTGTGTGTGTGTGTGTGTGTGTGTGTGTGTGTGTGTGTGTGTGTGTGTGTGTGTGAGTAGTTAAGCTGGCGTAGAGAGAAAATATAGCCTAAGTGAGGATATGTGTGTGAATTGCAAATTGACAGGAAAACCGTTAAACTGCAGAAAACATTGTAAAGTCAAAACCAGGATGTGGTGAGTGAGACGTCACAGGAAGAGAGAAAATGTGATTTGAGATTGTCACTTCTAAATAAAACAGGAGACAGCTTTCATTTCTAATCAAGTCTTCTATATGTGATAGCATATAAGTAGTAATTTTATGTTAAGTTTTATATTCGCTTATATCGGATGCTTTTGACGCTCAGCTCTGACAATGTAAAAAGAGGGAAAGAGGGAGTGAAAAAAAAAGAAAAAAAGGGTGAGGAAAGAATGGACAAAAACAGCTGTCAGCAGCTCAGATTCCCAGCTATCTCCTCTCCTTTCCTACTCTTTTCACTCTGTTTTCCAGATTAAAAACAAGGAGTGCCTCTGAATTGAAAAAGGGAAACCTGACACTCGTGCCTTTCTTTCCCTCTATCTGTCGATCCTCTCTCTCTCTCACCCTCTCTGTATCTCTTTCCCTGTCACATGCACGCCCCCCGCTCACTGACTCACATAGACGCACACCCATTTACACACTGGCAGGCACGGCCGCACACACACACACACTCACACAAACTAAAAAGCCCACCCTTCTGAATGACATCACATTTAGGCTGCACCCAAAGAGGCAGAGGGAGAAGCAGGGTGAGGCCGGGTTGGTTGGGGGACAGACAGGGGCAAGGGAGTGTGTGTGTGTGTGTTTGTGTAGGTGTGTGTGTGGGTGTGGTGTGTCTGTGTGTGTGGAGGCAGTTATCCCCTTGGGGATGTGAATGAAGCAGACCTGGGAAGGGACAGGAGTGAGGAGAGATGAGCGAGACAAGGATGGAGACAGTAGCCGGCCTCAGCTCAACAATGACAAAAAAGATGAACTATGATGAACTCTGCTGAGGAAAACAGGGCAGCTGAAAACTCTATATAAGACGAATAATGTCTATGCAGTTTTTATCACTGTCAGCAGGACTCTTTTCTGCCTCATTAATGACTGAAACAGATGACTGGTTGCATAAACTAGCAGCTAGGAAAGTTTAGTAGTGGAAAAGTATCACTGGTTAAATGATACAACATTTTGACTTAAATTACATAGACAAATGGGATGGGGAACCTTTTTGACATTTTTATTTTAATATAGAGATCAACACTAAATGATTGATGCTGTGGTCAGAATCTCTTCTCTATAGAGAGGGGTTTGATGTCAGGTGGTAGTGATGATAAAACTACTCACAGCTGGTTTCAAGGTTTGAAACAGTCAACCTTAAGCCAAAGTTAATCTTTTGAAACCACTGCTTACAACAGTAAGTTGTCCCAGATAGAGATGCAAACTTATCTGTAACGTTTCCCCTGAAATGGAAAATCTTCATATGTACACACAGTTTACAGATATTGTTGAACCAAGTGTAACTTAAAATTGTTACCGATTTTCAGCTCTAGGACTCGGTGCTGTAGGTTGATGGGCACATCCTCTGCATTCCCGTTTTATCATATGGCAAATGTGTTTATTTCCCTTTGCTTACTTTTCAAGATCTGAAAATATTGGCTACCTTCTAGAAATCTTGATAGAAATCTATCAATTTATGATAGATAGATAGATAGATAAATAGATAGATAGATAGATAGATAGATAGATAGATAGATAGATAGATAGATAGATAGATAGATAGATAGATAGATGGATGAAATATATGAAGTATTGCATTATTTGCATACTTGCCCCCATCCCTTTCTTGTGTTTCATTATTTGTAGAGGGATGGAATACCAAGTAGCTATAACGTCTGACCACCCCATCCCTACAGGATCACCTGTCATGTCTCTCCACCAGCATTCATTATGTGGACGGTGCTCAGAGAGTTAAATCCTGGATTAGAGGCCTATATATGCATGCCAAGCTTTCTTTTATGCAAATGCAATACAAATAGCAAGAATGTATGTTGTCATAGTTTGAAGAATTAGGTAAACAAAACAGAGTTAGAGAGTGATAAAATATGAAGAAAAAGGGAGTGGAGCATGGAGAAACGGAGAATATTTAATCGTGAAATAGAGAGAAAGGAAACAAGAGAAGAGAGGGGGTGTTAAAACCACATTTCCCAGTGGATCTTTTGGTAAGGTTGCATTGAAGAAACTGCCAAAACTCTTTGACACACACATTCCCGGAACTAGCATGCACATAGTATGCAGGCTTCACTTCTGCCAAGTCATATGAGAAACACCATACACTGGACAAAGAGATGTGGGAATATTTTTGTGTGTGTGTGTGTCACAGTGCGCGTGTGTGCATGTGTGTGAGGGGGTTTAAGTAGAACTCAGTGAGTGGTGGAAACATGCAGACCTCAGAGGAAGAAACACTGGCTTCTCTGGTGGGTTGGCTCTTGATTAGGCCAAACCCTCTGACGCCGGCTTTGGGAAGTGTGTGCAGGGGTGGGTGGGTGAGCGACACAGGAAGAGGCTCAGGAAAGAAAACGGCTGGAAGGATTCCTTCTTCTTCCCACACATAAATGCACTCTTGATCACATGTGCATACACATGAAGACGCACTCACACACAGAGTAAAAAGGAGCCTTTGGAAGGGCTCCTTTTCCCCCCACACTCACACCCACACCCACTCATCATCACGTTTCTGTTCTTGGCAACCTTCTTCCTCCTCCGAGCCCAGAATATGACATGGCATTTGGGGTTACATCTCAGCTGCATACACACAATCAGCCTCGCAGTACAAGACATATGGCAAACAAAATCAAGCAGCTTTTGAAACATATCCCTGAAGAAGATAACCAAAG
The DNA here is from genome assembly GCA_016785305.1 of Colistium nudipinnis. NCBI lineage: Eukaryota > Metazoa > Chordata > Actinopteri > Pleuronectiformes > Rhombosoleidae > Colistium > Colistium nudipinnis. Next base: position 144,077 of record JAFBJU010001611.1, read on the forward strand.
GACCACATGGTATTTTTGCTTTGTGATATCTGTTTGAGGCAGTGAGGAGAAACTCTTGTTTTCTTTTCTTTAATATTGTCTTTGTTCATGTTAAAATATTTCTTGATTGTTTTGAATCACCAAACTGCAAAGGAAAGACAAAGAGCTACAAAGTTACAAAGCCTCGCTGGTGCTTATTTGGCACAGTTGGGTGGATATTTTGGTGTGCTGTGCACCGTGGTGTAGCGATCCATTTCTAGGGTGTGTTTTTCCACAAATATTCCCCTCTGTGATGGCCATTCTGGACTCAGACAAGCTAAAGGCTATAATCCTCTGCTCAGCGGATGGAAAAGTCAGAAAAATAAGTCCTTGTTTTTCACTATTAATCTGGCAAAGCCTATAAGTCCCCTTGTACCTTTCTGTACTGTTATGATTATAGTAGGCAACTATTATTACATGATTAGTTTCTATGAGTAGCTGGGTTAGTCATATTTCATTTGTTGTTCTGCATAGTGGGTGCAGAAACCAACGGAGGGATGTACTTGTGTGTGTGTGTAAGTGTGTGTATGTGTATAGTTATACACAAGCACAAAGGGACAGAACTCTGGTGAATGGTATCGGATGTCATAAACATTAAACAGAGTAAACACATAAAAGGCTAAGCTAAGATTTGCAATACATTTTTGACCATGCTGGTGAAAAGGTGTCCTGACTGAAAAATCTTGTTAAATGGATTACCATGAAGTTTTTACACAGACCTCCTTGATTCCTAGTGGATGAATTGCACTGGGGCCTGACATTAGGATAAGCAAAGCTTTTATTTGAAATGGCTCTACTGTTTGATGGATTGCCAAGAAATATAATCAAGTTCAATCTGCATTTAGATATGTATACATTTAGGTACAGATATCAATTTCCTGGTAACCTCCTGAATTTTAGTATTAACTACTACGAAGTAATGCTGCACAGGATGGACTACCGGTAAGTACAGCCTTTTTTAAAGCTGCTGGCTGACTCTTAAGATGGTTTTAACATGACAGAGGACATTTACAGTGTCAAATGATTAAAAATACTGACTGGCCTACTGGTGGGACAGTCATTATACAGTAGGCACATAACTGCATTATACATTCTAGTGAAAACTGTTATGTTTCAGTCAGGCTGAAATGAGCTGAAAATCTTCTAAAATGAACCATAATGTGTTTCCTTTTGATGTAATGATGCAACCATAAGAAGATATTCCTTTAAAATAAAAAATATATGTACATATACAGCATTTCAATCAGTGTGGACATCATAAGGCTTCAGTGAAGATGTGAGACAAGCACATACATGCAGTTAGACTTTTTGGAATACGACAATTTCAACAACCCTAAAGCACCTTAAGGGGAGCCAAACATGGAAACTGTTTATTAATGGGATGATGATTATACAGAGTTAAAAACTACTCTACTTCAGTCAGTCCCACGTTACTCAGCAGGGTTCTGGTCGCACAGCGCTCAGTTCTCGGGGCTGGTCCCACCTATTGTTTAGATCTGCTTTGGGAAACAGTGAGGCAGGCAGAAGGAAAGGACCTAATGTGTTGCTTCTTGTCTGTGCATTCTTGGCATAGCTCTTTGCCCTTTTCATTTTTTAACTGTGATTTTTTCTCTCTCTTGCTTTAATAGCAAAGCCAAGGGTCCACAGCCAGCCAAGTCCCACCGCTCCAGTCTGGCTTAGCCACAGAAAGCTTGGCTTCCTCTACTCTGTGCTTTCTCTCTCGTTCTCCATGTATGAATACTGTATGCATCCCTCTCACTTTCTCTTTGTATGTTCTTCTGTTTCACTATGTCTTTCTTAGTTGTCCATTTCCTTTTCTTTTCATGTTGTGTGCCTGCATTGGTCAACCTACCTCTTTGTCTCAATTCTTCTTTTGTGTGTCTTGTACGCACACACAACACTTTTGCCTGCCTGTCTGTCACAGCCAGCGGACTGGTTTAGCAGGCAGTGTTCAGCTGGGCTCCACAAACACATGGCTCTCAATCTGCCTTTTTGTGTGTGGTGGAATGGAATTTATTCTTCTCTTTTGCCCATTCTGCTTAATCTTTCAATTGTATGGCTATGAGTGTTTAAAGACAAGTCAAGTGTTTCTACGCTTTTACATATGGACTCGACAGACATGTAGCAGCCTACGTGTGTTTTTGTAGTGAACTTTGTATCTGTATCTACAGCTAAACCACTCTGATAATTTGATGTCTTTAATGTCTTTATTGTCAAATATAGCCCTCGAAAACATATTGCATAACCATGAGGTAACGCTGAAGGTATTGAAGCAATGACAACTAAAATTCAACTAAGCCTCAAAAGACAGACTCCGTCTTTCTCAATGCAATGTGAGTTTGAATGTATCCAAAAGAGACAGTGTTAGCAATTTGCTCCTCTCTGTCTCTCAAGTGAAATTGAATTATAGATCAAGAACCCATTGTGTGCCCTGAAAACAGAATTCTCCAACTCAGCCAAAGCAAGCTCCCTCTTCTACTACGCCCATTTCTATTCGATCAGCACCATTCATTCCGCCACTTAGAAAGGAATCTAATTAGACCAGAATATCAACATTAAAACACATAATTGCCCCCCACTCTCTTTGTTTCTGTACTCTTCCCTACAGCTGGTGAGAGTATGGTTTGTGGCTGCCCCTCCCCCCGCATTTGAACAAGCCAATAAGAGAGCATGTCAGCAAAATAACCCCCCCTCCCACACACCATCCCTCTTTTCCCTTACCACCCCATCCATTCCCAACCCCATCCCCCAGAGCCCTCTCTACACCCCATCCCCCTTTCCTACCACCCCTAACCCACTTACTCATCCTGCCTCCACCCTCCCACACACCCACGAGACTTCCCCACAATCTCTACTTTCTCACCCGCTCTCCCTGCCTAACTAACTGCTCCCTAGTCTTCTTCTTCATTCCTCTCACTCAGCATCCCACTCACCCTTTTTCCTAGACGCCCTTTCCTCTGACTCCCTTCCCTGTACACCCACAAGCCATTTTCCACATCCCCATCTCTGCTGTTCCCCTTCCTTCCCCCCACCTTTCACTCTCCTCTTTCTTCTGTGGCCTTATCGTATGAATATCGGTAGCACACTGGGTGAAAAATTGATCCTCCCCGCCTGTCTGTGGACACTGCCACAGCGCATTAGCCTCTGCCTGTGCGTGTGTCCTAGCGTGTACGTGTGTGTGTGTGTGTGGAGGCTTGCTGCTTGAGGGAGGAGAGGAGGAGTGAGGGGAGGAGGGGTATTTGCATATCATCAAAGTAAGGAAAGGGAGTGTAATGAGGAGAGAATATGTCTGTGTGTGGGGTGTGTGTATTAGAAGTGGTGTTGATGGGGTTGAGTGTATTTGAAATGAGAGAACAAGACCAAAGGACTGGGGCATGGGAGGTGAGATGGACTGGGATGGATTTAGCACTGTGTGTGAGAGAGACACATACACAGACAGAGAAAGAGAGAGAATAAATGCAGGACAGACATCGATCACACGTTTCCCCTCACATGCCATCCATCACACCACCTAACGTCTTATATACAGGTCATTTACATTCGATGCCGTTCATGGAACATACATTTGTCCACAATAAGTGTGTTATCTTCGGCTTCACTAATCGCTGGATGAGAATGCACAAGAAAATGTCTTATTGCAACATATTCCATTCATGTAAGAACACAGAGCGCTCAGCTGGTTTGTGTTGGGACGTAGACACAAGCAGAAACCTGTCCTGCCACTGAGAGAATTGTCTTTGATCTCACAAACGCAGTCGCTTCTTTTATCCCGGACGGTTTCATTTTTCAACCAAATGTTTTCAGGTTAAGGCTAAACAAACCTAATTTTTATGTTTACAACTATTTTCTTCGAAAATGCTTCTTGCTTCTATCCATCTCATGGTGGCATCTGCAACAACTTTTGCAAACAGAGGAATACTTATTTTTAAAACGAACTTTCGGCTTCAGAAGAAACAGCTGCATTGGGTTGGCTAGGTATTTGTAAATAAATAATTTAAAGCCCATTTTAGCCTGCCTCTGCTATCCACAGCTCCTGATCTAACAGTGGCCACTAATCGATCGCCGAGCCCAAACTGTTTCGTCTTGCCATCAAACTCGTTGTTTATTAACTGAAGTCAGAAGAAAAAATCACATTCATGCCTCCGAAAATGCGTGTCGTATTTCAAAGCCTTACGTAGATGAGTAGAAAACAAACATATTCGCAACACCTACAGGCGCGTTCTGTTGTCTGGTATCGATTGGGCGAGCCTGGTGAAATCCGACTTGAGCGTTGACTGTCTGTCACATTTCACGCTGACACCGAGCGAACAGTGGGTTCACGCACACACTCACACCGACACACAATACTACCAACAGATCAGCGTCAGGACTACAGTCGAGGAGAGCAAATTGAAGGTAAGTTTTTATATAAAATAACTATTTAGCGCAGGTATTAAGACCGTTTTCATCTGTAGACTGAGAGGCGGGGTCATGGCTTAAGATCCTGTTAATTTTAGCCATGGTTCTTTCTTTGTAATTTTTGCCTTGACCACTTTTTTATCTCTCCTTCTCTGTGTGCTCTGCTGCCCGTTTTACACTCGAGAAAACCCTGCCGGCTCGCCCCGATTCAATAAAATGACCCATAATAAGTTTTTTATTTAAAGCCTTTTTGTGTGTGTATTTGTGTGTTTTTTTAAACAAATGAAACAAGCAATTTAAAGGGATTCGAGGCGTGGATGGCTAGCTACGGGATTTTTTTTTATCTGTGTTGGTCGCTGAAGGAGGAGGGGTTGGTATGGCTTGCCAGGCTAGCGAACGACATGACGCCGACTGGCTAAACAAGTTTAAATTGTTTTTAAAGTGGGCAAAGTAATCTTAAACTCGGGTTTGGGATAAATGTGGTAGTGGGCCTGCGACTGTGTGTGACAACACGATTGTTGTAAAAGCGGAAAAAGCGTGCGAACGCGTTTAACCTCGTCTGCTCTGCGCACTTAACGTTAGCATACCCCCAACATTAGCCTATGTGTGCTAGTAGCTATGGCCGTACTCGTATCGCACTCCTGGTTGTTGTGGACCAAACGTTGCGGATGAGCCCCGAGATTAAATACTACTAACATGTGAATGTGTCTAAACAACGTCTTTGCATCAGCCAAAGAGCATGCCCACGTATGTCTTTAATCGGAACCACGCAAATCGACGGTTTCTGTAACAAACGACGCCGTGTAGTTGTTGAACCAGTTTCGGCAATAATGCTGTTTAGCAACGTTACTTTGGCAAACTTTAGGGAAGTAGCTGGATCACAATTGCGGCACACATGCTTGTCAGATACAAAAAAAAACGAAGCAGGCACTGAGCATTTAGTGGATGTATATAAACTGTTCAATGTAAAGACTAACAGAAGCACACATGCTCGAGGTCTAACTGGAAGCCACTCTCCCAACCCTTGTGTTTTGAAACAGTGCATAAAAGCTTCTTCTGTGAGGGGAAACGGGAGGAAAACGCAGGAAAAAAAGAAACGGAGGAAATCCCCCAAAAGGAAATGCCAATCGCAGCCGCTGGACAGCCAACGACCCAGGAGCCTAGACTTTGCCCCCGGCTGCCCTCCACCCCTGAGCCTGTCCCTAAAGGGGCTGATTTATTCGACGAGGCGGGGGCGGCGGAGTCGGCGGAGCATACAGAGTACGGGGGCGCAGAGGGGGGTAGAGGACTCGGGGGCTATAGTTACAGCCAGAGCGGCGCTAGGGGCTTTGCACAGCCCGGATCCACCAACGGCTCTCCGCCGCAGTCCCCAGCCACGTCCTCTTCTTATCTCTTCCACCACCTCCACCCCAACCAAATGGCGATGGAACCCCCAAGGACGCGATCGCGTTCACGCTCTGGATACTACCAGCAGTATGGTGGCGGTGGGAATGGCACTGGCTTTACCGGCAGCGGAGCCATGGGATCAAACCATCACCACCACCTTCTCCACCACCACCACCACCACCATCAACAGCAGCAACTACATCCACAGCAGCAGCACGGTGCCGGCTGCGCACCACTGGAAGCCCACAGCAACCACCCAGAGAACCAGCAGCGAGCCCCAGGAAGCAACGCACCTCCCGACATCCAGAGGCTTTCCTCCGCTCCCGGAGCGCACCAAGTACAGGCAGCAGGTAAATATCCCCGCTCGTCATTGTCTCTGTCTCTGTGTTTATGTGGTGGGATAGCCTTGAGCTAATGGAATCACACCTTTTTTTTATTTCCCTTTCTCCTTTCTCAAGAGTAACGCATATCCGTGACAGAAGTAAAAGTGTTTAAGACATTAAAGACAAAAGTGTGAGAACAGTGGGCAACTGTCCTGGGGTTTTCACGTCATAATAGTGCATGTGTGAACACAGTTGTTGTGTTCTAATTGGACGGGTTGTTTTATGTGCCTGACATGGAGAGTGGCTGCGGAGCACAGTTGGCACATACAGTACACAAATGAACAACAGCAGTCTGGGGTGTGGACTGAGGTAGCCTCAAGCTCAGTGAACTACTGTGCATAGTTAGTTACCCAGACTGCTTCTTAAGGCACAGTGGCATGTCTACTTTTAGTCAACTACACAAATATTGATGTAACTAGGTAACAAGCACATTGTGCTGTTTGTGGCCTGTCTTTGTCTATATTAGGCTAGATACTAGATCATTCACAGCTTTAGCTTGGTGGACTGAAAATCTGAAGTTGATGGCAAAAAAAACCAGAGAGATTCCATATTGCTGTGGTGACTCAATTGAAGTACATTGTTGTATAGCTCTGTAGGTGAATGACACGCATTCAAATCATAGTTTTGTAAATCCCTACTTGGTGTTTTCCTTTACACAAGAGAAACGTATTGGTTAAATAGAATGTACCATGTTACAGTCAAAAGGTTTGTCATGGCCTCTATAATAACAGTAACAGATATTCTGTTATTGGCATTTTGTTATGTAAGGGAGGCAGGCTTCTCTTCTACCTGGTTCTACCTGAGTATGTAGTGCATTGCTTTGCTGCAAGGCAAAACTTGGCAAGAGTAAGCATGTACTGGTGCTGTGTGTAGAATACGTGTGAGGGCACTCTCACACAGCAAATGCAGCGCAATGAACCACTTAACATAGACTCAGCACAGCTAGATATTCACATTCAGGGAGACTATAAGAAAGTTTTTCTTCTAGCACACCTAACAGGCCTTTCAGGTTAGAGAAAATGGTGGCAGTTACTTGTCTCCCATGGGGAACATTTCACCATGAAACATTGAAATCCAGATTTTTTCCCAGGTCAACACACAATTTTTGTACATAAAATGTAATTATTAAGCAAATGTAATACAATACTGAAAGGGTAATATCCTGTTGTTACTTATTCAAAACCTTCAAGTGAGTTTGTTGTGACTACTCCGACTGATTCTACATGTTCGATTAAATTGTCACGGACTCTGGAAATGATCAACACACTCATCTCTTCGACTGAGCGCCTCAGGATTGAGTCCCTAAACCTGACACATAGTATCAGTCCCAGGGCAAGCTTTGTCACTTTGTGACCTTTGCTTGAGTTAGAAAGACAGAAAAAGAGAGACAGGTTTTGCAGGTCACACTGCATCACCAAAGAAGCTGAACTAGCCATCCTCCAAGTTTAGTGGGTTGCTGTGACTCTCTTACAGTGGCTTGGCTGTGACATGTTGGATGGCACAAATCAATGGATAGAATGACTGGATAGTGTTTCCACCCAAATGGATTTCGATCTGGAGGGGGAGGCACTGGTTAAAGAATATGTAGACACTCGCTCATTATCTGGGCTACCTTCAATTAGATCTGAAAGATGCAAAGCATTCAAAGGAACAGGAGTTTGGAAGGAATACTGGGTTTAGACCACAGTTTGTATGTATAAGTCATAAAATGAATTTAAATCTCACCATAGTAAAAACATGCATTACTTTAAAAGGCAAGTCATTTAATAATTTACATCTAAATACAACATTATTCAGTTATTTAATTTTGATTTTGCTTTACTACCTACATGGTCTTTAATACAAATGAAGCAGATGGCTTGCTGGCCTGGCCCAGCACTACAGTCCTTTTATTAGACCCTCTTTCCAAGAGGTCCTGCTTGTTGGTAGAGAGTGAAAGAAAGGGAGAGGTACTTGGTCCATTCTTCCCATGTTAGTCACCTGCGTTAGCCATGAAAGCGATAGATATCCTGGGTTTTTAATCCCTCTCTCCTATACTTGTTTCCCACTCAAGTGTTTTGCCCCTGCCCCCCTTTAATGTGTTGTTCTGTTTCATACAGCTTGTTGCATTGATACTTCTTTTCATATTTTTTTTTCTCAAGCACTACTCGCGTACTTGCAACAGTTGATATCCTATCCCAATTCTGACCCACCTCTGCCAAGGCCTGTCTTCTTGTAGCCATGTTCATTTCGCTCTTCCCTTTGGATCAGTCAACCCTCTCTGTACCACTCTGATCCATTTTCTCTGGCCTCACTCTAATGGAGGGATCGCTTTAATGGATTGCCCAAAGCAGCAGAGGGACAGACGCTCTTGCCACTCTACCTTCAGCCGTCCACTCTACTTATGTCATCTTCATCCTTCTGCCTACAACAGAAGGAGAAACATCTACCGTGTTTTTAGTTTTACTTTCCTTTGTCTTGTCCCCCTGGCAACCCCATCTGGTTTGATGAGAAAGTCTCTCACTTGGATTGACTAAGTAACAGCTGTCACTCCAACTAAAAAACAAAGCAGTCACACAAAAAAATTGGTACTTCAGACAGGGATGCCAATGGTAAAACTAAAATATGGTAAATATAGGAAGCTCCCTCATATGGTGAAGGGTATAAATACTTTGCGTTACTTTAGGGCAAATTTATTTTTCCCAATCGGAAACTGGAGCTCTCTGTAACCATGGCTCCTTATCCCTCAGAGGCGTTGCTGTGATCCATCACCTGTTTGAAAGGAAGAGGAGAAAATCTTCCAGAAGGTGCAGACGTTTAAGATGCAAATATTATAATACTCTGCAGTATTTATGGCAGTATGTTCATTCTGTGACTGGTTTTAAGGTTCTTTTTTGTGAGGGTTTTGGGCCACAACACCCTCAAGCTCCAATTCCTTGAAAACAGACCTGTTAATTTTTCAGCAGATGGTAAAGAAAATGCTTTGGTCAGAAATATCATCTATTAATACACAGCCCTAATGAGCACCACAGTAGGAAAATACCATTTACCTCCATATTTCTTAGGAGACATTTCTTGTTCAGTGAATTTTCATTCAAATATTGATCAGCTGCTTGATTTTGGCAACAGTCCTGGAAAATACACAATTCCCAAATGAACACACCAACTTTTTTTCCACCGTCACAAAACAATATTCTCTTTTAAATTGTGAATGTCTGTATGCCAATAACATACTTCTATTTTAGCTTGAGCAGTTTACATATGTATGGTTAGTCATACAAATTTAAAAAACGTGTGATTCCATTACCTCTTCCATGATGAGAGTGTTGCGCGTGGCATCATGTTAGTCGGCATCGAAGCCCGACTGCTGTCCATGAACGCGCCAAACACAGTGACAGTATGTAGGGAGTGGTTTGGGCAAGGTCCATGGTGGCTAGAAGTGAAGGTACGTGCGATCATGTGCTTACGGCACGGATGAATGCTGATCATCTAAGGAGCAGCAGAGGTTGTTTGAATACTAGCCTTTCATTCCTGTGTCTAACTGGGACTGTCCATCAGATGTGGCTTGCTTTTGTCGTTGATCTAAAACCATGGTTCCACTGTATGTAGTTCAGAAGGCATGTAACATCAGGCAGCTGGACGTGGTTGTTTTGTGTGTCTGCCTCTTCATACAACCATATTCAAACATGTTGTTCCACACCGCAGACTGCTCTTATTGGTGTAGAGACATGATAAATGGGCACACTTAAGATGTCAGTTTCACCAGCTATATAAACTCTGCCATTTATTGTTGCTGTTGTATATTTTACCGTAGCACTCTTTTGTACCATTCCCGTCTCAATGATTTGTAAACATCTTTAAACTTTTCCTTTTCATTTCAACTAAACCTCTTTCTTTCTGCTTCCCCATTCTCTTGGCCTCATGTTCTCTTTCTGCTTTGGTGGTAACTGTTATGCAAAATTAATTGGCACACACCCCTGCAAGTCTGAGTTGATGGGTGGAAGTTGTAACTTTTCGCCCCAAACTTCTCACAGCGCAATCCAGTTCTCCTCTGTTCAGGCATTACTAAGCTTTCAGTCGGGCAGTGGGGTTTTTATTTTGGATGGGTTGATCCAGACACATTCTTTTGACAGTACATCTGTTGGCACCAGTTTTACAAAAGCAGACAGCTGTGTGTTCATCTTTGTGTGTCTTTACTCTGGTATTCCATTAGCCTCTTATGAACATTATACAAAGATAGCGCAGTATTAGTTTTCACTAAATGAGTTGAAATTGCACAGTACATTATTTTTGTCCAACTCCTCATGATTTAGTGTGAATGGCTGGCTTTCCTTGTAGTGTAGAGATGTATGATTCAAGAATAGAATAACGACTCTGAAGAAGGAGAATTGAGGCAGGGCAGATCAGGGAGTGTGAGAGTAAGGAGTGCGAAAGGGTGGTTAGCAGTGTCTGTGTGTGTCTGTGTCTGTGTGTTCTTGTACACACTATGTGTATGTGCAAACCCCTTGTTTACTTACTGCCTGGGTGGGCTTGGAAGAGGAACAAGATAGTCAGAAACATGCATCTTATGATATCGTTGTTGAATCACTGTACTCAGAAGAAGTTGGAAGAATTAAAGCTAATCAAGAGCAAAGGAAGCTGGTACATAAACGAATGTGTTCATAAGTACATTACTCTGGAATGTCCATTAAATTGACTAATATTGGTATTAAATACCAGTGGGCTATTATTCAATTTGATAAAAAAAACAAAAAAAACATTTCCCTATCCATATCTCCTTATTCCAATTCTGGCTAAAGTAGTACTTTTATTTTGAGTGTGAACACCCGCGCATATTCAAACTAATGGATGTTTAAGCAGTTTTCAGAGGTAAAAAAGCAACAATGGATGGAAAAGCAAATTAAAGGCCTGAAGCAGTCACAAAACCAACACAATAAATAAGAATTGTAATGGGGATGGAAAGAACAAGTTGATGAAGGTGGACAATTAAATCTTACAGAGGTAAAATCATTCCCATTTCTATAGCTACTTGCAAACACACAATTGCCACCACGTCTGTGTGGAGCAGTGTCAGGCAGGTAATGGCTGGGCAGGCGTAACATGCCCACCTATTTTAAGCCTGTATGGCAGCTTGTTACTTGAGTCTGCTTTGCGCTGGAGTGTGAAGTGCGCTGTGACATGTGTTCAGAAGGCTGGGTGATGTAAGTGGTGTGTGTATATGTGCGTGTGTGTGTTCATGTTACACATATGCCTGACTGAAAATGTCTTTACTTTCTGTATATATCATGTAAATTAGTACATGTCCTGCACCAGCCAACAGGGTTTCTGTCCATATTTTTTACTGTTTGAGCTGGTATTATGTTAGACTGTCACTTATCCATCACCTTATCCGTCTAACCAGCCCTGCTATTCACCCACTTTCTTCTGCGTCTTTCTGTTTTCACTTGAGAGGAGCGGAGGTAGTTTCATCGAGGAAGGTTGCAAGAGAGATGGCAATGGAGCTCATGGACAGAGATGGTGTGATAGGCAAAGCAAGGAAATGTGGATGCTGTGAGATAGAGCAGCAGGAATATATGGAAGAGAGAAAGGCCAGCAGATAGTGAAATAGATTGGTGGCAGGGAGGGTTGGTGATGAAGTGATGGAGAGTGTGAGGGGGAGGAGGACTATGTGTGAGGAGGGTGGCTGAGCACACTGCGGTGGGGGAAGGAGGGGGGTGAGAAAGGGAGGGAGAAGTGGAGGAAATGGATAGAAATAGCTGATGCACTCTGAGGCTTACAGAAAATCAATACTAGTCAAGAGGGGAAGCCATAACCCCCACCTCTCTGTCTCTCTGTCTCTCTTACCAACCCCATAACCCTCATATAAGTTTCCTATCTTGTCCTCCACACCTTCACTTTACTCCCATCTTTACTCTCCTCTTCTTCACACCCTCTCTTCATCCTCACCGTCTATCTTTGTTGCACCGTTCTGCTCGTTTAGTCTCATTCCAAGACACACAACACATGATGTGCTCATTCATATGAATGCAAATAAACTACATTTATTCTATATTGTAATTTCCTCCAACCCTGCTGCCGTTGTTAAAACTAGCATGTGCTCTTTCATTACCTATGGTTACTTTCTGTTCAACTTCTTTTCCCTCACTCTGATGTTACAGTCTGCTACAGTTTTTAGTTATTTCTAGGCCTTTTTTGTAGTCTATATCACTTAAAGACTTAAAACCTTTACACTTATAACTAGCTATGCATATATTTAGAAGTATGACATTTCTACACTAAAACTCCTATTAATTTCTTTAAAAGAAAAACATCATTTGAGGCTTAATCATCTCTATAACAACATAGAGTATATTGAGTGTAAAACGCCTTGCATTTTTGTTTAATTTAAGTTTCTTTTCTTTGTTAAATTGTTTAATCAATTGACTTTTCAGTCCAGACAGACACCCATCCCTGTAAAAATGTCCACTGTTTTTCGCCACCATATGTGACACTGAATACTTTCTAGCTGTGTGTTAGACATGTTCATACATCTCCAGTGTAGGTATATATGTTTGAATGCATGCTATGCACTAAGTTACTAGTTGCAGTGTGTTCATGCTGACTGTCCCACAAACCCTGTGCTCTACTTAGGTCCTGGTTTATACAACTGAGATCATACATGAGAAGTTTCTATATTGGCATTATTTGAATATCTATTTTGGAAAGATTTGTATACTTCAATCCTGCAGCTGTCCCGGTGGCTGTAAGTGTGGACACTAGATTGTGAGGGCCGTGTTGTGCGCAGTCCAACGGTGGACATGATGTCCGCCAAACATTTTAAACTTGGTCTGTAGCTCTTGTGTTGTGCTCCAAAGAATGACTCGATTTGAATGACTTCCTCTGAATGACGTGTCTCTGACTCAATTTACCAGACTCTGACAATATGCAATGGAGACTATATTCAGGGAAGGAGTTTTGTTTTGCCTATTGTGATCAGTGAATAGGTTTTGAGCAGAAAAGCTCCATGCAACCGGCAAGTCACATTTTTTGCCAGAACCTTTTACTACTTTTATTTTGTCTTTTTATTTGATCTGCTCTAGGGGTTGAAACACAAGATAAAGTATTGAGATTGAGCGAGGAAGGATTTGAGAATCCTGTTATGAAAATCTCACTCTGTCTTTATCTTCTTTCTCTTTCTTCCACCCGTTTTCTTCTTTATTGTCCACCATAGCTTATTTCAAGAGGGTGGCTGTGAGCAGTAAAATCCCACAAACAAACTCCAGCGAGGAGAAAAATTCTCTTTTACAGCGTATTTTTCGTTGGTTCCCATCTATTTTAGCTTGCATTAACGTTCCATCCCAAAGGTAGCCTTGTCTGGATCGCCCTTGGGAGCGGTTACCCTTGGAGTGTATGCCACTGCCACCATCTGTGGTGAGGACGTCCCCAGCTCAAGACGTGCCTATGACAAGTGGGGGAATAACAAAAGGAAGAATAAGGAGAAAGGACAATAAAAATAAATAAATGAAAGGATTGTTGTGGGAAAAACAAAAGAGTAAAACTCTTAGCGGTGATGCAAACAGGGGTATCATCAGAAAGCTTCTCTAATCCAGGATTACTTTGTTTATTTTGTGTGTTTTTGTGTTTGTGTGAGTGCATGCACTACCATCTACTGCCTCTGATCTGACATAAGAGTATATCATATGTGTTTCTGCCGCTTGTGCTGTACACATGGACAGCACCCCTTCTCAAAAACATGTTTTCATTGTGTTTTTTTCTCTCTTCATTTTACTAAAATCCAGGTCACACTAGAACAATAACAACAAATGGATTAAATGTAGTTGGACAGGGGACTCCCAACAGTGCCCGATTGGAATGATGCTATCAGTTTCAGCAAAAGGCACCGTCAACATTTTGTGTTGTCATTTAAAAGGATAACACAAGCCAGTAAAATTCCAACTTGTACATAGCTGGGCAACACATGAGAAGAGTGTCTGACAAGGTTATGTTGAAATGCCAGTTCTCATCTGTAAATATAGACAAGTGTGGAAGAAAAGCATTAATGATTTGACAGATTTAAAGGCACATTTCAGTGGCCTCCTTTTAAAACTGCTGCAACCACTCAATGCTGCCATGCTCACACTTACTGTATCTATGTGTTTATATCAGAAACACATTGGCTGGTGGTCCAATAACAAAAAAGGCAGTAGATTCCATTATTGTTGGTGGTTTTTTGCAAAAATGGTGGTAAATAGCTCCTTGTTATTCATTTATTTAATTTCATACATTTTTGGGGTTTCAGTATGGTCTGGACTTAACATTTACAGCAGCCAAACATTTTATGTTAATGTTATATTTTTAACATTTCAAAGAACATTTGCGTCATGAATATAGAACATATACGATCATTGAGCCTGTAAAAACCCTGGTGTCCTCTTTCCCTCCGTCTGTGTAGGGGCCTCGGGTGGATCCTACCACTGTCATCCAGGCCGTGCATATGGAGAGGAGAGTGATAAGGTAAGACGCACACTGTTAATATTTACAGCAACATAAGAAATGTAGAGTTGTTTTTATGTTGCACACTATCGTGGCCCCTAATTCAGATCATGCTGCATTGTGACTATGTGTTCAATAATATCAGCTCTCAGCTGATACTGGGTGACGTACTTAGACATGCACACACTGAACCAAACAAAATCCTGGTGGTGTGTACACAATGTATATGCGGTATGCAATGTGTATATCTCCCCCTGCTCATGTTACCTGTAAATATCACTAGATATTCTTTTAGGTTTCAATTGTACTATTATTAGTACTAATGGACTCTAATCCCTGATGTTGACCTATTGAGATTTTTGATCAGTGAACAGAGTCACAAATATCACTGTGATCTCTGAAAATATTTTAAAAATATAATTATGTTCTTTAAGTTGTTCACTGCAAATGTGCTAATTTGCAACTGCAGTCAACACAGCTTTCCAAAAGCATGTACAATGGGGATATTTTGCTTATATTGTTGTGTAGTGTTTTGAGTGTTATTCACATTAGGGATGAAGAAATGTAAAGTTAGCTTGTTTGTTGTTTAAATATGTTGCTTATGGGCAGGTGACATTGTTTTTTTTGTCTTTTCATTTTTTTAGGGATATTTCTAATAATCAGCAGGTAAATAGTTACGGCCATTTTTTTGCTGCTGAATACTGGATTATACATCCACAAACTACTAACAGTTTATATTTCTGTTGACGTTTCTGAAGATCTTTTAGAAACTGTAATTCATAGGTTAAAAAAAGGCATATTTCAATGCCTGGTGTTCCTGGTAATTCAGTTGAACTGCCATGTCAGAGATGGCAGTAGTGCAGGGAGATTATATATGTATAACCACAATGATGAAAGATGGTTACCATAACAAGCGAAGGCCTATGTTAAAAGGAGGTAAAGGTAGAAGAGGGGTAGCAGGTAGGTGTTGCAGCAAGCTTGGAGGGAGAAAGACGAAGGAGGCAATGCCAAATCCAGGGAGGGGGTATTGCTAATGATTTCACCTCCAGCTGTGGGACTTGGTTGGAGGGAGGGGAGGGGAAGGAGCGAGGGAGGGAAGGAAGGGAGGAACAGTGGCAGAGGAAACAAAATAGGCTTTGACATCTTGTTGATGTGAGAACTATAAGTGGGGATGGGAGAATTGTTTGAGTGTTGGTGGGAACATGTCCACAAATATTAATGAATCTGTATACGGAAATGACCATATTTTCTCAGTGAGCACGTCTAGAGCATGAATGCTTGAAAAAAAGACCCGGCCTCTGTTCTATTGTACTCTGTGGGCTTCTCTTTATTGAGGTTCTGAGCAATGACAGTGAAGCCACAACAGCTGCTGGGCACAGTGGAAGTGTGTGTGCATGTGGATGTATGCATATTCCAAATGTGGATATAGTGAAATAGAACATTGAAGGGTGTGTCTGCGTTTGTGCTTCAGGATGTCTGTTTAGCCTGGTGTGTCCTGTGCACTCAGTGAATGTGGGCAGAGTGAAAGGCGATGGGAGGGGGCGTTTGCGTGTGTGTTTGCGTGTGTGTTTGCATGTGCGTTTGCTTTTGCGTTTGCGTTTGCGTTTGCGTGTGTGTGTGTCTGTGTCTGAGGTTGGTCTCCACACTGAGCAGTGCTGAATGTACTGTAATATCAGCTACAGAGCAGTTTGCAATTTTTCTTGTCCATGCTGGGTAATCACTGTGTGTATCTGTTGGTGTGTTGTTCAGTCAGCAGATTGTTTTCTCTGCAATGTATATGTTCTTGTTTTAGTGGCAAACATGTTTGGAACACATGCCTCAAACCCCGTAGTAAAACATTGGGCCACATTGCTTTAGGACACTCTAATACGCACTCCTTTGTCTGACACCACCTCCTTGCCACTAACGTGGGTAGACAGGCCCATCAAACTTTCATACTAATGGGCAATAGTCTGCATGTGTTAAGACAGACTGTATATGTATGTGTGTGTGTGTGTGTGTGTGTGTGTGTGTGTGTGTGTGTGTGTGTGTGTGTGTGTGTGTGTGTGTGTGTGTGTGTGTGTGTGTGTG
>JAFBJU010001611.1:160964-198803 GCA_016785305.1 Colistium nudipinnis
GTGTGTGTGTGTGTGTGTGTGTGTGTGTGTGTGTGTGTGTGTGTGTGTGTGTGTGTGTGTGTGTGTGTGTGTGTGTGTGTGTGTGTCCTATGCAGGAGTGCCTTGTCGTGTCCCCTTAGATTTCATGCGGGGGTCCCGTACGGGACAGGCCGAGAGAGGAAAAGGGGGAGGCCGCAAGAGGAAGAGGGGACTGTAGAGGGATTCAGCTTATCTGATGGAAGGAAAAGGGGGGATGGGAGGAGGTTGTCAAAGAGGGTGGGATGTGAGTGGGGTGGGGTGTCAGGGTTGAGATGGAGGAGGTTGGCTTGGATATGAAAATGGGCACAGTAGATGTCCCTAGGGTTTTGGGGTTGGGGCTCCGCTGGTAGTGCTTGTGGGGTTTCGGGTCAGAAGCGTGGGGGTTGTTGTTGAGATGAACACAGGGGTTTAGGGGTGGGGGTGGATCTGAATGCCCTTGATCTTTTTTTTTTATTTTTATTTTTTTATACAAATGTTCATAGATTGCGTATGGAATTCATAGCACTTTTGATAAAATAGACCCTAGACCCTAATTCTGCATTATCTTAGATTTTTTTTTAACCAAATGGTCAGCACACACTCAGTCAGTCAGTCTTTTATCAGCGACTAAATCAACATTATTCATGATTTTCTTATAATTTGCTAAAAAATGCAACCTCAATAGTAAAAGATTTTAGGTTCCTATGTATGACAAACGAATGACATCCTATTTATTTTTAATAAAGTTAAGCATAAAACAAATAGATCCAGATTCAGTAAAAATCTAGTGAAATTAGAATAGTTTGAAAAAATTATTAATCAGGCACCATACCATTGAATCTTCAAAAAACGAATGTCATTTTGAGCGATAGGTAAAGCAGGGAGGGTGTGTTCAGATATTATATATTGCTGCTTTGAAGGAGTTTGAAGTAGCTTTCTGATACCTGAGAAAATGCTCAGGTATGGCATTTTACACATGGTATAGAAACCTTTCGACCCAAGTTTGTTTTGTCATTTAGGGTCTGATGTACCCCACGGCCCTTACCAAGGTCCTCCCCTCTTTCATGTCAGCCGGGGTCTTACACACTTTACTCGATATTCTGCTTCTTTCATTCTTCCAATGTTCTCCCTTCTTTCCAGCCCTCTCCACTCCAGTCAAGATTAAATTGCATCATTGTTATAGTTTGTTTTCACATAAGCTGCTCAAGCTCTGGTCACATCCAGTGTGGAGTAAGTGATCAGTGCCATCAGGGCACACTGCATTCAGTCAAAAGAACAGGTTGTCTTCGTCCAAAGAGCTTCAGAATGTATCGTTCTTTTTGGGCTGAAGGACCCAAACAGTGGCAGCTGCCCACGTGAGCGTTAATTTGCGCATGTCGGCAGGCATTTCCATAACCGTGTGCGTGTGTCTGTGTGTTTCTGCAGTCTGCTCTCCAGCTGTTTCCTGTTAGCTATCACACTGCTCTCAAGGTTGTTGAGCTGTACATGTGTGTGATAAGTCACAGCCGCTGAGTCATTTTGATCACAATTTAACAATGTGCCTCTCCCACAAAGTTGGGAGCAGGGATCGAGCAAGTAGAGTACGGGAAAAGTGTTGAGGTCGTAAATGTGTCCGTGCGTCTCAAGGAACCAGGTCTGCGTAAGAATGACTAAACGGCTGACACATGCGTGCGTGCGAGTGTGTGTGTGTGTGTGTGTATTTTTGCCTCGCCAAGTGCCGAGTGTAAGAGTCACTGTTTGACTGTAAGTAAAGTGACTCAGAGATGAATTGATAGGACTGAAACAAAGGAAGACAGTCATTATTTAGTCATTTTTTTACCTGGCTGATTCTATATCCAACCATGTCATACTTTGTGTGTGTGTGTCACTTAGATTTTTTTAAACCTCAGAAAGGATTTGTCAACCTATCCACTGGAGGGTGTGTATCTATGACTCGCACATGGGCTTGTGGGAGCTTGTCTTGCGTTTCCTTTCTCCGAAAGGAAGTGACTTAGTAACCTCACAGGCCTCTGAGAGCTAGTGGTGTAATGCTCTATTTTGTGTGCACACACATGGCAACAAATGCATATAAGCATCCACTCGTTCTGGATTATACAGGAAACGCCACAAGTCAAAAAGAAACTTTGTGTGAATGTGCTAGTATGGATTGTAGGCCATAGGGAATGTCAAGCATGTTGAAATTGGGTTTGATTCGAGGGCTATGGGTCACTAACCACAAAACACATCCTGTCTCCCGCTCTCCTTCTCTTTGCACTCCTCCTTCCTCTGTTTCCCACCTCTTCAGAGTGAGGAAAGCCCCAGCCCAAAGCGCCAGAGGCTGTCGAGTCAGTCTGTCTTGGAACACCTAACCTCGTCCGTACCACCTCCATCCACCCCATCTCCCCCCATCCGCCCTTGGGAGTCAGGGCCCCCGAGTCGGAGGCAATCTCATCCTCACACAAACTACCACCAGGAGAGGTGTGTCACGCCTGCTCGGCACAGGCGCAGGTAGGGTGGTTTTCCAAAATGTTTATCTGAGTTGGCTCCACTGTGATAGTTATTTAAGTGCATAACATCCTTTTTATCCCCGTCTGTAGCCCACCAGCAAGGCGTCAGCGTGGCCGCCTGTCCAGACCCTCCCGCCATTTGCAGCCCCACCACCCCACCATTCAAGTTCCTGCGCCTCGCCTTTCAACATCGGAGCTCCAGGATGAAAACTATCACCACAGCCCCCATTCCTCCACGCCCCAGACATACCCAACACACACGCCCAGCAACTACGGACAGCCCCCAACAGCTGGTGGTGGTAGTGGGCCCGGGTCAGAGGAGCCCCGGGCTTTTCACCCCCCCACCCTGTCACCGCGGCTACTGCATCCAGCTGCTCACCACCAGCATCACCTCCATCATCATCAGCAGCAGCAGCAGCAGCAGCAGCAGCAGCAGCAGCAGCAGCAGCAGCAGCAGCAGCAGCAGCAGCAGCAGCAGCAGCACCACCACCAGCACCAGCACCACCAGCACCACCACCAGCAGCAGCAGCAGCAGCAGCAGCAGCAGCAGCAAGGAGCCTTAGTCATGGACTTGCATGAACAGGTAAGTTAGGCAAATATTTTAAGTGCGCAGTTGCCAGCAGACATGATGCGTGTTTCTGTATGTACATGCGTAAGTCAGTGTATTAACTGTGATGAATTCTCTTCAGCTGCAGCAGGCCAGTGTACCGGTCTCCTTCACAGTGACCCCAGTCCCGCCTCATGGTCTTGCAGCACATTTGTGTAGCGGTCAGCCCCTTCCCCCTACCTGTTCTTCACAACAACAGGTTCCTGGCTGCAGTGTGGTCTTTAGCACTGGACAACACTACCACCCGGTGAGAAGAGCACAGCAGTGTGCAGTCTGAGTGTTTGGGCCTGTTTATTTGCTAGCTACGGAGTGCACTTTGTATTGTACAGTCCTTTCTATCTAAAGGAAAGTGCTTCAAGGGAAAGTGGGGATTAAATAGCAATGACTCGCAGAACAGTTCCTTCTCTCTAAATGGACTCAATATTCCTCCAGGTCTTGGCTGCCACCTTGTGTGAAAAGTCGGCATAATTCTGTCACAGCAATGAGAGAACATTTCTTTATTTATTTTCCTTTTCACTCTTTTCCAGATGCTACAGGCATGTTCAATGCAACATTTGCCAGTGCCCTATGCCTTTCCGTCACTGTTGTCCAGTGACCCTCAATACCTGCTTCCTCCTCCCCCTCACCTTTCTCACCACCCGCCTCATCTCCCCACACCCGGACAGTTCCTGCCTTTCCAGACACAACAGCCTCGATCGGTACGTAAATGGTTAATGCTTTCATAGTTGACTTTGTAACTGATAATGCAAACTTTCATCATTATATACTAGAAAATGTATACAATTAATTTACATGTAACCATGTAACGATCCATAATGGTGTGTGCCTGTTTCCAGCCGTTGCAGACGATTGAGAATGAGATTGATAATCTGGTTGAGCAGCTTTCAGTGGGTGGAGGCTTTAGCTACGCCCATCACCACCACCACCATCATCACCACCAGCCTCCTACCCCCCTGCCGCCCTCCAACCCACTCCAGTTCCTCTCTCACCATGACCCCCTGTCCCAGGAGCTTTTCACAGTGGTGAGTACATATCAATTGTACTATACCCTATTCTTTTGAATGAAAATGTAGTTTAAATAATTTGGACTAAAATATGATTTTTCTCCTCTCTCTCTCTCTGTCTCCCTCTCTCGAACATGCGCAGCCCTACCCCCACTTCATGCCTCGCCGTTTCACAAGCCGGCGTTACCGCTCCCAGCAGACAGTTCCCCCATCGCCATACCACCCCAGCTTCCTGCCTTACTTCCTGTGAGTGTTTTTTTTTACTTCCTCCGATTTATGTTGGAACTACACAAGTGACTTTGATCTAGTTTAGAATATGTCCCAAGAGGTAACATACAACCTACTAAACATATTCGCCTTCATCTAACCACCACAGGTCAATGCTTCCTGTGCCCCAAAATGTGGCCCCCACCATCAGTTTAGAGCTGGATGTGGATGACGGAGAGGTGGAGAACTACGAGGTAAGTCATTTGCGGTACAACAAGAAGAATGTTCAAACTCTATACTCTGAACCAAGACTATAGAGAATCATTATTTTTACACATTTTTATAATGAAAATCTTTCTGACACTGTTGTAAACTTTGCCATCTGAGCTTGACTCTTATGTGTGAACCTTTCAGGCCCTGTTGAACCTTGCTGAGCGTCTAGGAGAGGCCAAGCCCCGTGGTCTAACCAAGGCAGATATAGAACAGCTTCCATCATACAGGTTCAACCCCAACAACCATCAGTCTGAGCAAACAATGTGAGTACCGCCTGCTTTTTAAAATATTTATATGGACTTGTAACATTTTCTCATAGATGGTAATTTTTTGCCACAATACATTGTGTTTAATTGTAGCAACCTCTCTTACAGGTGCGTCGTATGCATGTGCGACTTTGAGTCTCGCCAGCTCTTAAGGGTCCTGCCCTGTAATCACGAGTTCCACGCCAAATGTGTTGACAAATGGCTTAAGGTGAGTCAAGACATATACCAATTTAGCCCACCGTTAATCAACTGTTTCCCTTTGGGTCCCTTAGCCTCAGTAGAGGTTGAGAAAAAATTAGGCCACAATAACCAAGTTCGATAAACAAATAATATATTTTTTACAAGTTTTGTGTTTTGTTTTGTTTGTATCTATTCTATATTGATCTCTTAGCTTTAGGATATTCATATTGAAAAATTAACCTCTTTGTGTTTTTTTTTATTCCTTCCAGGCTAACCGAACCTGTCCTATCTGTCGAGCCGATGCTTCCGAGGTTCAGCGGGACTCTGAGTGAATTTTTACTTCCTGTTTACTCCTTTTTGGATGCACCCACCAATAAGTGAACTGCTCTCCTTTTATAATACTGTATCACTCACATATTCTGTCACATAACTGGGACCATTGCTCCTTAGTCCTTCACTCTTCATCCTCCTGGACACTGAACAGTATTTTTCACATGGGCTCAGCATATAGAGTTGTGGACTTTTTTACTGACTCATACTCACTTTATTGCTGGACTAGTACTCTGCCTTCAACTCATGGTTCCTCCTTTCTACGAATGGCCTTTGCAACACACAATGTCATTTGCTGGTGGACATATATATGTATATTTTTTGAACTCATTATGAACCCTTCAGTTTTCTACAGCAGGCAGACAAAAGACTGCTTTGAAAAAATAATTATGTATAGTTGTACTAACAAACCTTGAGGGAGAATTGGAAGGCCAAAGATGATTTTAATTTTATTGTTATTATTGTGGTTATAATTAAGCAGTCACACCCTGGTTTGCAGTTGTTTACTAGATTTACTATAATTACAGTTGACCGAATCAGTCTTTTTTTATTTTATGTGTGTTCTTGCATTCCTTTTAAAGAGAGATGTCCGTGTGGGGTGAAACAAAGATTCTGTACACAATGAACATATATTTTTTACTGCAGTTAAACAAAGGTCGTCTTCAACACTCATTTTTTGATTACAGTCAGGCATTCTAGAGATGACCAGGAGGGTTCATTTGTCCTCAGTTTAATAGCTTGTTTAGGAATAAGGCTTTTCAAGACACGTGTCTGTACCTGTCTTGGTACCCATGCAGCATTCTGTATGCGATGGCAGATCCAGATGCAATGTTTTCTCCATCCTTGATGGGGAACACATAAATAGATGTAAATGGTCAATGCTAAATCTACCACATTTCAGCAGGTGGCAGATCTGACACTTCAGCACTTTAATGCGTACATTTAAGACCTTTTTATGAGCAAAACCACTGATCCGTTTTTCACAGTGAGTGTTTGTGAAAGAGCAAAATTTCATTGAAAATATACCACTCCACTTCAGCTTGTAGTACTCGCAGTATGTCAATGTACGTCCCTTGATATACTCACTTCACATCTGTACATGTCCAGCTTTTTTTCTTAATGATACTCACTCTGTAAAAGGCCTATGTCAGCCTGTCATATTGTAACTCCAAGGTGTTCACCTCATGCACAGAACAGACTTTCTAATGTACTTTATCACTATTTATCACAAGTGGTATTTTGTGTCGACATTTGTTGACATAGGCCTTTGAGAGATATATTCAGTGTCACCACATCAGACCAATACATTTGTTGAATCCAGTTTTTTATACAAAATAAGTTTATAAGTGTCCATGAAGAATAGTCATCTTGTACAACTCCTTCAGTGTTCAGTGTATAAAGTCACGTTCTATCCATGGGAGTGAAGGGAAATTTGTACTTTTTCATGTTTTTTTTTCTTTTGGTGTCGACGGTCATATTTTTGATCTATACACCCGTTTTGCGCCTTAGGAATTCTTTTGAGTTGGACAGTTTTCTGTTGCTTGGTACACTAGCAAATTACCTCAGTCCCACTATTTATGTCTTTCAGAAAATGGTGCAACCAGTATGATTAATGATTCATTTTTACTAATGTTTTCCATGCAAGTTGTTGGGTTGTGTTAACATTTTCCTTCAAACTCTATGAAACTATCATTAAAAAGGTGTCATAGTAGTTTCATCATGTATTATATCTGTAACCAAAATCATTTGAAGGCCTGTTATAATGAAATTTTTAACAAACATTTGTACATTTTGTATGAGAGTTATTACTAGTAATACTTTATTAAGTAGTGCAATGATTTTTTTAATCCCTTACCCCGCTTTTGGATTTCAAAGGCTTGATCAATAATAAATGTATAACATCCTCTTCTAAAACTACGGTATATTCCGGTTATTAATTGCCTCCTCTTCCCCTGTCAGCAAAGCATGTTAGTCTTAATTTCCTTTTCTGGTGTGGTGCTCATCAAAGACAAGTGTGTTTAGAGGACAGCCCATTAGGTGGGAGTGTATTTTGGTTCTCCCCAGAAGATCCTTGTTCTTACTCATTGGGTTATACCAGCTCACAGCTCCAGTCACATTTATTTCTGTTTAACATAGCACAACTTATTTTAACCTTTAATTTAATGGAAAACAACTGACTGTGGCCCTCTGAAAAGGGTGATTATTATATTTTTTTTTCAAGAAACCTTGGCACATAAATGTGACATGGTTCCACAAAAATCTTGCCATTGCAAGATTCCGTTCAGTGTCTGGGTGTGAATATTTTAGCCGGGGAAAATGAGGGACTTCTTGGAAAATTTGGCACCAATACAGAGCTGTGAGTATATGAAGTTATCGTTGGGGAAGAACAAATTTGAGTTGTCATGGATGGACGCCTCCAGCTTGAATGTGGCAATTCATCTGCGACCTGGTGATCCACATGTTGATGGCTCCACCAGATTCAGAGTCAGTTGTTTCCCCTTGCCTGCAGCCATCCCCTGCATATCTTTCAGCCTGCTCCATTCTGTGTCTGCCATGCTCAAAAGCTATGCTCTCCCCACGCAGCCAGCTCAGCTCCCACTGCCGTCTGGTTTCCCTCCAACCCCCTGCCTCGCCTCCCTGCACCTCAGCCATCTTTTCTCTTCCCCCCCAGTCTTCTGCCAGCTCCATTGCCCTCGCCCTCCGATTCAGTCCCCCACCTCTTGCCCTCCACCATCACCTGCTGGACCCTTTCTCATAATTGAATAATCTAAGCATCTGTGGTGTGAACCATCAATTCATTCCACTTGCGCTTTTATAATGATTTGCAACTAAAGCTAATATTTAACCACATCAGAAAGAAATGCTGATCAGCTCGAGGCCAGATCCAAAACATAAGACGATGTCAAATCCTTTTACATCCAGTAGATGGCAGTCCTCTACCTAACGCCGGATACTGTGTCACACTTTCCCAGCACCATGTACTATACCGTTTTTAATCAATGCGCTTTCTCTAGCAGAGGAGTTACATTATCACATCATAGGCAAAATGTCCAAAAGCATGAATTTGAACCTGGATCGGTATGATTGATTTGATAATAAATCACAGCCTTTTTTATTCAGACAATTACAAACTGACTATTTGGATTTTGTTCCAGATTCCTCATAAGGGTTTTGTATTTGTCTTTGTATTAGAATTAGTATGTCCCTGCAGTGTACTCTGATAGAAGAAGAAAGAACAGTCCCTATTTGTGCAATTTGAAAATTGGTGTTGCTGACAAGTTTTTCTTTTTATGACGTTGCGGTGTGACAGTCTGTGCAAATGTCTGCCCTGATGTGCTGTGACATTAGTACAGTGTAACGTTTGTGATGAAAATGCTTTCAGCAGCAAAACACTCAATGTCAAACCCGAGGAAACAGCTACAAGATGCACCTCTGTTACGCCATAGAAAGTAGGATAACCCCTGTCTCATCATGTACAAATACTAATACTAATAATAAGAGTCTCCCAACTTTTGATCCTTAATTTGTCATAAACCCATGATGTGACAATAAAACAGAGTAGGATTGAGGGACCCTGTGTTTTGTTTGCCGTCTGTGGTTGATTAATGCTCTGAACATGATAGAGCATATTAAATGACTACATAATATAATACCATACCATAATAGCTCTCTCAAGGTCAAGCTGGCTTTGATGAGATTTAATATTTTATTCCTGCTTATATCAGATGCCTATTTTTTCTCAACTATGGTGAATTTTGGAAGATATTTACCATAGTGGTAAAAATGCAAAAAAAACTGAGATTAATCTTAAGAATGAATGATGAATTTCATCTGATGCCAATTTAAATGTGGTTGCCTGCCCATCATAGACACTCCTCCGCTGTTGTCTGTAGTGCAGTTGTTCCTGTTTCACCCCTTGAGCGGAAATGTTTTAAGCTTGCTCCATAGCCTTACCAGAGAAAGATGAAAACGGTTTTAATCCACTAAGAAAGAGATCAATCATTGACGGTGGTTAGTGGTTATGGAAATTAATCTGTAGGTTGCTTGTAACATTACATATCCTAAGACTACATCAAAGTTGGTGTTTTTTTGTGTTTGAACCAATGCTATCATTATGTCCTATATAAACATCCTGTGCGACATGTTTGCTTAAGTCCAACATTCTGTCTATGAGGACAGTATAATCTTGAACCCTGGCTTTGATCTGAGATGTACAATTTGAAACCATTGCCCTCTTTATATAACAATCAAGCCTACAAGCTATGGGAAAAACTCATGATTTATCATACTTTTTTTTCAGGAAAACACTTGACATGGAACCTTCTGGATATATGGCACCATGATAACCCAGAAGGATATTTTCAAAATTCTTGTTAATGAGTTGTGGAAGACATAAATATAAATTTGTTGCTTTTTCCCCCCGCATTATCTAATATGCCAGTATGTGTGTTGTTTTTTTGTTTAGAATGATTGAATATAATTATTTTTTTTTTCTCTATATAAGGTGGGTTGAGATTGAGAGCAGGTGTATCTATATTTAACACTACATTTGAAAGATTCAATTTGTGAGAAGGTCTTCTAGGCTAGTTCGTCCCTCCTTCTTTCAATAATCAAATTTATTGTTTTTACAAAATATAAATCCACCAAACTGTCCACTTACTAACACGACCACACTCACAGGTGTGAGTTTGTGTGGGAACTTCTATAGGCTCAGCAATCTTTCCTACTTGCACATTCAGCGGACCTTATCGATATAAATAAAGATAAGGCTAAAACCCATTGGGTGTAGACCTAACAGTGTAATGTATTGTTCTCCGTAACGCAGTAGTTTCTCCTGGCTCCAAATACATAAATATGGCAGGTATGATCTTGGCACTTTTATGTAGCAGCCCGAACCTGCCTTTGTGGGACAGGCAGAAATGGAACAGTGGAGTCAGAGAGGGACGGTGTTGTGCAATGCCTTGAGCTGTGGCCCCCTTCTGCCAGTTAACTTGACTGAAGCAGACACACGCTTCCATTATGGCAGATTGAAAACTCCACTGGGCCGTGTAAGGGAGTAATGTGTTCGTTATATGGCCTGGACTGTGAGGGATTTATGCACATGCTAAATCCATCAATAATGGCACAGGAGTAAAACTCCACCAGTTATTATTTTTACATCACTTTTCCTGTGTTAGGAGATTGTCTTGTGTGTCTGTGTATTTGCGTGTGTATGTGTGTGTTCTTGTACTTGCTACATAGGGAGAAGACACTTGAACTATTGACCAACAAAGTAAGGACTTTTTTGGGATGTGGGTGCATTTTATCTTGCTATGTTTCCATTCTCAGGCTATATAGACACTCCACTCTCATTTCTCTTCTTTTTTGTATTTTTTCCTCCATGTGTTCTCACATGCATTGACTCTTTTACTCCTCCCACAGCTGTTAATCTGGTACTGCATGCAATTCATCCTAAAAGTACGTTGTGGAGGGGAATAGGTGTACTCTGGAAAGGTTGCCAGCCAATCACTGGGCTGACATACAGAGAGGAGTTTATTGAGTTTTATTAATTAAATGTGTTTTGGCTTTAACAATACCCCTCTGGCATTAATGAATGAATATGTTTATATCCTATAATACCTCAAACGAATAAAATACATATATTTATATATTTAAGATTCCATCCATCCCCCATCCAGGCTTAGAACTGTAAGCCCCTGAATCTGCCATGGATTTTTCATGAGTGACAAGAAGAAATGTCTAAAAGAGGTGCTCTCCATGTCTTATCCTCCTCATTGCCTTCACACCCATTGCCTTCTCTGTTTCCCACCTTGACTTCTGCAGCAGAGTGGCTTCAAACATGACTCTCCTCTTACTGCATTCAAACCCCAGTCAAAAAATATGGCAGGTGTGAGAACAAATCTTCCACAAAGATATAAAACAAAAACAAGCCACACACTGAGTAATGCAAAAGAAATAGCTCATCTGTATAGGAGCTCAGAAGAGTTAAATAATGGACAAATAGTTAAAAAGAGAAACATACTATTTTTTAACATTTATTTCATAAGCCATTAGAGAAAAGAAATCCGTGAATTTCTTTGAATCTGAAGTCCCTGCTTTTGTTGTGGGACTATGCAGACTACCATACAGTTTGACACAGGAAGACTGTTTTACATTCACCTGGTGAAGGGTAAGTTTCTATGTGATCATATTTAATCTCAGTTCAACACATATACACCAAAAAATGATTTAGTTGTTGGCCATATTTACTCTCATGTGGCACCATGCATATTTCATAAGCAAGATGTGCAGAGGGTGTTTAAAGTAAGCTGTGGAAAAACTATATCGGGCAGTAGTTATTTTCAAAGCTTATATCATGTAACATGTCTGGAGGCAACTTTTTGTAGATGCAATCCATGCAGCGCATAAAGTGCAGAAAGGGAATGCCCTGCTCACTGACACTTTTGCTTTTTTTTTTCAGCACTTGGAATAAAAAAAGACTGTTTATTTATTTATGTAGATCCACCTCCCCCACAAACCTCTTCCTGAAGTCGTATAGAAGAAACAAAAATACTACTACACATGATATTGTACACAATACATGTAATGTAAAAAAGTGCCGTACCACTTTGTTATAAAATGAGCACTGTAACGTACACACGCAGGGAAATCCATCCTCCATGTGATCATATTCTATAGATCCACCTATAGGGCAAATCATCGTCGTTGACATTACAATCTGTCGACCCTTCTATTAATTCAAATGACATCAACAATATGGTTTACAGCCATATTGACTTTTGTGTGTCTCCCTGGATTGCTCAACTTTGGCTTCGCTCAATGTCGTGAAAACGACACCAGCGGTGTATGAGAGGCGATCTATGGTTCGAGTTGACAGCCGAACATCAGTCCAAGTAATGACGTAAATCTTTTCCACTACACCTCCTCTTCCTCCTCCTCCTCCTCCTTCTTCTCCTTTGTCTCCTCGTGGCTTCCCCTCCGGACCAGAACAAGTTGACTGGAGGAGCAGTTCCTTGAGGACTTGGTGAACTGGTGGTTATCAGTCAGAAGAACCAGTGCGCGTCCCGCGTCCTGACCCGTGCGAGCTGCGCGCATCTCGGAACGCGTCAGAAGTTGTATGCACTTGATCGGAGAAGAGACCGTGCCGCAGACGTTTGCCGGTTGGTTTCGAGTGCGGAGGAGCGACATCAGTCTTTTACTTTGAAAAGCATCATACGTCACTTGTTTGCACTGTTGAATTTGAGAAGCGCTTCGGCGGCACACCGTGCGTGGAAAGCCCGGCTCTCCCCGACCACATGTTTTGTTTTCCTTTGTAAACAAACATGTCCCCCCACAACATAAACCTCGGTTCTGGTTGATCCAAAAGTTACGTGGTGGTTTATTTTCCGGTCTGCTTAAGATTCTCTATGACGGAGGAGGAGCCGGAGCAGGTGTGATGCATCCGGAGGAGACGCTTGTCAGAATCGAGGGAAAACAGCAGAGCGACGGAGCATAACTACTGAACACCGTTCCACGCACAACGCAAGTCTCCTCACAGGCTGAAACAACCAAGCACGTTTGTCCAGAAACGTAGGTGAGGAGATGACAACCAACACTCTAATCCTGCTCCTCATCCTCTCTTACACAAGTAAGTTCTGCTTCCATTTACGCTTCTAGAGATTCCACGTGTATTGTCTTTCAGAGTTACGATGCAAACATACTGTTTTGATCACTCTCTTTTCAATCATGAAAAATGGAGAAGAAAGAAAATCTGCCCCCCCCTCTCTCTCTGACTCTCTCTCTTACCCCCCCCCCCCTCTATCACACACACACACACACACACATACACAATGTTTTTTCCACTACTACACTATCTATTCACAAACATTAATAACCAACTTCAACCTTTTCATATACCATCTATAGGCCTATAATTTTTACCTATACCGTCAAATTAAATAATTATTTTGGAAAGCATTCTGCACCTGTGGGACCTTAACCTCACCCTGATTATTCAATTGCAGAGGAGATATATAAAGGGTTAATAAATGTAGTAGTAATCTTGCACAGCTCACTTAGATAGATAGCGCAACTGGTCTTATGGACTTGGCACTAACTGACACAAATCTCTTGGTTTGGAAACCACTACCTACTATAGTTTATGTGACTTACAAATACTTTCATGTATTTGTAGAATTTGAATTCCTCGCAGGGCTAAACCCCAACAGTTTCAACCCGCAGAATCCACCTTAGATATGTTTTTACAGTTGTATTGGTTGTGTAGTTTAGTAGCACCAGAGGAGGGATCTGGCGTGTCTTTCTTTGGTTTTCAAAAATCAAAAGCTGCCACATGAGTCCTTATACAACTTTTACCTCAGGGAAGGGGTTTTAAAATAACGGTGCCATGTTTGTACTCTTAAAATACTGGTAAGTAAAAGCAGATGGGCTCTTTGAATTATTTACGGACAGCTATTACTGCAAAGAAAGAACTGCATTCTGGGCTTTAAGCAAAGAGTACCCTTTTTCTAACTTGACCTTGTGCTTCATGGGTTGTTGAGTTTTCAACCCATTACCCATGAAATAACGTTTTGACTAGGGTTAAGCTTTGGCTTATCAGGCTTTAAAAGCAAAAATTAACAAAGCAAGAAGCTAAATCAGTGCAATCGTTCACATCCACTCTACAAAAACAGCTGGGCTCTGACGACGATCGTGTATGACAGGCAACATAGCAAAGCATTACCCTGCAGCATCCATCAAAGCAAAGATCTACTCAATTCCAGGTCTGAATTATTGAAATGATGTAATACGACAGGAAGGCACATAGCACTTCTCTGTATCTTCCGTCATGTTTTTTGTGAGTGTTTGTGTTTCCCTGACTGCCTGAAGATTTGAAAAGGCCTTGCACTGTGCTATGATGCTTGGCTTTATTTTGACAGAAAACATTGTGAAAAATAGTGATTGACACACACACTTACTTGAGTCTACACTATACATACCAAGTGAAACATGGGGCTTCTAAACAGAGCTTTCTCCCAATTTTCAAATGCCTTGTCCCCTACTGTAAATGGGACAACAAATCCTCATCAACAAAATGAAAAAGAAAATGATAATTACTCATTCAAAAATTCATAATGGAACCTACTGTCTTTGATGCTTGTCGTCTCAAAAATAAATATTGCCTTTGTATTTCAGTTGGTCCCATTTCCCTGCTTTGTTAGCAAGTAGCAGTATTATTTCACCATGAAATCAATTAAGTATTCAGAAAGTGACATTGTGAATTATATAGAATTTAATCTTATGCTGTATTTGTCTGGGTTAGGGTTAGAAAATCCTTGTCTTTATGCTCTTATACTCTATGTACACTGGGGTTGAAAATCAATGACAACTTTTCCTTTTGGGCAACCACACAGTACTACATATCACAGTGACGTCTGAGGGCTGTGATCCAAAACATTACAAGCCGTGTTTATAAAACCGGCCGTTTAAATAACTGGGGCCACCTCAGATGAAAGCTTGAAGCAATGAAGGTTCTAACTAGTAGGCTAACCCTCAGTGTATTATGTGTGCCCTGAAGTTCAAATAACCTCCCTCGCTCCCTTTTTCCACAGAAGAAAAATACTGGTGTTGTGTGCTGTGCCATGAAAACTTGAAGCAGCAGGGTGCTGCTGAGAAAAGAACGTCCATGCTCACTGATCATACAAAAACAGACAATCCATGTGGCACAGCAGGGGAGAAGCATTCCAGATATTAAATGCCGTCTGTACTGTTGTCAGTTTGTTTGACAATGTAGAGACATTATGGCTGCGGGAGCCAAGAGAGTGGGTCTGACTTATTCATACGAGCGTTTTTACATAACCAATAATTTAGGGCTGAAGAAACACAAGGCTTCAGGGATCCTCTCGCAGGGAACGATGCATGACTGGATTTTTGTTTGTTCTTTTTGCTCTTAAACCCTGCAGCAAACCGTGAGAATGCACAAATCATGCACACAAGCACACACACACACACACGCACACACACACACATACACACACACACACACACACGCGCTTACTGAGAACACATGAATCAGCCTCAACAGCCTTTGGTAAATTGACTTCATTTACAGCCAACTTGTTTATTGTTCATCATTCATGATGACACTGGACTGAAAATATACTCTGACATCAGAGAATCACGCACAGGATGTGGTGTGACACTGGGTGAAGGGGCAATGACACTGCCCTTTCTACCAGAGTTTGTGTATTGCTACTAGACATGGCATTCATGTTTGGATTGCTGTGTTGTTGGCAAACAAAGCTGTAAAGGCACGTACATCCATTTGTATGTTTTAATACCTGCAGCCTAGGCTGTAGGGCCCTTTCAAAATGTTCTCCTTCAGCATTTAAAGCTTCTTCACTATCTGTGTTTTTTTCTGTGTAGGCAGCAGGGCGGAGAATGCAGAGGAGCGGCTGGTGAACTACCTGTTGGGACCAGAGCGCTATAACAAACTGATCAGACCCGCTGTCAATAAGAGCCAGCAGGTGACCATCTCCATACAGGTGTCTCTCTCCCAGCTCATCAGCGTAGTAAGTTCATACGCTAGCACTAAATTACATGATGACACATTTATACATAAATACACATCAATAAATATATACAAATGTCGACTTAAACCGCAGTAAAACCTGTGCAGCTCAGGTTGCTATTTACTTATGTGTTGTTTATGTCACACTTCACACTCTTCACATAAAATCATGACAAGTACTCCTATAGCAATATCTTACACTTGATAATTTGGTGATGCCCCTGAAATCTACAGAGACACTATCAATGATTTAATTGATGATTAGCTGCCACCCTCCCCTGGTGCTTGCTTGGACCTGTTTTGGGCAGGGCAACACTTTACCACTTTAAGTAGTTCATAGAGTTTGGTGATGATGTAAATCCTAGCTTCGCTCTACCCGGTGGGCCTTTCTCACAGCAGATGGGGAAAACAGATTTTTAAAATAATTTTTAGACAATCACTGCTGCCCTCTTTTTCCTTGGCCCCTGCTCAGGAAACGTCAACAAGATGTTAGAGGAGTTTGTTTGTTTACCTTACATTTTACTTAAATTCAACAACTGCCTCACAACAGCTCCATGTATATGTGAGGAGCCCCAAATATTTGTTTTATTACAATTTGTTAACCTAAAAGCTGTTTTTTATTGTGTCATATTGCCAAAGCAGGTTAGACAAACTGGTGACTTTCGAATGCTCGTTGGTGTGAGTCTGAATCATTGACTGCATATGATCTGCCTGTCGCTTTAAGGTAGCTCATGTGTGACCTGCCCATGTTTACCAAATGCATGCTAGGATAGACTGTGGCTTCCCCTCAATCTGAGGACAAGTAATTAAAAAAATGGACGGACAATATTTTTTTTTTATATCTTTTGAAGTAATCCATGACTGGATTATCTCTGTTTTTGCAATATTGGTTGAAGCCTGTTATTCAGTGTGTGCCCTTAACTCCCAAATCTACCACACATTCCAAAGCTGTGGAGTTGTTAGAATGACCATTTACCGGCTGGATGCAGTAATGAAAAAAGAAAGGTGTAACAAATCCATCAAATCATCTGCTGTTTTAGGAGATAAGCTAAATCCTTAGAATTATGAATATAAAACACAGTGTCATGTAAATAGTACAACATATGAAGCCATATTCTCTTACTTTACCAAAAAACACAAAAAACAATAACATTAAATTATTAGTATCTCCAAAAACTAATTACATTACTGTTATGTCCAACACATGACAGTGTTAAAAATCCCCACAAAATAATGCAATTCAATTCTTAATTAAATCTACCAGGCTTCCAAAGTATATGTCATTTTTCCCCCAAACTCTGTGATATTGTGTCCACCCCATAAGGTGTGGTTTAATATTAAGGTTTGGCCATTTGTGTGTTTTGTAAAAAACACTCCAATAATGTAATGGACATTTAATGCGCAATTTATCAAAAGCTTTCTTTTGCAGAATGAGAGAGAGCAGATCATGACAACCAACTTATGGCTTTTTCAGGTACTGTACAATCGTGTCACTGCTTAATGCACTTTTCACTTTACGGTACGCTGTTTGTGTGGTATGTTGGGGTATTTGTCCGTAACAGAGTTCACCGACTATCTCTTGACAGGAATGGAATGACTACAGGCTGAGATGGGACCCGGACAAATATGAAGGAATAAAGAAACTACGAATTCCATCCAAACACATCTGGCTTCCTGATATAGTGCTCTATAACAAGTTAGTAAATGTATATAATCCCACAAAGAGGATATCAGTTTTTCAGTATTTGATTTGGATTCTATTATGATTATTAGGTTAAAAATACAACACATTTACAACCTGTGTATATGTACTATCATTTCAGCCAGTCATTGGGGAGTGATTGGGCTTTTCTGATTATTTTCATTCCATTAAAGAGAAATTGATCTTCAAAGCTACGATTCAGCTGAGATAGGATTTGCGCCGGGGAAACCTAACCCATTAGGCAGGTGGTTGTAATGCTGTTTCTGATTAAAATATGTACGAATACACAAGATGGATAGCTTAGCTCAACATCCCCTAATTGCAGCTGTATAATTCGGCAGGAAGGTACAATCATTCTTAATGTTTGTGGAGATGAAGCCTTAGTCGGTTGCCTTCTTCTACCTTTGACTCAATACTCTCTCTTGATCTGTCACAGTGCCGATGGTGTCTACGAGGTGTCCTTCTATTGCAACGCTGTAGTCTCCAACACTGGGGATATTTTTTGGCTTCCCCCAGCAATCTACAAATCGGCCTGTGCCATCGAGGTGCAGAACTTCCCCTTTGACAAGCAGAACTGTACTCTCAAGTTCCGCTCCTGGACCTACGACCACACGGAGTTGGACCTAACCCTCACGAGTGACTTCGCAAGCCGCGACGACTTCACACCAAGCGGAGAGTGGGACATTGTGTCACTGCCAGCACGCAAAAACGAGGACCCCAACGACATCACCTACCTGGATATCACGTATGACTTTGTGATCCAGAGGAAGCCTCTTTTTTATACCATCAATCTGATCATCCCCTGTGTGTTGATCACGTCCCTGGCTATCCTGGTTTTCTACCTGCCGTCAGACTGTGGAGAGAAGATGACGTTGTGTATCTCAGTGCTGCTGGCCCTCACTGTGTTCCTGCTGCTGATATCGAAGATAGTGCCGCCGACCTCTCTCGCAGTGCCACTCATCGGTCAGTTATCTATAAGTTGTAATATATATTATCATTTTAAATTATCATTTTAAAATATCCTTGATGTTGAGTTCACTTTTGTGTGGAAAGACAAATAAAAAGTGCTGCACATGGACAATCCATCCATGATGGATGACTACATACAACAAAGTTAAATGGCATCCAGGGTCATTTAGTGTATCATCATTTGTTGGAGGCTTAAATAAGCAACAGAACTTGGTTCCAAGTTTTACTTGATATGTTTTATAGCATAATATTATCAGTTAGAATGATTTTTATTATCTTTGCTGAACGTTTTCCTGACTTTTTATTTATTACAACACCTGCAATGTCATCAAATTAACCGATTAACTGATTTCAACAATGATTTCAAGATTGAGACTTAACCATTATTTGAGTACTGAATAACAAATTACTGACTATTGAGGGCAGCATGATTGGAGGCAGAGGAGATATGGATTTGCTCATCTTTTCTATTTGTCAATGTCTCTTAGGTAAATACTTGATGTTCACCATGGTGCTGGTCACTTTCTCCATTGTAACCTCTGTCTGCGTGCTAAATGTGCACCACCGCTCCCCTTCCACCCACCACATGCCTGAATGGGTCAAACGCATCTTCTTAGTCCAACTGCCCACCTTTCTCTTCATGAGGCGGCCCGGCTCTTCCAAAGTCCGAGATAACCTACGCCGGAAGTATGCCAATCGGAGTGCTACTGCGAAAAGCTCCTCCCAGAGTTGCACAGACAAGAAGCAGTACTCCAACATCAGGCTCGGCGGGATCCAAACAGACACTGACTCTTTCTACGTGAATGAAGATTTGGCCCACAAGTTTTCCTGGAGGGTGGGTGACAGCCCAGATGGGGGTGGTGGATTCTCAGACTTGAGGAAGCCTATGGCTGACCAGTGGGATGCAGATATGGAGGAAGCAGTGGATGGAGTGAAGTACATCGCCGAACATATGAAGACAGAAGACGACGATGAAGGGGTGAGAAAATGGAGTTTGCTAAGGAAAGAAAATGTTGAATGAAATGATAAGATGACAAACAAAAGCAGATAGATACACAGATTGTGACGGAGGTGCAAGGTGGGTGGTTGATACGATTTGTGCAAGACATAGAGAGGTTATCAGGCCAGTATGAGAAATGTTATATTGCTTTAGTCTCCCTTTGACATCGTTACAACCTGTCAATCATCTCCCTTTCCTTGAAAACATCAGATAACCTCAGAAAAGCCTTAGCGCACACTTACACACAAATAAACACAAAGCAATTGAACACAGCGCTAGCCCTTACCCCACAACCGTGGCTCTGGCTTTATTAAATTCCACAAACCTCCCACATCTAATACATTTTACAAACAAGTTATGTTGATGCTGTAATTGCCCCTGGCAGTTTTGCCCCACAAGGTTCATGGCCATGGCAGCAAGTCATGAGTCATTTCTTCTTACATGCAAAACTTTTGAAACTCTTCCCAAACACATACGTGCAGTTTTCCTGATGATCTGTTCCCACGAATATACTTAATAGTCAAGAGTCAATTTTCTCTTTGCACACTCTAACAGTTAAACGTGTTGGTTTGGTTCCAGATCATAGAGGACTGGAAGTATGTGGCCATGGTGATAGACCGTCTGTTCCTGTGGATTTTCATCCTGGTGTGTGTAGTGGGCACACTGGGCCTCTTCATGCAGCCACTGTTCCAAAGCTATAACACGCCCACAGCTGATGACAATGAGTGAGTAGCACAGTGAAGTACACAAACACACAAAAGCATATCTAATAGTGTGATAATGAAATAAAAAATAATACGTTTGATAACGTGTTGCCAGTGGAATTAAACATTTCCTCTCTGTGCTGTCTCCCAGGTGTGACAAATTCATGGTCTTTGTTTAGCCACACACACCTTTTTATTTAACCAGCTCAGCTAGCACTCAACGGTCATTCCGTATAAGAACTAGAATCATCAAGGTCTAACCAATAACTAAATAAAAAATACAGTTAATTCTACTACTACTACATTTCTTTGTATACCAAACACACTCATTTAATATAAACCTGTGATTCTGCACCTACCGACTGGTTTCAAACAGTGAACTGTGTATTAAAATATCAACACATTTCTATATTTGTATGGAAATG
The DNA here is from genome assembly GCA_016785305.1 of Colistium nudipinnis. NCBI lineage: Eukaryota > Metazoa > Chordata > Actinopteri > Pleuronectiformes > Rhombosoleidae > Colistium > Colistium nudipinnis. Next base: position 181,661 of record JAFBJU010001611.1, read on the forward strand.
TCTCAAGATATACAGTCTTTGGTATGTCCTCCTTTATTTGTAGCACACAGTGTTTTTCTTTTCACAGATATGGAGATTTCTAAGATTTCTGTGGATAAAAAAAAGGGGAAACAGCAGACAGACATTCATGTTAAAACACGTTTGCTTTTCACTGCATGGTTTCTATATTTGAACCATACATCCATCAAAACTCTTACATCACCCCTGCCATGACATTCTTTAGATACTTTTTAAAGCTTTAACCTCTATCCAGATGTCATTCGAGGAACGATAAAACCTGTCCACACTTTTGACACACCAAATGAGTTGAAGAGTATTTTTCCCAACCTTTAATTTACACAATGTACAGAACAAAACACAAAATAAATCCCACCACTTGGCAAAACAACAGGAGAAACCTTACTCCTTAATACCATTTAACTTTCTATCTGCAATATTGAAAAGAAGAATATGACTTTATTCGAAATTATACTAATTGTTTAACGTAGTATAGTACAATTTAATTTCATAGTTTCTTCTTCTCTACACATTTCAACCAAGTTTCATTGTTTGTTTGAAAGCAAGGATATGTTGTCTAGCCTCCTGAATGCACCTCTCTCATTTTGTCTCTGTTTTCTTGCTCCACTTCAGAGCTTTGTGCCTCATTTCCACCAATCCATCTTTAAGCAGCATTGTACCCATTAATGCATTGTCTTATTTAAAAAAAAACTATTATTCTCTTGCTTTCTCACACTTACTTACATTGTCTTGTTTTTTTAAATGTTTGTGCCATATGAAAAATAATGCCTGTCAAATGAATCCAAGACTGCTTAAAGAAAAGTGAAAAATGGCTAGAAAGGTCGTTAAGATTGAAAAAATACTTGAAAGATGAATGGAAACAACTGTCACAGATTCTTTAGAGTCATTATTCTCCAAGTAAATGGAGACACATACATTTACACAGACAGTATATAAAACTATATATGTATATATAAATACTTACACCTATATATACACCTATATGTATACATATTTCATATTGACTGTCCTCTACGACGTGTTAAATAAAAAGATGTGAATTTTAAGTTATGGACATTTTCCCTTATCATTTCAAGTTTTTTTTTTTTCGTCTTTTCTTGGATGGTCTCTTACCACAGAAAACATTTTACATCACATAATAGTCACAGTAAGAAAACCATGGGTATAAATGATAAAATCAACAATTGAACTCTATTTAAGTGCTTTGGCCCTCAGTGGTCCTGGTATTGTACATGACTATTTCTTTCATGCTTTTCAAGAGAAAGACCACTGATATCTCCATAGTTACACTCGATCCTCTGATTATGCTTCAGATAAGGAATAAACACAGTTGACAGACAACATATAGTACAAACTACGATTTTCCTAGTAAACAATATGGTTTAAATCATTTGTTGCCAAATTGTTTGCACTCAGTATCATTGCACAAGCTAATATAGAGCCAACTGTATATCCAAACACACTCTGAGATGAATAATGAACAGCAGAATTTCTGTAAGTGAGGGTAGACACATTCAAAGCAGTTTACTGCTTTTGTTGATTGTATAACTAACTTTGTAGATGCATGTTTTCAGTGTGTGGAATAAGAAAGACAAAGTCAGTGGGAAGTGGCATAAGTATTTTCATACTTTTCCAAACAGCTCAGAAGAGGGAATTCAAGCTGTTGCGTTTGTTTTGCATGTGTGGCCAGTACTGTATATGGGAAAGGCAAAACCAGGGTCAGTCTTTGAATGGACATTTTGGATGTTGTGTGCCGATGTGTCTATGTGTGTATCAAGGAGCCTCCTTCCTTTGCATGACAGAAGAAGAAGTGTGTTCAGCAGCACTAATGCATTTTTTTTCCATTGACAATGTGTGTCTGTGTATGTGTGTTGGGTTTCATGAGAGCATATGCCTCAATTTGTGAACTCCATCTGCCCAAAAAGGTAATTTTGGGCACAGTTTTAAATAACAGTCAGCAGCCCATGGAGAAAGGGAACACTCATATTGTTTATGTACCACTGCATGAATGAACATGCACATATATTAGACCGTGATAAGATTTAACTTCCCTAAGTCCTTTATCTCAGCAAAAGTAAAGCACCGATTCCTGAAGTCAGTGCGTCAGCAAAAATACAATGGAGCCCTGCTTTGGTGGACCGTTATTGACAACCCCAACAGCACCACCCACAGCCCCCTTGTGTGTGTATGATGGTGTGTGTGTGTGTGTGTGGGTATGTGACATTTACCACCATGTCCCCCCTATCAATATGAGTTTGACTGGAGCATAAAGTTGAATGATGGGATGCCTTTTGTGTCTGAGGGAAAGGCAAGGGAGGACAGAGCAGGCCAGCTGTCATACTGTAGAATTAATGTTAAGTACAGCTCAGCTAATACATCAGAAACACATTACCAAGGGGCTGCAAACATAGGGTGCCTTTGAATTCGTATAATATTTTGCCTATAAACCAAAACAACAACAATCAACAGTGGCTCTGCAGCATTGTGGGCACATAATACATAAATTATTGTTAACAGCATGTTAATTCCAGCATTTGATAAGAAAACACGTTAAAATAAATGAATTTAAAAATAAATTTTCTGCTTGGGTTGTTTGTAAGTATATCTTGCTGTACAATTTGTAAATAAATCAAAGCAAGGCCCCCAATTCAAATTAATAAAAAGGTTACACAAAAACAATTATTTAGAATGAATATAATCGTGTTCTGATATTCTTAACATTTCTTAAGCTTTAACTCATTTTGTTATCTGGAAAGAAGCTAACACTGAATATTCAGGACATTTATGTGGTGATTGTTATCCATTCAAGGAATGGTTATACTGCTTGTCATCATTTATTTCCACAACCTCAAAATAAGAAACAGGGTCTTTCACATGGCACCAATACCAAGTTTGGATGGTACAGCCAGTGTTGTAGCATGGAAAACGGAAGCAGGTGGAAACAGCTATGTACGATATCTCCCATGAAGGCACAACTTCATGTTTTTTTTTTTATAGATGAGACAAATGAGATGCATTGTGTTGATTACTCAGATTTGGAAGTGCTGCTTGGTTGAGTCGCAATGGACTCACAATGTTTCTCCATGCTTATTAAATCTGTAAACATCAGAGGATATACAAGGTATAAATATATCACTTTAAAGTAACTCTCCAACTTATGCTACATTGTTGTTGTTTTATAATTTATTTATTTTTTTCAGTTAAGAACACCACTAAAGGAAGATTCACCCATCAACTGGATTTTCTTTCATCTCAACCTCCTTCTGATGGCTACATGATGTGAGGCCTAAAGCCACACAACAACCCAACAGATTCAAATATTTATGGCTTGCAACGTTTTCCAGGTTTGCCCTCTTGCAGAAAGCCTAGCTCTTTGCTTTGCTCAAGTTTCCTAAGGTTACACTTGTAAATAAGCAGGGTTTGTCCGGCACCGCAGCAGTCCTCCCAGGGGCTCATTCTGCTGCATCACCCCGCACTGGTGCCTCAAGGTAGAAACATAACTGCTTCTTCACCAAACCTGGAAATGTGCCAAACTCCATCTCTGTGACCCATTGATTATTTTGCTTTCTCTCCTTACTTTATTAACCTCCATTCCTCTCATTTCCTTCCCCTCCATATCCTCCTGTTACTCTTTTTATTTCGGCGCCCCCGTCCTTTCTCGGTCTTTTGTAAATTGCTTGTGCAGAAATGGGAACTAAAAATACACCAGTGATAAAGCCCAATTATCTGTCCTTTTTCACGCTACACGCCCAAATGGTTTAGAACATGGGACAAGCTGCGTGCCAGATACCAGTGTTTGTGTGCCCACACCTGCGCATGTTCTGATACTCAGTGAACTAATTCAAACAGCTTCTACTGGCTGTGTGCAACTGCAGGTTGACTGACCTCGGCATTCAGGCTTAACAAGTGTTAACAATTGATACGGTCAGAATTGATTCTTTTGGACAAGCGGGGTTCTGTGTGTTCTTCGTTTCCGAGCAAAAACTTGCTAAAAAAGGAACAGACAAGATAAAGCTGCACATTCCCAAAATACCCTGCAAGTATAATTCTATCTGAGTATTCACAATGTCTTTGTGGCTCCTCTAGACACTGCCTCCTAAGCACGATGGCTTAAGTCAGCTTGTCCCACTGGATAACCCACTTTGAGCAGCACACAGTATTTGATCGCTCTGTGCATCAGTTTGTTTGTGTTTGCCTGCACATGCGAGTGTGCAAGCTGCTGGCTGGAGACGAGCAAGACAAGTCCTCTTCTGGGTTGTTCAGTTCATCATGGATAGTCAGTAAAAACATCCCCAGTGTTGACGGTACATTTGGGCTGTAATTATACTCAAATTTCCCTTCTGCCGCCACAGCGATGAATAAAAGATTTCCAGCACTGCTGACAGTAATGACTGCAGTGCTCTTAGACAGCACTTACGATGTACTAACAGATGTTTTGAGCATGTCTATGTATTCCCCTTGCCTTTGGCTTGAGTGTCAGGTACCCCGTCACTTGTTATTACAAGCTGTAAGAGTCAAAGTGTGGCCTGTGAGCTGCCACATTTATACCCATTAGTTGACATCCCCTGACTTGCAATAAACACACAGAGATGTGGATTTGTGGTTTGCCGTGTGTGTGTGCGGGTGTGCGTGCCTGTGTGCCCTGCGTGCCTGCTTATGTAATTTGGGGCAATAATCAGGGCCCCTAATTTGATTCAGTCCCAATACACTTTGTGTGAGCTAACCCATTTTGGACTTCATGTCCCAGACCATATGACATTTTTCTGTCCCAGGGGACATTAGATTTGCAAAGCCAGCACAAAAACCATGGGAGCAAACCATGAATGTTGAGTTGCTTTTAAACCTTTAGATCCATTTACATTATATTTTTAAAGATCAACTGCATCCTTAGCTGCATACCACCTACAAGCTATAGGGTTCATCAATTCGCAGAGTCAATCGAATTATTGGAATCCTTAATAAGATAAATGTACAGATTTATTTGTGTAGGCGTGTTTATGTGTTTCAACCAGTTTTTATCTGTATGTGTGTGTGTGTGTGCAGTAAGCTGATAATCCTTCATTCAATAACAAGTCTGCCTCTCTTGGTTCACCTTATGCTATTTTACAAATAAACAACATGATATGTAGATAAAAGACAATAAATAAATATTGCATAAAATAGGTAGTATGAAATGCTTGAGAAGCCAGTTATTTCTGCACTGATTTTACAGTGATTATGATGATTATATCATAAAACATTGATCGATTTTTGCAGAAAAATGGTCCAAAAATGTGATTTCATTTTTGGAAATGCCAAAGACTACATTTTTAAGCTTTGTGTCAGATAAATGTTCATTCAACACGGTCATCATTTTCTGAACTGTACATTGGAATGCATTATAATGCTTTTGTATGTGACTACCCTTGAAGAATAAGATGTGCCTAATAAACTGGCACAAGCACCATCGCGATTGAAAATGGGGGAGACAGCTTTTAGTTCATTAGACTCTCTCAAAGTACAAATGTTATTTGGACATTCAAGACTATGTTTAATGTTTATGCTTACAACAATGCAATTTTCAAAAGCCACCGCTGGCTGGTGAGTCTGATTGATGTGATTTGCTAAATGCAGGACTACAGAACCTTTGGATATATATATATATATATATATATCTGTCTATTTCTAAACCCTGACCTCTTTACTCGACCAGAAATGACTGCTATCTCTTTTCTCACCATATAAGAAGGACATGATATCCACATCCTTGCCTCCTGGAAGCTTCCAGAAGCCTCTGATCACCTCCGCTCCATTAAACTCACCTCGGGGAGACAATCATGTGAGAATAAGAAAGGGGCCATCCAGATTTCATTACTTGGGGTTGAAAATAAAAGCACTTTCATCACGGTCAGAGGATGCGCTGCAGATATGTGCATGTGAATAATTCAAGGTAGTCTTAAAGTTCTGGCGAGAGAGATAGATGTTTTTGTCTGCTGTGTTTCACTTAAGGCAGAAAGATGGCACCATTGTACATTGTATGAATGGAAGCAAGTGCAGGGGGATATATGCTAATGTGGAAAGCCCAGGACGAGGATCTGAAGGTGTAGAAGGTAAAGGCATGGAGGACATAGTGTGATTGATAAAGAAAGTTAATTTTTTGAGGATGGCTGAATGGAATGGTGAAAATGGAGAGAAATCTCAACTGCACTAACGGCTTTTGTCGTGGTGCATCCAGCTTTTACAGAACCAAAAAAAAAAAAAAAAAAATCATGAATTAAACATTACTTAAAGAAGAGCTACTGGGAAAGGCTTTGGTGCATCACCTTAAACATTCCTGGCAGAAACATTGATTCTCACCTAGTTCCTCCTCTAAATTGCTTTACTAATGCGTCTTGCAAATATGAGTGTGTCATAACGCACACTGTGAGCTCCACACTTGTCAGATGGCGACAGCAGCAACAGCAAAAACACATTATCTTCATTGTTTGCTTTTTTCTCCTTTACTCATCTCTCTGTCTTATGAAGCGCTTGCCTGCAGATACAAACCACATCCAACAACTGAAGACGGGACAGGTAGAAGAAGACGAAGAGCAGAACTCTTTTAAAGCATTTACTGTTTGTTGTGACAGCTTACAGACACTGTTGTGAAGGTTGATTGTGCTTGTCCTGGGTGAGATGGCCTGAGAGTAAAGGGTTGGTAGTGACATGAGGTGTTTGTAAGCATCAGTGCAAACACACCTATGCTGCTTATATTTAAAGCATTCATATTCCATATGCCACATCTGGAGTTTAACCTGAGGCTAAACACTACCGGTTCAACTCATTTAGATATTGCACATTTTTATTCAAATGCAACTCATCACTGCTGCCTTTGTATTTGTTTCCTCCATTCTCATTTTTCACTATTGAGGTAATAAAATACTAAATTATAAAATAAGATAATATTAAATTATATAATAATTGTATCGGATGGATGGCAGAGGGGATTGGTTGTTATTTTATCTTGGCAGGCTAAAAATGTAGTACAAACCCTGACCAAAGGAAACAAATAAATGTTCAAATTAAAATACTGTGCTATTTGAACGTACTTGGAGATATTAGAGCGCATGTTTAGGAACTAACATATCGATCTTCTGAAAACGGCTTGCTCCTGATCCTTTGATGAGCAATAAACAACTTAAGTCCCAAATGTATGTATAAAAAGTCAAATTAGGATTATCAGTTTTTCAGTGGCTCTCTGTCATTCTCTTTTACTATCGCTCTCTACGCTCATCTCAGCTCGACAAGGCACTGCCTCCTTGATTCCTTGTCCTGATGACGTCAAACCAAGCGTGGAAATGACAGGCTAAAAGAAAACTTAATCAGAGCGATCCAGTGGTTTGTTAAACAGGCACCCGGGGAGCTCATAAAAACGAGTAGCGCGTTTTAGAGTGGCAAAAACCGTGTTTCGGAGAAGACAAACTTTCCTTCCCGACACAGTACAGCGCAGTGCTGCAGTTTAGCGGCTGGGCAACGGAACCACACGCAACAAGGTGTGTTTCTGATACAATAAACATCAGTCGATAAAGTAAAGTGGCTCACGCATGCGGGAAGCGAGCATCTCCCTTTGGCACCCCGGACAGCGCCGTCTGAACCTCTCCGCTGTCCGCGGTGCTGAAATCATGTGCGCTTGAAACTCGTGCAGCTCCTCGTGTTTGTCACTTCCCTCAATATATGAGCTGCAAACCTGGCAACAGAGCAAACGCCTACTACTGCCGTGATAATACATAGAAAGAAACCTTAAGAGGTATATATAGATAAGCATACACATGAATCCAAGCTATTTAACACGAGCTTTCATTTCAAAAAAAAAAAAAAAAAAAGGGGGCTACGCCACGTTTAGGGCGTCACTGGAAGAAAAAACATTCGTCCTGATTTGACTGATGCGCTTACGAATTGTTTTCTATTCATGCCAGACACATCACATTATTAATCCTTCGGACCCCGGTGTTAAATTGTGTGTTTTTTGTTCTCCCTTCCATGTGTATGAAGTCCGTATGGATGCGCCACAGAGGAGCTCTGCTCTCATAGGGGAGGGACGAGCCAATTCAAGTTCGGATCAGATCAGGAAGGAGCGCACCGGCAGTGCGAGGCAGAGACGGTGCCAGGAGAGAGACTTGCTTCGTTTTGGTTTGAGCTCTATCGTGCAAAAAAACCCAAAAACCCTGAGTTTCTCCAGAGAGGGAAATAAAGTGAGGTGGAACCCCGAACGACATGCAGTCAGCGGTGAGACGGACTTTGTCGCTTCTTCTTGTGGTGTTGATAACACAAGGTAAGTACCATTTTTTAAGTAAGGCGTATCCCCGGAAAACTTTGATATGTTGACGATTTGATGCTTTTGGACAAGGGGTTTAAAAAACAAACAAATCCCTGATTTAAAAGATTGAATAAGATATTTAAACATTCATTCCTGCACAATGTGCAATAGAGATTGCGTTATGGTTCAATCTAATGCTTCCCCGTAATTGTGCCTAATTCATTCAGCAGTAGCAGTAGGAGTTTATTTCCAGTGCATAAAAACCAAGCAAGTCCATCATTGCTGTAAGGTCGTCAATAGTCAGTTTCATAACTTTTTTTCAGTTTTATTATTTTGGAAATGACAAGACCCCTCCAACTGCCAAACGTAATCCATTTCAGCATTATCAATTCAACATTAACTCACATTAACATAACGTGAAATAACCCGTATCCATGACCTGGTTTCATATTTACCACTCAAATGAAATGCACAGCAATCCGCGTCAAGGCAGATGTATTTGGATCAATGCAAATTTAGTTTTAAGTCGTGAGTCATGATTTCTGAAAACATAGATTAGAATTTGTTTACAGGATGTTTTCCCCTGTTTAAAGCATGTGACGTTTGTTTGTGGGTTATACAGGGCCTGTGCCAACGTTGCTTTTCTCAGACAGAGGGCAGATGGGACGTTTCTAGTCAGCGGGGATTGGCCGCCTGGGGGCTGTAGATAAAATCCTTTCTTCAGAAATGTGCCCATTTGGATAAGTCTGATTGCCTATTCTCGTTTTACCCCAATCATGGCTTTGTGTTAATTAGTCATTAGTGTGTTTTTTTGGACATATAAAATATATATTTTTTCAGGACTTTAGAAAGAGTGATAATATTTTATTGAACATATAAGTGGGGTGATTTCAAGGTTATTTAAATGGATCCTCTCTTCATTAGATGCAATGTTTTGAGCTTTAACTTATGTTTAAAGTTAAGTTAAATCTTATCAGGTGTCAAGAATGTATTGATTTCCATTTTTTTAAGGAAGACAAAAAAGGAGGGATCTAGTCTACAGACCTTAAAAATAGGCTGACACTAATTGCGCAAGGAAGAAAGAGGGGGAGGGAGGAATGAAGCAAGGAAAGGAAGAGAGAGATAGGTGGAAGGAGGGGTGGAGGCGAGATGGAAGGAAGCTATTCAATCACTGACCACAGCTGAGGCTGAGAGCCTGGGTCTGACCTGGAGCAATTGTGTGAAATAGATGCAGGGATGGTAATTATGCCGCGGCATTTAAAAGCCCTAACATAAACATTTGCTCAAAGGGCTCAAATAGCAGCTATCTGATTTATGCAAGGCTCTTTCATGGTTTATCAGCCTCTACACACATTCCATGCATGGCCCTCTTGGCTGGGAGGTGGCTGTGTGTCTTTGTGTTTGCATGTATAAACACCTTTACAGCATTACAGGGACATAAAAACATTTATAGTGATTGGGATGTTCATCCTGCTCGTGTCTGCAACATGTTGGATTTCATTTTTCAATATTAGTATTCCTACATAATGTGCTTATGGCAACTGAAAATCACGTTACTGTTTATCTTAAGGCAACTCTGAGCAGTTGGTTAAGGTTCTCCAGTTGGCCCACAGTTCACAGTTCACTTGTGTGCAAAGCCGCCCTTCAGAAAACACACAAAAAACACACAAAAGATTCATTGTACCCGTTTATACAGTGTATATTTTGCTTCTAAAATTTCAACGATGTGTTACCACTAATGCGCTGTTTTAGCCTATAGGTAAATTCACAACTCCCTTGTGTTGAGATAGAGGCTGCTCTCTTAATCTGTTTGGATGCATGACTGACAATCGGGTCAGTCAACTGCGGTGAGGAGGTGTTTGTGTGTTTGTGTGTGTGTGTGTGTGTGTGTGTGTGTGTGTGTGTGTGCTTGTAGCTGTGAGGTAACCAAGGATTATATCACATTAACATTTATAGCCCAGAAGACAGAGCAGAGAGGGTGTGGTTAAACACAAGCTGAGTCACAAATAAACGCATTGAAGGTAACCTCACACATGCCTCACATCGCCTTAATAATACACCTTTTTTCATGACACAAAACCTGTTTACTAGATGTCACAGAAGACATGTCAATGCAGTCTATTAGTCTGACAAAATTGTCCAAGGTGACATTTCTGAGAGCCCTAAGAGAAACGTCAGTCAGAACATAATTTAAATTCCTACTTGAAAAAAATCATCATCTCTCTACCTGATCGTTCTCAGGATTATCTCCGCCCTTTCCATTCTCCCTCTCCTCTTTACTTCCCGTCTCCCATTTACACTAGTCTCTGTCGTTTGAATTCCACTCATTTCAGCTGAGCTCCAGTGCTACAATTGGGCAAGTAACAGCTACAGCCAGTGGCTCACAGCAAATAAATGACTCCTTTACGTTGTGCTTACCATATAAGCATTATTATACACAAGACGTAAGACACTTTTTCTCTCACTCTCTCCATCTCTGTCTTCCTCTCCATCTCTTTCACTCCCTCTCCTTTAAAAGCATTTGAATTCTCAAGAGAGGATGAAGGCTGAATGGCTTTTACAGTATCCTCTCAAACAGCCTATAAATGTCTCCTCCTCGCCATCACTTATGATCTGTCCTTCGCTCTTCTCCTGTCTCCTTCCCATTTCCACTTTCAATCTTTGCCCTGAATGACATTTGGAACATTTTTTAACAGTGTAGTCGTTGACCTCCAACCCAAGTACATCAGATATCTCACAGGATTTAATGTGTATAAGAATTAAGTCTAAGTGAGCTTTGACATATTCTGGAATTGTAGTTCAATAATGAATAGTGTACTTTTGAATTAAATCTTTATTTTCTGCATCATAATGCATGTATTTTTAACCTACAAAGACTTAACAGCATTTTTTAAACCCTTCACCTTTATCATGTCATATGTTAATCCTGGCATGATCAAAGCATCCATTGGAAACTGGTGAGTGAGATTGCTAGGGTAATAATTAAAAAAAGAAGCGATAGAGAGAGAGAGGGTGAGTAACAGGGAGAGAGTGGGAGGGCAAGAGACAGGGGGAGAGAGAGATATCACATACATGTAATAAATCCACATGAAAATAGGAAGAACCTGTGGCTCATTTTCTTTTGTAGTGGGTTCTTTTATGATTCTTGTGTCAAATGCATGTATTTGTGCGTTAGCGTGAGCATGTGCGTGTGTGTGTGTGTGTGTGTGTGTGTGTGTGTGCGTGCACATGCGAGCAGGATCCTGTTTTGATCAAAGGGCTGTTTTTTGTCAGTGGAACTGTAGCAGAGAGCTGCAGCTCTGCCTTAACAAGTGGATGAGGCACTATGACAGTCCATTTTAATCCATCTAATTTCCCCAGTTCTTTATCTTTGATTTAAAATTATATTAGAATGATTCACCCTTGTTCATTTCTGTTATTTTATATTTTATATTTTATATGCATCAGATGCGAAGCATTTAGTGCCATGCTTCTCATTAAACTCTATTCAGCAGGGCATTAGCACATGCCAGGCAGCTAGCTACCAGACAGAGAGCTAGGAAGTCTGGATGCACATAATCTCCTGAATGACATCTTGAGAAGGATATGCGTTAAATCTGTCTCTGCTTCTTCTCCTCTCCTCTCTTTGTCTTGTTGCTTTTTTCCATTCTTTGTATGGCACTCCCCAATGGGCTGTCACCGGGAGTTCAGCACCATCTGGGTTTCTGGTGTCATTGTTGTTTTCATGAAGAGGGTTATCTCCTGCCTTTGAGAGAGGGATCTTGACGTAATAGGGTCAGCCTTGTTTCATCATCAGGATTTCAAGGGCTCCTGATTCCAAAAAATCTGTTTTAAATAAGGGATATGTTTCTCATACATTCCAAACTCATTTTGGCTGGTTTCAGTCCTGTGATGATAGTATTAATAGCTATTATTAAAAGTATAAAGAGGCCTTTTTGAAAAACAAAGAATGTACCTTTCGGAAAATCTGCTGGTGTCTTTAAGACGAGATGTGTTGTACAAACTTCTTCTAAATGGTATGGAATTTGCAGAGGGTGGTAGGCAACAAACAGGTTTCTTTGTGACAACTCTCAGAGAACTTGCCTTCTTGAAGGAAGAAGAGTGAATAATCATCCCTACAAACTGCAGGAGAGATTATTTCTGTGACGCGGTTTGCCTCAAGGCAGCAAAACTGTGGCAAATGTTGACCTTGTCTTTTTGACATGGTTCATTTTGAAAACTTAAAATCAAGAAGGGGTTGCGTCTTAGTATTGGATGCCGTTTCTCTGTTATGAGTGTAATTACTAGATTTTATGGATTGCTGGTTTTGGCAGAACCCCTGTTTATTGGTGGTAAGTATAATTTCATACAACAGGTCCATCAATTCTGGTGTTAGCAAACCCTTCCCCAGCAGCTTTGTCAAAAATTCAGCAGAGGAAGCAAGTAGTGTTTCTGTTTACTCAGCAACTTGTCTTTTCCCTACAGTCCATGATCCACTGATCTTATTTCATGCTGCACAGGCCCCAAGTTTTTTTGTCTTTAAAATGACTTCTTGTGAGTTTATCGTGTAATATAGGCAATTTGATTCCTGTGAAGGATTCAACTTATAATCTTAAGAGAGGTTATCGGAATAGCATATTTTAAATTAATATGTTAATAAATGTTGACCATAACGAATATCATTTAAATCATAATAACAAAAAAAGGAATCGCATTTCAAGTTTGGATTGATTTTAGATAAATCTAGCAGCTCTGATGAAGTATTTTGAATGATCTGCAACTGTTAGCACTTTACCTCCTGTTCTGTCCCCAGGCTGCTGTCTGCAACTGCTCTGCAGTGTTTTAAAATAAATTGCGTGCCTTGTTAAAGGAAGAGTGGCTCAAAATGTGCCTCATGCCTTCTCGTTTACTCTCTGGATAGTTAGTAAATAAGGCCTATAGCACTTATATATATTACAGATATTACATTAGATTTTAATTTAAATGAGACCTTATTCTATGATTTCTTGAATATGATTATAAATACCACTGCTCCTGTGATGTTCCACCCAGATAATTCAATAATTCAGGTCAGTTACAATAGTTTAGAGTTATGTCAATAAGCCTTTGGATGTATTTCAGTATGGAAATACGTTAGCACTTTCAAAATATCAATTTTCAAATATAAAAAATAAGCTTAGGTAAGAGTTGCAGAAGGTCTAATAAGAAATTGGTAAAACCAGCTATATAAGGCAGGGATCGGTAACAAGACATAATGACAAAGGTCTCATGGGTGACTGACTAAATGAAGCGGTGAGACTGAAGGATGGCATGTCACTTAGCTAAGGGTGAAAGGACAGTTTGAGGAGAGATGTTGCAACGGGGCAGGCAAACTAGGCAATTGCCTAAGGCCCCGAGCTAGAAGGGGGGCCCCAAAGATGGCTGTTTACCTTGTTCTACAGCAACTACAACATGAAGCCCCCTTAAAAGTCTTGCCATGTAGAAGACAATGACACGTCGGGAACTCCTTTATAAGGGGGGGCATGCCACTTGCGCGCTGTCAAAAGCTTTTTTTTTTTCTTTTTGCCTGGGGTCCCCAGAGTGTCTTGAAACACCCCTGTGTATGAGACATCTGTGTCTCGAAATGAAGTTATGAGCATTTCTCCTCTCCTATAAAAAAACAAAACAAGAAAACAATAAAAAATAGAATATTATGTATGATTACCAAGTGAAGAACAATACATCTAAAAAACACACGCATTTATTATATACCATTACCATTCAGAAGGGTCATGGCCGCTTTGGGCTACCATACAAAACATTCTTTAATTAATTCTTACTATATTTAGGCCAGTCACAAAGAGAAATGCACTAAAAGTTATCTGAACTAAGCAAAGACACATACAAGACAAAGGTCTTATTGATGTTTGTGGCATCCAATTCAAAAGAGTGATGAGAGATGTTTATTTTTCTCTCAGTTTTTCATTTCTTTATAATTTATTCATTATTAGCTTATTATTAACTGACTTGGAACGCTGTGGACAACCGAATTCTGAATTGTTTTTTCAAACTCTGCCCCCTTCAGAATGCCACTCATCCAAGGCAGAGGATCGGCTGTTCAGGAAACTGTTCAGAAGGTATAACCAGTTCATCAGACCTGTGGAGAACGTCTCGGATCCTGTCACAGTGGAGTTTGAGGTTTCCATCTCGCAGCTGGTCAAAGTTGTAAGCTCCACCCCAACACCCAAACCTAACATAATGCAATGTTCATAGTCAATTTTTAACATTCTTTTCGTAAAGCCTGTGTTTTTTTTTCAAGTGCATCTGAAAAAGAATGAATGTTTCAAACATATTTCACAAATGATCCCACCTGTATGTGATAGTCTGTGTCAGGTGTTTCCGACCTTTTAATCAGAACAGCGAAAAGATAAGTAGACAAGTAAAAGCAGGAAGTGAGCACAGTCTTTATTTAGTCTCAGTTTCACAGACTTTTTTCCTTTGACATTGTTAGGTTTAACACGTTTGGGGGTTAGTGTGTATCTGTGTGTGTGTGGGGGGGCGGGGCGGGGGGTGTTGTACTTCACATCCCCCTGTGAAAAGAGGTTTTCAGCTTAGTATAGAAAACCTCAGATTAAGAGAAAATTGCCTGCAGGAGCCCATTTAGTATGGGTTAATATGTTGCAATATCTGCCTGCTCAGCAAGGTGACATTAATCTGAAGGTGAGTTTGTGCGCACTTGTGCATGACTTTTGCTTGAGTGCGCTCAATAAAGTGTCACCATGTGTGTGTCTGTGAATGCACATGTATCTCTGTATGTGCGTCATATGGTATTCCGAGGACTGCACAGGACTGCAAATCCAAACTGAAAAATGGTCAACGGGGAAGAGGAGAGAAGGTCACATGTGCAACCTCTATCGCCATCTATGATTACCTTGCCTGTAGTCGATTTTTTGCAGGCAATAAGCTTGAGTTTCAAAATAAAAATAAAATATTGTGGAATGTGATTTTTTATATTTTTTTTACACTGCTCTACAAAACTCCCTCATAAACACACAGCACTGCTGACTAACGGATACCCCTCTCTCTTTTGTGTTTCTCTGCAGGATGAGGTGAATCAGATCATGGAAACAAACCTATGGTTGAGACATGTAGGTGCACACACACACGCTTGTAATCTCATATTTTTGGCATTAATACACTTTTTTTCAACTCCACCATTTATTTAAGCATTTCTGACGTTCCTTTGCAGGATTAAATTTGTTTTTGAACTTTCTTGACATTTTTGGACAACATGCTATTCTTTGACGATTTTCACTTTTTTTCACCTCTACCATCATTTTTCTATGCCAACATTGCTATGCATATGTCAACAATTTTTTACCTTTTTGATAGTTTGAACATACTAAACTATGAAGATTTTTGTCAAATTTTGGACAACATGCTATACTATGATATTTTTCAAATTTAAATGATTTTTTCTTGTCTTTTTTCACTTTATTTTTTCACCTACCCCATTTTTAAATCCTGCCGATGATACTGTGCTTGCCATTTTTGGCCGACCTAAGGCTATAGTAAGGTGCTTTTTGTCAATGTTTTGATTTTTTGACGACATGCTAAACTATGACGTTTTCACTGTTTTCACTTTATTTTCACATCTCCCATGTTTTTAGGCCCTGCCAATGATACTGTGCGAGTTTCGAATGTTTTAACATTTTTGACTTTTTAGCCGACGTAAGGCGATTTTTGGCAATTTTTGGCAATTTTTTGATTTTTTGACGACATGCTATACTAGGACGTTTTTTACTTTTTTCACTTTATTTTCACATCTCCTATGTTTTTAGGCCCAGCCGATGATACTGTGCGAGTTTCAATTGTTTAGACATTTTTGTCTTTTTGGCCGACATAAGGCTATAGTAAGGCATTTTTTGTAGATTTTTTGAATTTTTGACGACATGCTATACTATGACGTTTTAACTTTTTTCACTTTATTTTCACATCTCCCATGTTTTTAGGCCCTGCCGATGATAGTGTGCGAGTTTCGAGTGTTTTGACATTTTTGACTTTTTGGCCGACATAAGGCTATAGTAAGGCGAATTTTGGTAGATTTTTGGATTTTTTGATGACATGCTATACTAAGACATTTTCCCTTTTTTCCCTTTATTTTCACATCTACCATGTTTTTAGGCCCTGCCGATGATAGTGTGCGAGTTCCGAGTGTTTTGAAATGTTTGACTTTTTGGCCGACATAAGGCTATAGTAAGGCGTTTTTGGTTAATTTTTGTCGACACGCTATACTAAGACGTTTTTCACTTTTTTCACTTTATTTTCACATCTACCATGTTTTTAGGCCCAGCCGATGATACTGTGCGAGTTTCAATTGTTTAGACATTTTTGTCTTTTTGGCCGACATAAGGCTATAGTAAGGAGTTTTTGGTTAATTTTTGTCGACACGCTATACTATGACATTTTTTACCTTTTTTCACTTTATTTTCACATCTACCATTTTTTTAGGCCCTGCCGATGATACTGTGCAAGTTTAGAGTGTTTTGACATTTTTGACTTTTTGGCCGACATAAGGTGCATAGTAAGGCATTTTTTGTCGATTTTTAGAATTTTTGACGACATGCTATACGATGACGGTTTAACTTTTTCACTTTACTTTCACATCTACCATGTTTTTAGGCCCTGCCGATGATACTGTGCGAGTTCCGAGTGTTTTGAAATTTTTGACTTTTTGGCCAACATAAGGCTATAGTAAGGCGTTTTTGGTTAATTTTTGTCGACCTATACTATGAGGTTTTTCACTTTTTTCACTTTATTTTCACATCTACCATTTTCTTAGGCCCTGCCGATGATACTGTGCAAGTTTCGAGTGTTTTGACATTTTTGACT